>CP092872.1:21147381-21181878 GCA_030710605.1 Cordylochernes scorpioides | reverse complement strand
AGCGGTCAGAATATATATATATATGTCCGTAGCTAAATAAAGAGGGGCAGCCGTTATGCCTAGCGAAAAGCGCACCCGCGATGTCTGCCACCTTTATTTTTTGTCCAGCTTTTATGCATGGATGAATTTACATATTTACATTTTAACACAAGCGTAACATATTTACATACTTATTTTGACGAAAATAAATTATATCTCTTGTCATTAAACTATACAAATTATGACATATATATAATTTGCTTTTGAATAAGTTATATTTCTTGCATATTGATCGCGCTCTAATGTCTTTTACTGTGCCTAACATGCCTTTTGTAAATATTTGCGAAAAAAGCATTGCTTAATACTAACATTTATTGTATTTCTACACTTTTCAGGCTCATTTCCAGAATTTTCTCAAATACCTCAAACAAGAATTCCTCGACAGTGTAATATTCATAAGCAGAATTTCCCAATAAAATACTAGAGTGCTATGGTGGATTAAACTGTCAAAGCCGCGCTGGGAGGGTTCACCACTGATGAACTAGGCCCTCCCAATATTTTCCCATCACAGAAAGATTAATAGAAAGAGTGCTAAAATGTACCTGTTTGATTTTGTATAAGCATTTCTGAGAATTCGAAACTATTATAGACGCGTATATGATTCTTTTAAAAATTTCTACTGCCCTTTCTAAAATAAAAAATTAATGAGTGGTTAATCCTCACATCAATTTTTTATTTCAGTAAGGGCAGTAAAGAGATTTTTGGATATGATCGCTTTGTTGCAAAGTTGTTGGGTTGAAATTAAATTTATTTTTCAATTTATTAGAGCATTATTTCGTTTATATGCTCCGGTAGAAGGGTTTCACAGTACCTGAAAGCCAGAAAAAAAATAATAATAAAATAAGAAACTCATCCTCGATTCTTACGTTTTTTTTTTTTGTGAATTATATGGTTTCTTCCGAAGATATTAATGTAAAATTGGTGAAGATGCAGAATATCATTTTTAATCATTGCATCAGATGTTTTAAATGAACGATTTTTTGTTGTTGTTGTTGTCGTGTCCGATGAGGAGCCTCAGAATTCTTCATGCATCTCTATCACAGCAGCAGCAAGGCACGATTTTTTCCAATCGTGCCTTTCAAGCTTCTGTTGCAAGGATTAAGAAGGATAGTCAGCATCTTCACAACTTTACATTGATATCTTCGGGAGAAAGCCGTGTAAAACAGAAATTTGACGAAGTGGAACATGTGTGTCAGGCTGATAACCCCACTGACGGGCGCCCTGATGTTGCTCCTGTTGACCCCGCAGCTAGGATCGGGCCCCCTGTGGAATGAGATTGTGGGACTGAGGTCCAGTATTGTCTCCACAGTTGGTGGACCAACCTTCTCTTCCTCAACAACTACGTCAACCCCGAACAGCCGGTCAGCTACAGTACTTTTTGTAACTTCACAGTACAACCAACCTTCTCCATGATAGACTGTAAAACCTTAGTTTCTCCTGAAAGAGATCTCTCTCAATTAGGTTTGATCAGTTCACTTCAGTTAAGTTTTATTTAACAGTGAATTAACTTTTATTTCACAATAATTATCATATTAGCCCATCATGAAGTGTACCTACAGATGAGATCTTATATCATGGTGGTACTCGCTCAACTTTGAAATTTCAATAATAGATTTGGAAGTTGAGATGCCAATCACAGTAGCTCTACAGATGTTATATCAACCGATATCTATTTATTTCCGACGTATTAGTGACTCGATGTCACTCTCCCTGAGGTGAGTCATTGATACGTCAGAAATTGTATAAATAATTGGTTGATATAGCTATATTTTTCCATAACATCTTCCAAGCTACAAAAAATCATCGAAATCTACAGATGCTGTTATCTCCCAATAATTATATTTTAATCAGAAATCGACGAGTTATCAGGGTCATTTCTTCAGGCCGATAATTGAGAAAGGATATATAAAGAATTTAAAATCAAAATTCAAGATAAACTAAGTAGAATTAAAATAAAGCTATAAATGTATAAAATAAAACGTGTCTATGTTTTTTAGGGTTTGCATTTAAAGTTTTGACTTCGCCTTTATCTTATGTTATAATAAAATCTTGATTTTATCGGTTTTATCTCGTTTTACCATATCTAAATATTTGGCTGGAAGAAAAGAATTCGTCCCAGTAAAACCTGACGTGTTCTGATATCGAGAGAATTATAGGGGGCTAACGGCATTTAATAGATTACTGTGGTTCTCATCGCCTTCCGTATTTATTATTGAAAATTCAGATTTTTGCTTCCAAATTCTTTTTCGCTTGATTATTGTCGTTCATGGGAGTTTTTAACTCTATCATGTTTGTATACAGCCTGTTCCATTTGTAGTTATATATACCACACTCTTTGTAAATGAAAGAAATTCACGCATATGTAAACCCTCTAGAGCAAAAGCAAGTTTTGATCTCAAATCGGCCAAATAGTATAAGTTTTGAATTAAACTTCTGGGGGGGGTATAGATATAAATAAGCTATACATCCTATACTAGCATTTACCCACACTCTCTTCAAAATGAATAATTTATAATCTTTGAAACTTTTGTATTGGAATACATGAATGTTTTTGACTCAAAAATATGAATATATTCATT
Organism: Cordylochernes scorpioides; assembly: GCA_030710605.1. Taxonomy (NCBI): domain Eukaryota; kingdom Metazoa; phylum Arthropoda; class Arachnida; order Pseudoscorpiones; family Chernetidae; genus Cordylochernes; species Cordylochernes scorpioides. The sequence goes on along the minus strand of CP092872.1, from coordinate 21,179,260 downwards.
CAGAAGCTCACTACTCAAACGGTAAATGCCGTTACTATTGTGAATTGAAAATTACCTGAGATAGAAAATCCTTCAATTTCTCAAGAGGTAAGGCAATTTATATTTAATAAATAAGATTCATGTTCTTACCACAATTTTATATGGTTGTAGCAACATCTCTAGAGGGACGTATTTCTAATATCTTTTCTTTCTTAGAAAATTTTAAACCTTTGCTATATTTATTATATATTTATGAAATATTGTTTTTCTGAATAATTCAGTTTTCAACGTTCTTGAGAGAGCGAAGTAAGAAACACTTCGGCCATTAAAATTTTTATTTTTTCGATAATTCTACAAAAAACCTTGTCCTCGTCAGGAAAAAAATTAGAAATAAACTTTATGAAAAAGTTTTAGAAATATGTTTTCATGCAATATAAATGCCACCCAGACAACCTCTATATTCAGTTTCCAATATTATTTGGATGTGCAGTGCATGATGCATACGTGGTTTATTGCATCAGACTTCCAGCTTCACATCTTCTCTCTGGTGGTCTTCATACTGTTGCTCTGGTGAGTGCCGTTGTAGGAATAATGTAGTTTTGAATGTAGCCTGTCTGAATCCTTAATATCATATGTAAATATAATAATTATATAAATAATTCTAAACTATTATAGACGCGTATGATTCTTTCAAAAATTACACAATTCTACTGCCCTTACTGCAATGAAAAAATTAATGGAGGGCCTGGCCATAACTGGGAGTTCACCACTGATGAGCCAGACCCTCCCATTAATTTTCCCATCGCAGTAAGGGCAGTAGAATTGTGTAATTTTTAAGAGAATCATACGCGTCTATAATAATTCTGAATTTTCATAACAGATGGCGCGCTATGCATCATGATATACTTATATATCTACAGGGTGATCCAAAAGTCCCGCACTATTTTAAAAATTAATAACTCCGCGAATATTTGAGCTAGAGCAATGCGGTAAACACCATTGTGTTCAGGATGCAATGGGATTTTTTATGGCAAATAATGAAAAATTCGAAATTGATTTTAGTTACAATTTTATTCGCCAGATGGCGCACTACCAGAATCAGAGATTCAGCGGCCAAATTGTTTGATAAATTGAAAAATATAACTGATCGACACGTATTTTTCCTTTTTGAATACAAGGAAAGAACCCTAATAACATCAAATAACAAATTAATAAAACACCACTTCGCCAAAAGTATGAAGAATTGGTTAACAATTTTTAAATACAATCAGAGATATGTAAAATAGGTAAATGCAAATTAAAACATGTAGCAAAAAAAATGATATTTTAGATACGGTTTGTGTTTCCGAAGTTAATAAATTTATAATATTTTTAATTCAACTCTCTCTCAGTATCGATTATATTTATTTTAATTCATTTGAAAAATATGTATATATCTCTGACAATTTATTTTACTCTGGAATGCCGTTGTTGTTGTCGTGTCCAATAAAGAGCCTCAGATGTATCCATGCATCTCCATCACAGCAGCAGCAATGTCCACTATCTTGGGTGTGTAAAGCTGCTGCTTCGGGTCTATGTCAAATTTCTGCAATGCTGCGGCCATTGCTGGCTATGAGAATATGTGGGTAGGTGTAAGTTCCACACTAGGACAATTGTTGCATGCCCTATAGGTTATTGTGCCACCTGGATGTATTGTCATTCCTTTATAGTGTCTTGTTATAGTTTTGTAATTTTTCTCTCAGAGTTTATTTCGAATTTTGATCTTTTCTTATTTATTGTTTAATTATCTTGTATTTTGACAAAGAATCAGCGTCAAATAATGACATTTGTTCTTTCCTTTGGCTCAACTTTCTGGCTTCCTTTGCCAATTCAAATGCCAATTCATTACCCCCGATCCCACATGGGCAGGGATCCATTGTAGAATGCAGTTATTCTCCAATGTTTCCAGTTGGGTAAGTAACGAGTGTATTTTCTGTGTGATTTTAGTATTGCCCTTCTGAATTGCTTCTAGAGCGGATATGGAGTCGCTGTATATTAAATTTCCTTCTGCTTGATGCAGGGATGGTTGGTTAAGGCATATATCAAGGGCTTTCCAGATAGCTGCCAGTTCACAAGTGAAGTTTGACGAAATCTGTCCTGCTCCTTCTTTGATTTTGATGTGCGTCCTATCTTGCAGTATTATGTTAATTCCGGCCCCTCCATAACTCAGGGTAAGGTCTGAAGATCCATCTGTATATGCTGTTAAAGGGGGTGGCCTAGCATTTTTAATCAAGAATTTGTACTATGAGGACATAGCCATTAATATTTCAAACACATTAGACCTCGAAGCCCAAGATATCAAAGTCTACCTCAATCAAAACAAAGCCATCAACATATACAATATGTATCACCCTCCAAACAATACACTTATTGACGATGGAACAATGGCTCAATTTCTTACAGACAACTCTTATTGAAGGTGACCTTAATGCCAAACATCAACTATGGGGATGTTCCACGCCAAACCCAAGAGGCAAAATACTTTCAAACATATTTGACGACAATGCCATCATGTGCTTAAATGATGGGAATCCTACCCATCATTCCTACAGCTATAATACTGCACAAGCCCTTGATATAAGTTTTTACTATCCTGACATTTTCCACAAATGCAAATAGCAAATATTAAAAAGTATTGGAAGTGATCATTTGCCTAATTTGATAGAAATTAGCACCAAGACCAAAACCAGCTCAATTAAGAAAAATTCTGGAACTTCAAAAAGTCCAATTGGATATCTTTCGAAAACACCATTATTAAAGCAGCCACAGTTTCAATACCAAGAGGTAATATTAAGAAATGGATTCCAAATTATACACACCTGGCAAAATATTTTCAAACACTTATAACTAAAAGAAATCAACTACAAAAAAGAGCACCCAAAACTAAACAAATTGTAGAACTGAACTGAACATTGTGAATGCAAAAATAAAAAGATTATACGTAAATGTGAAAAGGGAAAAATGGAAACAAACTTGTGAAAACCTGAACCCAAGAAACCCAAATACAAAACTTTGGAATTTGGCAAAACAAATTGACAGATCCCAGTCACAAACCGAAAAAAACTAATATGATTAAGAATACAGATGGTACGCCAGCAACTAATGACAAAATTGCTGTCAATCTTTTAGGTAATTCATATCAAATAAGTAGTAAAATCAAGGTTGAAACAAAGGCCCGAAGGATTATTCATGACTGTAAAAAATGTCACCAGCACTCATAATATTTTCCATGAAAAAAATCAATATGAAAGAGCTAGCTTATGCATTAGAAAACACTGACCTAAACAAGACTCCTGGGCCAGATGGAATCCATGGCCGAATGATATCAAACTTGGGCAAAATTGGCAAAGAAATACTTCTTAATATTTTCAATAACTCCTGGAAAACTGGAAAATTGCCTCAAGACTGTAAAAATGCAACAATAATTCCCATTTAAAAACTTCACAAATCTGCTGATGACCCAAAAAACTACCGACCTATCTCCCTCACAAGTATTTGCTGAAGATTAATGGAAAAAATTATACTCAGACGACTCACCTACCACCCCGACACAAGAAATCTCTTACCAGAAGAACAATATGGATTTAGGAAAGGACATGGGACAATAGACCAACTCTTATTTTTCACACAAAAGGTAAAAGATGCACAAAACAGAAAACCAACTAACCACACAATAGCTGCTTTTTTAGACCTTACACAAGCTTTTGATAAGGGGTATGGAAAAACAAGTTAATTACAAAATTATACAAACATTTCAAAATTGATGGAAAAGCTATCACTTGGATAAATGATTCCCTTAAAAATAGATACATCAGGGTCAAATATAATGGCACTCTATCTAAAACCTTCAAATTGTATCAAGGATTACCACAAGAATCAGTCCTTAGCCCAAATCTCTTCACCCTATTTATTGCAGGCATAGAAGAAACATTTTCACATAAAACCAATATTGGACTTTTCGCTGATGACATTATTCTATGGAGCAGCAACACTAACTGGAAAAAAGCTGAAAGAGATTTGAACAAGACTCTTCTCCACCTAGAAAAATTTGCTAATAAACATAAAATTATAATTTAACCCCCAAAAATCTGAAACCTGTCTTTTTACTACCGATAAGAAACTATACAAAATAAGACCAAATATTATTTTGAAAGAGCAACAATTGCAATATAATAAACATCCTAAATATCTCGGCTACACCCTGGATCCAGACATTAACTCCAGTAAACATATTGAAGGAGTTGTTAGAAAAGGAAGAAACCGACTAAAAATCTTGAAATGTATTTCAGGAAGAGTGGGGAGCTGAAGCAACAACACTAAAATTAACTTACACATCTCTAATGAGACCTATCTTGAATATGGATATCAAATCTATGGTACAGCATCTGAAACAAATCTAAAATCACTGGAAAGGATACAACTAAATGAAGCTAGAATTATTACAGGTCTTCGAAATACCTGCCCTAATAATATTGTACTTTACGGGGCAGACATTATGCCCTTAAAGGATAGAAGAAGCTACAATCTGCCAATATATATAAACAAAATCAAGAGTTATGAAAACAAACACAGAACTTTCAATTACATACTTGATTGGGAACCCAATATAAGACTCAAAAAAGAAGGTCCTCTCCACCTGGCCAAAAGAAATGGATTTTTAAAATATAAAGTGGAAAAATATTATTTAGCAGAAAAAATATCTCCATGCGAATCACTAACAAAATGTTATTTTTAAAGCCACTTTAAATGAACCCACCAACAAACAATACCAAAATCCAGAATACTTAAAACAATTATCATTAGAAATAATTAATAAAATTCCTAAAAATGTAATAACTATCTATACCGATGTAGCAGAGACAAGTTGGGACACACTGGCAGTGACTCTCTCATTAAAACCACAAATGGCAATGAGAGAATAAACAGAAGAAACCCAGATTTTTACTCAGTCATCAGATCAGAACTTATAGTAATCTATGAAGCCTTAAAATCCATCAAAAACACTAAACATCACGATATATGGATTCTTACTGATAGTAGAAGTGCCATACAACACTTGGGTCACACAAGGGAACTTAGAGACAAAGTAAGCAGGAACATAATTGGTTATCTCCAAAAACTCTCGATACCTCAAAAATTCACCTTCAATGGATACTCTTACATGTTAGCATTGAAGGCAATGAAGCTGCTGATGCGCTAGCGAAAAAAAGGCACAAAAGAACCCTTGCTACAGAAAAATAAACTTACTTTTAAAGAAATAGAAACAGTAGCCAAAACAAAAATAAACAAGAACTGGAGGATCCCACCTAAGCACAGTTGGTACACCCTAGAAGCAGATGGCCACCCAGACCTTTCGGTCCACAAGCCGGCATCCGAAGCATGCCCTTCGCTGCTATTCTGTTCAACTCATAAGCCAAGTAACGGTATCCAAGCTAGAGCTTGGACATTGTACCTGGAAACACCACCTCCCAGACAACGTGTCTGGAAGGATTTCTATACCGGTGGCCTTTAAACACAGTAAAAGAGGAAACTATCTACTGTGTCCAGCAGGGACCGCGGAGAGGCGGCCCCCGGTCCGACTCTGTTCACTCACAGCTGAGGAAAAGCTCAGCTCCCACGTCGTGGGCTTTCTCAAGAAGCTTGCTGTGGTTTCTCAGCAGCTTACTCTCGATCGCGCCCCTCGCCCTCCTTCTCTCTTCCTGCACACCCACTACCCTTGGACAATCCAAGACGTAGTGGCGTGCATCCACATCCCTTTCTTCATAGACGCAATCAGGGTTTCTCTTAATTTTAAATCTGTGGAGACTTGGGGAAGAGCCCATGCCCCGAACTACCCTAATGAATTGGTGGGACATTACCTTACAGAGGTACTTGGATGCTGTTACCCAATTGAATACCTATCTCCCCTTCACACTGTTCCTCCATCTGTCCAACCATAAGTCCTGGACGTGCCCCCTGATCCTCCTATAAACTTCTTTCTTGGTCACTGGGGTCCTCAGTGATCTACCTCTAAAGCATCCTGCCTTAGCCAGCCTGTCTGCGAACTCATTACCTTCGATGAGGCTGTGTCCCCTAACCCAATGGAGCTCCGGAGCCCGTGTTATCATCTACAGCTCCTGGATTATTTGATGCGCGAGTTGCCCTTTCACCAGATAGATGGCGACGAGGGCCGACATACAATCTGAATAGAGGCGGTCCGGGCTGAAGTTCTTCTCGGCACACACTCTGAGGGCTACCCTGATCGCAACCAGCTCGGCTGAAAAGACCAATTTGTCCACTCTGAGTTTTAAGCTTTCTTGGAAGATCAGCTCTCCATTAGTTATAATCACTACTCCAGCTCCAGTATTGGTTTCAGACTTACTACCATCAGTGAAAACCTCCGTGCCAATCCCTGTCGGCCCTCCAGGACTCCAATTCCACTTTGGCAACCACTGCGGAGGCTTCCTTGGGTCCCTCTTCCATTCCGGGGCACCCGCTTCAAGTCCCAGGGCATCTTCGCTGTTCCCATAGATCTTCTGTCTGATGGTCTCCTCCTCTAGTTTCAATCCCAGGGGAATAAGCCCAGCGAGGACCAAAAAGGCCTCACTGCTGGTAGTGCGATATCCCCCTGTGATTCTGAGTGCCGCTGTCCTCTGCACGCTCTCTAGAGTTTTTGCCACCTTCTGATCCCTGTTATAGCAGGATTGGCTCGACACAGGAGAGGCAGAGGTTCCTAAAAATAGTACCCTCCTTCTCCCCCCCTATTGAGAGCCAACCAGGACAGGCCTCCACAACGCCTCCCTTCCTCTCGCCACCATCTTCTCAGCCTGGTATTGCCAACCCATCTTGTCATCAATGACCACCCCCAGGATGGTCATCCTATTGACCAACGCTACCCTCCGTCCTCTCATCCGGATAGCCGGCTTGTGCCCCCATTTGATCCCTTTCCTTTTAGGTTCTTATGTCCCTAGGCTTAAAGCTGAGGGCTTTAGTTTTGGAGACATTGAACTTTAGGCCAGAGTCATGGGCCCAGTTCGAGAGGATTTGGAGAGAATCTTCAACACACTTCTCAGCCCTATCTCTCGAAAAGCCTCAATGATGAGGAACTGGTCGTCAGCATAGAGAACCAGCCAGGCTCCCTCAGGTAGCTCCTCCTGGAAAACGGTGTTTACCAGGATATTCCACAGAATAGGTTCGCAGCAAGAGCCCTGGGGGCAACCCCTAGCACAGTTTCTTACCAACTTCCGCCCACCAAAACTGAGGCTAATCCGTCTATACCTCAGGAAGTCACGAACCAAGCTGCACAAATTATCAGGACAACCCATGTCTATCAAATTTCATCAGCTTGTTCCAGCTCATGGAGTTGAACGCGCCTTCAATGTCCAGGGCCACGAGAAGAACCCAAGTACCCTTATTTAAGCCCATCTTAACCCCCTCTAACACCTCGTTCAGAGCCGTGGTTGTGGAGTTCCCTTCCCTAAAACCATGTTGGAAAGAGGAAAGGAGCTCATTACTCTCTAGCCAGTGCTTCAGTCGCTGAGCTAGTAGGCTATCCAGGACCATACCTAGACACACTAGTAAAGAAAGCGGACGATAAGGGCAACCTTCCATGCCTCAGGAAAAGTACCAGTGTCCAGGCACCTATTGAAAAATCTGGCAAGAAGTGATGGGTGCATTCTTAACAGGGCTTTCACGACCGTGTTATCGATCCCTTCGGGACCAGGAGATTTCCTTTTCCCGAACTTGAAAGCCGTCAGTTTCACCTCATTCTCAGAAAAGGGCGGATCCACCAAACCACAAGTGGTCAGAGAGATCTCGTCCTCTGGTCCCTCGTTTCCGAAGTGCCGATCTTCTGCTTTCGAGCGAGTAGATCTAGAACACATTCTCTCTGAATTTTCTCATTGTTGGTGGATGAAACAGCACCAGTGATTAATTTGGCTGCTTTTGTTTGAACACTGTCTAGTCTTACTTTTAGTGATGAGCTTGAGGGAGCCCAGACCGGTGTTGCATATTCCATTATCGGCCTTATTAAGGTGATATATGTTGTTCTGAGAATTCTGGGTTTTTCTCCCCAATTTGTTCCACATAGCCATCTCAGAATGTTTAGTTTTCTGGTAGCTCTATTTGAGGTGCTAATTATGTGTTTTGAAAATTCCAATTCCTCATCAATGACAGTTAAAATAATTTTATTGACATCTTGTCAATACATACAAAGTGCACAGTCTGCACTATTTAAAAAAGATAAGATGCATTATATACACTATGTACAATGAATATGGTGCCTCTGCAAGCGCTGCAGAGTTTGGTGGAGAATCGCCAGTGGGTCTCCAGCGACACCACGCATTTTGCGATCTACGATGAATACGTAGATCGCGTACTTCGCCGCTTAGGAGATGGTGATGGCGTGGTCCTCGAGACCAACTGGAAAGATTCAGGACCGCAGTATCAAACCTAGGTATTTTGGATTTCTAATTTTATCAATTATTTGCTTGTTTAGGCCTATTTTGTGGTTATATTTATGCCTTTTTCCTTGTCAGTGGAGAAGACGCATAGGTTTGGTTTTATTGGGTTTATGGTCATTTGGAGTTCCATTGCCCACTTCTCCAGTCCTCTCATTGATGTGTTCAGTATTTTTTACGATTTTTCTATGCTGCTACTTGTGTCCCATATGGCTATATCGTCTGCATAACAGGCAACCTTTGAGTCTTCAGTGAGGTAAGGATGGATGTCGTTAATATATAGCAGATAGAGTAGAGGACTGAGCACAGATCCTTGAGGTACACCAGCCCATGTTCTTCCTTCCTTGGAAAATTCTCCATTGACCCAAACCTTTACCCTTCTTCCCCTTAAGAAGTCTGCAATCCAGGTTAAGGTTTCTCCTCTTACTCCGATGTTGTGCAGATTTTCACGTAATTTCTCCCTCCACACTCGATCAAAAGCTGAGGTCATATCAAGGAATAAAGCCGTGGTCTTCTTTGGCGGTTTTTCCTGGAAAGAATCTATTATTGATTGACAGAAGTAGAACAGTTGATCAGTCGTACAGTGCTGGGATCTATAGGCAGTTTGGTAGAAGTTTATTTTATTATTGTTAGTGAGCCAGACTATGAGCCTAGAGTGGATAATTCGTTCTGTTATTTTACAAAGTATGCTGGTGAGAGCAATTGGCCGATAGTTCTTGGATTCCTTGGCATCTTTGTTTGGTTTCAGTTTTGGCACAGTAATTGATATCTTCCAATTCTTTGGTAGCTTACCAGTTTACCATGAAATGTTCAGTATTCGTAGGAGTTGTTTATTAGCTTTGTCTTCAAAGTGTTTAATCATTTGACCAAAGATTAGATTATCTCTTGGTGACCTCTTGGATTCTTTTATTGATGAGTTTAGCTCATTCAGTGTGAAGTCTCTCGAGAAAATATCTTGTTGATGGAAGTTTCTTGCTTGTTTAACTAACTGGTTTATATTATTTTTAGAGTCCTGTCTTCATTCGTATAGTTGAGTATGGAAGTGCTTGAAAGATATTCAGCAATTATGTTAGTCATCTGTTTGTTCTCGTTCTCGCTGTTCTATTCATATCGGTTAGAGTATTGGAGGATTGGTGTTGGTTTTGATTGTTTTCTAACACTCTAATCATATTACAGTGTTGGCTGTCCTTTCTTGGATCCATTTTTTCGCAGAATTCTGCCATTTTTCTCTTTTTTGCATATCCAAATTTCTTGTTCTATTTTGTGACTAATTTCAACGTGTTACCTTCTCTTTTCTTCTGTTTTATTTTTTAAAGAAGTTCATTGATATTGTCTCTCTCTGCAATCATTGCCTCGATGTTGTGGCCCTTCCAGTAAGGTATCCACAGGTCTAACGTCTCCTTCTAGGTATCGATGCTTTTGAAGCTTTTGATATATTCGAAGAGAAGTTTTCCAAGTTTTTGTCAAGCGTTCTGTAATTCAATTTTTCGTTGCACAGTTCTTCAAGCTTTTCTGTGAATTTTTTTCAAGTCGGCTTTCTTAAAGTTCCATGTTCTTTTATTCTGTTGGACATTCTCAATTTTAAAGTTTAGGGTTGTTAAAATTGGTCTGTGGTCACTGATTGCACCTCTCAGGATTTTCCATTGTGTTGTGGGTGCGATGTTGAAATTTATCGCTGTGATGTCTATTGCGGATTCTGTGCCTGTGGACTTGGATAGATAGGTGTTCTCTCCGTTATTTAACGGTGTAAGGTCGAGGTCGGTTAGCATGTCCTCAATCTGCTGACTTTTGTTATCCTGGACAGGTGATCCCCAAATTGAACTTTTGGCGTTAAATTCGCCGAGTATGATTGTGATATCCGAAGACGCTTCACTTAATGTCTCTATTGTGTGTACCCATACAAAATTCAAAGATTTCACGAGCTGAAAGTTGGCGATTTTGAGATGCGTCAAGAATTCGCTGCATGGGTTTTCCGGAAAATTGATATTGATGAAAACTGGCTGTCGAATGTTCTGTGGACAGATGATGCTCACTTTTCTCTAAACGCAGAATTTAACATTCAAAACAGCCGCTTTTGGGCAACAGAAAACCCTAAGATTTTTACAGAAATGCCACTTTATCAGCCTAGAGTTACAGTTTTGTGTAGGTTCACTTCTTTTTTTTTTTATTGGGCCATTTTTCTTTGAAAAATCAATTAAAGAACTTTTAAAACCGTTTTTGTAACTGTTGGTGAACGTTATGTTCAACTTTTGAGAGAAAAGGGTATTCCCATATTGCAGGGAAAAGGCACTAAGCGAAATAACATTCATGAAAGTTGGAGGACCTCCTCATATCTCCCGAGGTGCCAAACAATTGCTGAAGAATACATTCGTTGAAAATCGTGTGATAAGTCGCCACTTTATATACCAGTGGCCTCCAAGATCACCAGACTTGACGCCTTGCGATTTTTGGCTATGGGGGTACATTAAGTCGCGTGTTTATCGATGCTGGCCTACCACATTGGCCATGTTTAAGGCTTCTATCAGATGGCACGTTTTATCAATTTCAACAGATATGTTATTTAATGCTGTCCATTCTGTCATTTATCGTCGACAGGCGGTGATTGAGAATGAAGGGTGCCACATTGAGCAAGGATTGTGACCTAATACAAGAGAGAAGGCAGTTACCTCATGTGTTATATAAGCTGCCATGTATTATATTTTCTACCAATATTTTGCAGCTCTTTGTGTTGGGATATGGGGATAATAAATGCTGTCCTCACATCTTGACTCTTTTTTTTGTGAACAGTAATATTTTGTTTGTCATTTGCTCACATATTATGTCGTGCAAACCAGAGTGTTATAACTCCTCGAATAACACTGGTACACACAATTTTTCCCCTTATGTTTAGTTTTTCGCTTTTCGCTCATTAGAAGAAATAGCATAAGGAATATTTTCTGTACACCAATAACTTTAGAAATTTTGTGCAAAAAAATAATACAAAATGATTTTACTACCACGTTTCTCAACGCAAAAGGTCGATTTAAAAAATATTTTTATTTGAGGGGACACATTTTTTAAAATTGGGTACAGTATGAGAGAGAGTTGAATTAAAAATATTAGAAATTTATTATCTTCGGAAACAAACCGTATCTAAAATATCAATTTTTTTTTCTACATGTTATAATTTGCATGTACCTATTTTACATATCTCTGATTGTATTTAAAAATCGTTAACCAATTCTTCATACTTTTGGCGAAGTGGTGTTTTATTAATTTGTTATTTGATATTATTAGGGTTCTTTCCTGGTATTCAAAAAGGAAAAATACGTGTCGATCAGTTATATTTTTTCAATTTATCAAACAATTTGGCCGCTGAATCTCTGATTCTGGTAGTGCGCCATCTGGCGAATAAAATTGTAACTAAAATCAATTTCGAATTTTTCACTATTTGCCATAAAAAATCCCATTGCATCCTGAACATAATGGTGTTTACCGCATTGCTCTAGCGCAAATATTCGCGGAGTTATTAATTTTTGAAATAGTGCGGGACTTTTGGATCACCCTGTATATATCTTATTATATTTATATTTTACATATTTCATACAATTTACATATAATATTCTCATGCATAAATTAACCCACACCCATTACCTTTGTAATTTTTTCATAAGATTATGTAAACTATAATCTAATGACGCTATGTGGCGTTGAAAGAGTTTGTTTATACAAAATAATACACGTTTTGACGCTTTGGCAAATGTTGACGTTCAGTCAACTGGACTATGGCGAATAAATATTTTTATTTAATCCACACACATACGCACATTATATGACTCTTTTTAGATCTATATATAAATATTAAAAATAAAGAAGGCATCTCCTGACCACGAACACATGTGCTTTTTAGATGGCAGAGCGCCATCTAGTGGAGCAAAAATAAACTAAACGTTCATTTAACTTGCTCCGTGATATTTGGCTAACTCGATTTCGTGAAAAATAAAAAAAAAGCCATCCACGAACGCGTTTCGCGCTGTTGGCGCTCGTCAGCGTGGAGTAGGCTGTACAACTACAACCAAAAAGAATTTTGGTCCTAGTGGTTCTTGAGAAATCAAGAAAGGGGTATTTAAGACCAAACTTGCGTAAATACGCTTAACACATGAAAAAACAATAGAAAAAAATAATAAGTGGGTCAGGTGTTGGTATTAAAAATAAAGAAGGCATTTCCTGACCAAAAGCACATGTGCTTTTTAGATGGTAGAGCGCCATCTATAACTTATAAATATATATGAGTTCTGACTTATTTACTCGTTATTTTGTTCTCTACAGTCACTTTACCTCAATCAGCCAATTAGTGTTGAGATAATAAAGCGAGCATGTCACCTTAGCTCAGTGCTTCTATCGTTAGAGGTGTTGAATTAACGACTGGAGGATCGAATATCGGATTTTCCTCTATTTTTTGTTATTGCCTTTTATTTTTTATTGATTTTTTTGCCATTCTATTTATAATTTTCAAAAATAGTTTATAATATAAGAGTGTGATTTTTCACAGAAAAAAAACTTATGCGGTGCAACTTTAAGTGTTTTATAATCATACGCCGCAGTCTTTTATAATGTATTATAAGTTACTTTAAGTATTATTTACGAACGGAAAAATACGTCCAGGGTAGCCTAGTGGACATGGCATCTGCCCGGTAAGCGGAAGGTTGTGGGTTCGATTCCCGCCCCTGGACACTTTTATTTTTCCGTTCGCCATTACTCTTCATATTTTCACCCTTTCATACTTCATCCAAAAAAGTTAGAAATAGTAAATATTTCTCTTTGAAATAAATATTGATTTTTCACAGAAAATAAACTTATGCGGTGAAACTTTAAGTGTTATTTTATAATATAAGAGTGTATTTACAAATCATATTGATATTAAGCTTTAAAAACATAATTTCTACTTATAGATATGATAAAAAGACGTATTTTAGCGGCATATGATCGCTAGAAATCTATTTTATTGAGACAACTATACATTTTTGAGTTTAATTATCCTTGAAACGCGTTCCAGCATATATGTGAAGGAAGGGTTGATGTTGTAAAGATATCTATTCTTAAAATTAAAGATACTTCGGCCAGTTAATCTTTTCATATCTCGACGTTTTGACAAAAATAGATTGTCTCTGTCAGAGTATTGGCCGAAGAGAGTATCTTTAATTTTAATATCTTCTTAAAATTAAAGATACTTCGGCCAGTAAATATTTTTCATATCTCGACGTTTTGACAAAAATCTCTTGTCTCTGTCAGAGTATTGGCCGAAGTAACTTCAATTTTAATATCTTCTTAAAATTAAAGATACTTCGGCCAGTAAATCTTTTCATATCTCGACGTTTTGACAAAAATATTTTGTCCTCGTCAGGATATTGGCTGAAGTATCTTTATTTTTAAGAACTATGAATGCCGGCCAGGCAGCTTCTATCTTCACTGTAAAGATGGCTCTTATAGAGAATCTGACATGTGGTTGTGATGTAAGGAAACCACGCTACGGTATCGTGGCATGTGTGGCGGTCATCTTGTGCTCCTGCACCGCCCTGGCTCTGGTCACCATCTACAAGGGACTCCCGCCCACTATGCTCTTCTACTACGGAAATCCGGAGTATATTACCACCTTTAATATAAGTACAGACATGTCTACCATAGAGAGGGGATCTATATAATGCGCAGACACCTGCCTTAGTGACTACTTTTACTAATCTAACTAATACTATTTAGATGGAAAATTTGCCTGTAGGAAATTGATCTAAAAAAGCATCAGGCTTCTCTCCCGTCAAATTAAGTGTCAAAACTAGACTCCATCTATTGATCATAGTCGCAAACTAGCGACTTCGGGTCAGTGACAAAGCCAAAACACCATCTTTGGCAAACCATGATCTCTAGGTGAACGCTTTCCATTTTGCCAAAGCTGGTGTTATGTCTTTGTCACCGACCCGAGGTCGCTAGTTTGCGGCGATGGTCAATATGGCGTCTAGTTTTGACGTTTAATTTGACGGGAGAAGAGCCCAATGCTTTTTTAATACTATTTATTTCAATCAACTCCAGTTTAAACAGAAGTATAAATATTTTAGACACGGTCTATAATGGGAGATTGCAGGTAAACTAGAGCTTTACCCTCAGAGTTATTTAACCTCTTGAAAATGTGTAGTAGTTTTGAGTAAGTTTCCACATCAGCCAATTTCAACTTTTAATTGTTCGCCTCCAATTGGGATGGTACATAGCGACGAATTTTAACCCGGATTCGAATCCCGAATCAACCACTTATTTTTCTGTCTTAACTGTTCCCTATTCCTGCACAAGTCGAACCCCATAAATTCAAGGCACCAAAGGGAGCTCTGGCATATTGCAAGTGCATGAATATGATTTCTGAAAGTGTTGAAATGTGGAGAACTTGTAGTAAAAGGCAGTGGCTAACTACCCGCCATGATATGCATGACTTGTACTAGGTGTACTTGATTAAGTTGAAAAACAACAGATATCTGAATATGAAAGTTTAGTATTATTAAAAGTTTCCATCATAACTATATATTCCTATATCATCTATACATATACTCTCTCCTTTTTAATATATCATATACTCCAAACAGAGTTTAAAATTGTTTTTTGCTAACTACTCTGAGGATTCTAAACAATAAATAGCGATATATATACCAATTATTTCTTATTCTCCGCTCACTTTAACGCATGAATAAAATTTCATGTTATAACTCAAGGTTTACATGGCTTATTTAGTTGAGATTTTGACTATTGCATAACAAATATACAGAGTAATATTTACTAGATTAGAGAGATTAAATTATTGTTATTGATACTAGATATGATTATTTAGGTGAGAGAGAAATTTATTAAGGCTTAGATCTGGCTATAGTTATAAACCGTTCATAAGACGGGCAATCGGTTAGTAAAATGTATTTTGTTTGAATTCCACATGTGAGAGATTTTGCTCTCTAACTATAACCAAGGCTAGCCTAAGGTGTTTGATAGACCGATCAAATCGTGTCAATCATTACGAAGGCTTCTACTGATGAGTTAATCCTTTCAATAGATTCATCTTTCATTTAGTAATTGTATAAATTTGTCTTATACAGATGAAAAATGTTTGCAGAACAAGCTGTGTATTCTTTCTTCCTCGTTATTGGAAGTTGGTGACCTTAGAAAGGTGAAAGTACTGAATCCTTCATTCTTCTTCATCCTTAGTAATCTTCTAACCTCTAACTGGTACACTGCCTTCTGATGGACATTCTGATGTGAACAGAACTTTGAAGATCAGAAATATATTTATTCCATCTCTTTAATATATTAATAGAATTAATAATTTTGAAACATTTTAAGCATATTTTTTAAGTATTGTCAAAATAGAATAGTATATAAAAGGGCGTACCTGTCTGTAAAGAAAAAAAAAAAAATATTTTTTTTTCTTTACAGATCCAGGTAAGCCCTTTTATATAATCTTAATTAATGGATCGCCTTTTGACTCAAAATAAGATATGTTCATAATTTTCATCGATAGATGACGCTAGGTCAATGGTGTTATTAATTATTGCAAGCTTATCTTGAATCAAATATTTATTGGTACATTTTTCGCCCAGCCTGATCGTCTATCTTCTTTTAGGATCACTTCTTTCGAATCTTTCTATCCTCTGATGTTTTCAAGAATCAGACATTTTGGAAATGTAATTGAAAGATATGAACCACTTACCCCTAGTATAGGTGGTACGGGTCATGTTATTCTTGGATGAGTAGTTGGCAAATGCTTCTTTCTCTATTTTACTGTAAATCTTTCTTCTTTTAGGATCATTTCTTTCCAATCTTTCTATCCACCGATGTTTTCAAGAATCAGACATTTTGAAAATGTAAGGAAAAGGAATGAACCACTTACCCCTAGTATAGGTGGTACGGGTCATGTTATTCTTGGATGAGTAGTTGGCAACTGCTTCTCTCTCTATTTTACTGTAAATCTATCACGTTTGCATATTTACAACACATATGTAGAAATCAGTTTTGAGTTTTCACTTAAAACATGCCAGGGTCTCGTTTTTTACTTGCAAATACTGTTGGAATTCGACTTGTGTTAGAATCGGGGAAGATTGAGGCAGAAAAAAAAGGATCAATGCGGGATTCGATCCTGGGTTATGGTTGTCGAATATCGACGATGTGCATCATTCTTCCGCCAATTCAAATAGGTAAGTGACTGGAATATGTGTGTGAATTGTTTTTCATAAATTATCGTTTCTTTATATGTTTTATTGGACTATATTCTCTTTTCAAACATACTATGGCGAAAGACCAAAGATTTCTGTATTTAACATAAGGTAAATGCTTCTAGCGACCGAAAAACCATCTGGTGGAACCTCTACTATCTAGCTTACTCCCATGCCGGCCCGTACTTCGTCGGTGTTCTGGCCGGCTATATCTTCGCCAGCGGGAAGATACCCAAGATGTCCGTGGTAGGTTGTCGTTCTGTCCATGCATATAGCTGGTTCACAAAGCTACCATTTCATCTTAGTGCCATACTTCCGGTTTCTCAGATGTAGCTCGAACAAACCAGAATATGGAAAGTAGGATGTAGAGTTGAGCATCCAACTGTCTGATATCTTTCCTGGACGATCAATTTAGGGAAACCAACGCCGACCCATCCAATTAATGTTCTCCCCCAGAAGATACAAGGAGTATATGCAGTGTAGGGAGGGTCTCTACTCGGAGGTTCTACTGCACTACAAATATTTGGAAAATCTTCACTGACTCACATGTTTCATCGGTAGTTTTGGCGGTTAATAATGATAAAAACATCGGTTTAAAATTTACTTTTTGACTATGGCATATAATTATTTGGGAAAATAAACGAATTTAACGTAGAAATAAAACATATATATTTTATTATTCATAGTGTGTTAACATATGACGTGTTAAAACTGCTTGCTTGGCTGTCAGACTTGGCGAGCAGTCGGATGGCTCCTGGCGACAGCTATTAGCATGGGCGCCCTGTTCTCTGCGCTGCTGTGGAACAAAGGAAACATTCCCACCCGAGTGGAAGCTCCATTCTACGCCGCACTGCACCGCACGGGATGGTCCCTGGGGCTGGCGTGGGTGTTCTCCGTGGGGCTGACGGGGCAGGCTGGTGAGTTCGTCGTGTCGACTACAGGATTCAAGTTATAGGAGGCTTGCTGTGCCTTAACTACATATAATAGAAACAGTGATTGTATTTTTATATGAAAAAAACAACTTTGACAAATTTGTTTCCATGTGAACTACAAATATTATAACTAACTTTAAGTTTATTGCGCAATAAATTGATAAAGAGTAAGCAAACCCTCGAAATATATTGAGAAAAAATGTTTTTTTTTTTCTTTCAAAGATCAATGTACGCCTCTTTTTATATCAATATTCAATGGATCGCCTTTTGACTCAAAGGGATTGAGTAGTTGAAGTTGAAATTATTTTTTTCGCTCCTTTTAAAAATCACAAAACCCCATTCATTAAACAGACATATAATTGTGTAAAATTTGAACTATTTTTGACCTGTATGATTATTTTGAAAATAAATCAATTTTCTATACTGCCCTTATAAAATAATGGGAGGGCTTGGATAATCAGTGGTGAACCCTCCCAGAGGTATCGCCAGTTTAATCTACTATACTATATATACAAATATACTGTTATATTTCATAGAGAGAAATAAGCATAACCCAGGCTCCTGGAGCGTAAAAAAACGCCA
Organism: Cordylochernes scorpioides; assembly: GCA_030710605.1. Classification (NCBI taxonomy): domain Eukaryota; kingdom Metazoa; phylum Arthropoda; class Arachnida; order Pseudoscorpiones; family Chernetidae; genus Cordylochernes; species Cordylochernes scorpioides. The sequence continues at coordinate 21,161,071 of CP092872.1, read as the reverse complement.
ACTGCCCGTTATATTGCATTTTTTCGGTTTTCCTTTTATACTGATACTGGGGCTACACTCTTGGAATGGATATTTCAAATGAACTATGGAAAAAAGCTTTGAGGATAGTAGAAATACATACTCGTATAATGATAAATATATTATATGCTTCGAGAATTACTCTTCCGCAAATTGCAAATGAAGGTTTATAAAACACAATATTAATATGAATGCATTATCTAGCCATCTGTTATGAGAAATATGAATTATTTTTGTATGATTTGTATGATTCTTTAAAAATTAAAACGATTTTTTACTGCTCTTACTGCAATATAATTGTGTAATTCAAGTCCCAAGCTATAATACAACCTGTATGATGCAGAGTGGGTACGGAAAATTCTGTCCTGGAGATGCTTTGTAACCCCGAGCCGCCTCGCTTTCTCCGCCTATCTTCTTCACTACCACATCATCCTGATGATGTACTCGGAGGCTTTCTGGGAATATCACTTCACCCATCTCCTGGCGGTATGTGGTTTTACAGCCTGTCACGAGTAGTCCCTTGATATTGTCCAAACAAAAGAGAGATTGAAATTGACAAACTGCTCTATTTCACTCTTCATATAGGACTAGCCGAATGACGCGAGCGAAACCCAGTGTTTATACTTGAGGAAATTTATCCCCGAATGCATATGTATAAAAAATTGTTTTTATATAAATACTATTCGTAAAAATTATAAATTATGACCCGCTTCACCCGGGATCTCAACAAGTGAATGTTTGCTCTACAAATAATGCGTCAAATAAATCATTTAATGGTATATAATACAAGCAAAAAAATAATGTCATTTTAATATATATATATATTAAAGGTAAAGACTCTTCTAGTAAGGTATATCAATTAAGAAGGATCAGAAGATGAGTTTCTCATCTTCTGATCCTTCTTAATTGATATATATATATATATAGTAATACAATTAAGAATTTGACAACAGAATTAGTAAAGAGCATATATATATAAAAAATATTCTAAAATAATCTATAATAAACTTCAAACCAATATACCATAAAATAATTTTTCTAAACATTAAAAGGTTGCCTTAAAATATAAAAATAAAAATGTAAAGTTTTATCACGATTTTTGAAAAGTGTATTTCTAAATCCTCTTGTTTTGAAGGTGCAGCAGGCCTTCTGCCAAATCCGAAACCTATCTCAGTGACCGCAGTGGGGCGCTGGTTGAAAATGATATTGGAAAATTTATAAATAACACAAAGTATATTCGAGATCTGAAAATTTTGTTATACATTTTTTTCAGATTCTACTCTATATACTGTTAAAATTTCAGGCAGATTAGTTTGGTATTGAGGACGTGCATAGCCGATAAGCACACTTACATATATACAAACATTGGCTTTATAAAAATTCTTTATAAGGTTTAAAAATATAAATATGGTTATAAGAAGATATATATGTACCGAAAGGGACACATCTCTCTTTGAAAAATATATTAAAACAATACACTCCATTGATTACCCCAGTATAGAACGTATCGGTGGAGATAAAGAATGAGCCTCAACACTAGTTTTAGCTAATTCAGACACACTGGTGTTATGGCACATTCTTTTCCATAAACAATAAATTTACCAGGATAATAAATACAAGGCATTGTTTTAATGAATCGGCTGGAGAGAGAGAGAAAATAGAAGTAACCCAGGCTCTTGGAGGGCAAATCGCCAACTACCCGGGCTGTACAGCAGTCTAGAAGAGATTTATAGTCATGGGGGAAAACTGCGGCGAACCAGGTAGTTCCGGGCCGGCAGTGAATCAGTAAGTAGAGGCAGGGCTGAAGTCTTGTACCTCAAGTAGTGTTTGTAGCCGGTGTAGTATAAAAGCTGGACAGAAGAAAAGAGGTGGTCAATGGATTGTGGTTCTTCCCAGCTGTTATCGGCTGGAGACTTGATTGCTATTGAAACATACACATATTACACCACAACCCGCAGATCAATTAATTAACTACACTCGAATCTAGGCAGTACTTTAAAAATAGAACTGACCATCTGATTGATGTTATAATAGCTTTATGACTCATAGACCTTTTATGACTTACATAATTGATATTTATATTTCACACTGACGAATCTTTCCTAAGACAAATGTTCATCCTCAATCACCACTACTTCATGGTGATTGATCTATAGCCATAGTCTAGTGGTGTAAAGTCTATCAAATTATTGAGGCGTTAGGTTTGAAAATGATGCAGTGGTTTCTCTCCCTTTAACTTCGGCATAATTCTCACCTAATGATAGGTTCATCTATCTTTAGAAGCCGTTTCCAACTTAAAGCGCGTATCAGATGGAGTTGGAGATTTATCGCGGTCTCTGCTCAGTTTCCTCCTGGCTGACAGACTTAACTACGAATACTGGATCAAGGACCCCTGGCTTAGGCCGTTCTCCACCACGTTCAGACACACATGGGGATATATGCATATTGGGATCCAAATTATGAAGAACAAGAATGAGCCAATTTAATTTTCAACCAATATTGAATTTAAAATGTTATATGATTAGATATGCTCACACTGATAGCTCTAATGATCATTTTAAATGGGCAATCTCTCTCCGCCCGCGCGTGCTTATTAGAATAAATAAATATAACCTGAACTTTTTTTATGAAAATTTATTGCATATTATTGTCTAGAATTTTTTTCGATAGATCAATAAAATCAATATCGTACGAATATCGGAATGTTGGCGCTCATAAGCGTGATGCAGGCTTTACTCACGAAGGTTATCAAAGAGCCTTCACAAAAATTACACTCATAGACAAATTTTAAGAAAATTGAATGTCTTTGTTGTTCCTTTTCATCTTTTATTTTTAAGGAGATAGAGGTGAAATTTTGTTTACACTTTATCTCGTGTGTCTTCAATAAAGGTCGCTGTGTTTCAAATATCTTTCAGAGTTATTGTTGGAATCCAGATATGTATTCTGGAAGGTATAATTTCCTTAATTTTTGTTCATGAGTGAACTTCAGTCGTTCAGATTAAATGACTACACAGTATCCGGTGTTCCCAGATGTTAACCTACATGAGTGTAGATAAAACTATATTCACGGACAAATGTGACAGAATATGAAGTATCTGGAAAGAGAGATAAAATGTTGATAGGATCGAGCAGTATGTACAACAATGCTATTGAGGACCAACAGTTCGAATTATGTTGTTGAATGTAAAGAAACTTTAATGCTGTTGAATCCATTCAATAAACCACGCTAAGAGAAGACAAACGATAAACCTGCCTCCAATATGATTTATAAAATGTTTTACAAATAAATTTACTGGCAATGTGTTTCTTTTTAATTATATCATCAAATATTATCTCTACAGACCTTACTGCAAACGATATAAGTTATTGAATGAGGGGGCTTGGCTCATCAGTAGTGAACCCTCTCAGCGGTTTCACCAAATTAATCTCTAGACCGCTCTACTATTGTATTGGCTTGGTTTGGGATATACCCTGTATTTTCTATGGAAGGTAGCTAAGGGGTATTTAGTGAACTATGGACATCAGCCTAGAGGTCTGTAGAGGTACATACTTATAATTTCAAGGTATTGCATCGAGCAGAGCTCTTCCGCAAATATGGTTTCATAGCAAATATATATTAGTAAATTAAATTTATAAATAATATTAATAGATATATTTTATATGGACATCTCTAGATCCGATGTGTTCTCTATAAATCACTCACTCAGTAGTTTTCTTTTAACTATAACAAATCTAATTGATGCTATTTTTTATATTTATTTTTCTTCATATAATTTTGAATAAACAAAATTATTGTTCATACTGCTCGATCCTCTCAACTCTTTATCTCTCTTTCCAGATACTTCACCATATTCTAGCTCAATTGTCCGTGAATATTCAACTTTATTCAACTATAAATACAAAGCGCGATGTCCCGCCAAAGACACTGGCGCCCAAAGGAAAAGCGAAACAAGAGAGAGAGAGAGAGAGAGAGAATCTATTTATATATCCGAAAACATATGCACAAAGGAATTTTTTTTTTTGTGAATATAGTTTCATTTACACTAATATTGGTTATCATCTGGAACACCAGGTACTGTATAGGCATCTAATCTGAACGACTGAAGTTCTCTTATGGACAAAACTTAAGGAAGTTGTACCTTTCAGAATACATATCGGGATTCCGACAATAACTCTGAAAGATAATAAATATAATAAATTGATTTTCTATAGTTTACATTCCTTTCCAACTCTTAATTTTTAAAACTCGAAGATATTCCCTGTAGGTTGAGATACATTTGTAACAGCCTTTAGTAAACACTTTGTGGTTACCACCAATATGCAAAATTGCATTTATGGCATCTGGTAGTTTTTTTTAATCAAATTATATTTTGTTTAAATATATATTTATTATAAAAATATTTACAACGTACAAAATAGTAATTTTTGCACCATAAACAGGCACATTTCCCTTTGAAAAATCATAAAAACAAATACATTTTGATTATAATCCCAGTATACAAAACTTAATAGTGGTGATAAAGAAAGAGTCCCACAACATCATTTTTAGCAAATAAAGAATAAAACCAACATGTTTTAAAAATAGAGCAATTCACAATCAAATCTTTGGGTAATAAACATGCATATATTGGATTGAATAAAAAGATTTGTTTCCCTTGGTAATCGTTTTATTCAAATCAATACAGTAGAACTCCTCAAATTCGGAAATTCTCAAATTCGGAAATTCCCAAATTCGGAAAGTATTGTAATGTTTTTTTTTTACATACAAAAAATCAAATTTCACATGCTTTTATTTTGTTGATATTTCAACATTATTTTATTTTATTTTATTTTATTTACTTTTACTTTTGCTTTGCTTTTATTTTATTTAATTTAATTTTTATTAGTAATTTATTTTTAAATTAAGTGTTTATTAATTTACTTTTACCGATTATTTATAATAGCTAATTAGGGGTTTATCCCCTTTTTTAAAAAGCTTGAATAAATCAACAGTTTCATTTGACCTTTGTGCTTAGTTTAGGATATTGTCCAATAAGAAGGCAGCATTATTACGTCATAAGCCATTCACGCATTTTTTATTGCAAAGTTGATTAACCTAAAGTTCAAATTATCAAACATTTTCAGACATTGTAAGTTTCAAATTCTTTTATTCAACTCTCAAATTTTTGCATTTACAAGTTTGTTATTCAACAAAATGGCATCCAAAGAGGAGCGGCAAAAACGAGGCAAGTACCGAATTCTTAAGCTTGGTGAAAAGTTAGATGTTCTTAGTGACATTAAAAAAGGATTAAGCTATACAACGATAATGCAAAAGTATAAAATTTCTAAGACAACTGTTTATGATATAAAAAGGTCTAAGCTTAAACTTACAAAGTTTGTTGATTCTACCGAAAAAGATGTCAAAAAATTCTCTCAAGTAAAAAATCCGTCATACGAAAATGTTGATAAAGCAGTTAACATCTGGTACGAAAGTCAGAGATTATCAGGAGTTCCTATTCGTGGTATTGAACTCCAAACAGCTGCCAGTCATTTTGCATCAAAATTGATTAATCCCACTTTTAAAGCTAGTGGTGGATGGTTGTCACGATACAGAGCCAGACATAATTTGAAAAATAAAAGCGTTGTCGGGGAAGCATTTAGTGCTGACGAAGATGCAGCTAATCGCTTTAAAGATGATTTTCACAAACTAATGACTGACGAAAAGTATGAACTGTTCCAAATTTATAATGCTGACGAAACAGGAGTTTACTGGAAGTCATTACCCGATAATTCTCAAGTCAAAAATGCAAACAGCGCTAGTGGTCATAAGCAATCCAAAGATCGACTCTCTGTTTTACTTTGTGCAAATGCAGACGCTTCACATAAAAATGTTTTGGCTGTTGTTGGAAAATCAAAACGTCCAAGAGCAATCAAAAACATCATTGATCGATTGCCTGTCCATTACTATTCTTCACACAAGGCTTGGTTTAATCAAAGCATTTTTAGTGAATGGTTTTTTAAACGGTTCATAAACGAAGTTCGCAATTTTCAAGAAAATAAGTTAAGAGTTGCTCCAGATCAAGTAAAAGCGTTACTACTAGTTGACAATTCTCCTGCTCATCCAACAGAGCTGATCAGTAATGACGGCAACATTAAATGCAAGTTTTCACCACCTAATACAACATCTGTATTGCAACCTATGGACCAGGGAGTTATTGTTGCCTTTAAAAGGTTGTATAAACGAAGAAAGTTAGAAAGTTGTTTAGTATTTTCAAGTGATGCAGATCAGCCAAATAACTCTGTGGGTGAACAAACTTTTCTAATTTAAAAAAGTACGACATCAAGAAAGCGATATTCAATTTTGGAAATTCTTGGGATGAATTAAAATCTTCTACAATAAGAAATGGAGGGAAGATTTTGCTTGAACACAAAAATAATTCAGATTTGGAAACAGCAGGTGATGCATTACAATTATCCGAGGATGAATCTGATGAAGATGAACAAGAAATTAGACGGCTGGAGCAATTATTTCAAAGAGCTAGAATTGAAGTAAATCAAGAAAGCATTAATGAATGGATCGATATAGAACTTGATGATCCAGGTCACAATGTTCTTAGCAATGATGATATAGTTGAAGCTGTTTTGAGTGAAAAAATGGAAATAAGCAGTTCTGATGATAGTTCCTCAACTTCTGAAGACAGTTTGGAGCCGGATGTTCCCAGATGCGAAGCGTTGAAAAGTTTGGATGTTGCATTAAAATATTTGGAAAAGCGCACTGAACCAGAAATGCTTGCAAGCTACAACACCATCAATAGTCTTCGAACTATGCTTATGAGAGAAGAAGAAGCTTTGTTAAACAAGCCAAAGAAACAGACAACAATCAGCAACTTCTTTGCCAAGCCATAACTTACTTGGCCATCAAATTTGCGTTTATTGGACTGCATATGTACATAATTGGTTTTTATAGACAAGAATGCAGGTGTGTGTTTATGTTACTTTAATACAAATTTATCTATGTAACACGCATTACATACATAATAAAATATTTTACTATTTTTCATCGGTTTCATGCTCAAAACTCATAAAAGTCAAGGAACATTTGATTAAAAATCGTAATTAAAATTATGTAATGTACATATAATATTCAACCTAAAATTGTTCATATGCTTCGAAATCTTTGTCTCAGTCATCTAAATGCCTATTTATGCCACATAAATATTCACAAATCTAACTCTCTCAAATTCGGAAAATCCTCAAATTCGGAATACCTTGCGCCCCAAGCTTTCCGAATTTGAGGAGTTCTACTGTAAATGTATTTTATCACTAAAAGGCTAACCTGTAAAAATGATATCAGGGCATGGATAAAAGAGGTGTTATAGCACATTCTTTTACTAATCATCTCGAATTTTACTGCGGTAATGAATTGAATTAATTACTTTTAAGAATTTTTATAGATAAAGGAGAATATTTTGTCACATGAATGTCATCACCCCGCAATTTTATACTATGCAATAAAGTTTGGGTTCTTGAACTCTATTCTTCTTTGTGTATTTCCGATTAGCAGGTTCCTCCAGGTCGTCTCATGTTTCAGATGGATGGGGTCAGTTAATCCATGGACGTCAAGGAGGTGTACCATGGCCCCTGATAGTGTTGTGTGTCCATAGGTCTGGCTATGGATGGCCCATACCATGGTTTCCTTCTTGCTGGCCATTCCCTTCACGCTCATGTTCGAATCCCCCTTCCTGGCATTAGAGAAACTTCTGATCCAAAAAGTTCCTTCCAAACCCAACCAACCCTCCCGTCACATCCACGGAGGAGACAAAGACTGAATCGGTTTCCCGCTTCTGATACAATTCCTTCTATCTTTCAGTCACTATATCTTTTTAATATTTTGTTGTTTCAATTGATAGTATTTATTAAAATGTGATTTTTAATGAATATTGATTTTATACTAATAAATGTAAATTATTAAAATGTATTGTGTGTGTGTGTTTGTAAAATTATTTCATAAACGAGTCATCTGTTGAGTGACCGCCTCTCTGAACGATAACTTGTTTTAATATTTAATAATACTAATTGTACTAAAACCAGGTGTCTAAATTGTAAAATATTACATATATAGGTCGTTGAATTGAGAGTTGCTAATACTTTTTGGCCATGACTTTAACGATTAGATGCCTTTTTCTTCATATTTGACTACTTGATCCCATTAAAATTCCATTTTTGTACTATTATTTCGTATGAACCTACCTTCTCGCGCACTTTTGACCTTGAATATCCATTTCAAACAACAACAACAACAAAAAAGGCTTTTATCAGGGCCCATTACCCTGTATGGATTCGCCATACAATAACAAAATAATACAGTAATCTTTTCCTCTCTTTCCCCATCTGCACGTGAGTCTTTGTTTGAAAAGGGATTTATTTACACATCTGTTCTAAAACTTTCCTCACTAAATCTTTTGTGTATGAATCTATTTACAATTGATCTGTATAAATTATAGAGTTCTATTGCTATATTTTTCATTTCTGAAATAGTTCTCAGCGTCTTCAATGGGTTTCAAAATCTTCAGAAGGTGTTTTTAAGAGTAAAATGCCCATTTCTTTATCCTCAAAGAATATTTTTGGACTAGCTCTTTTGGTCGTATAGGTATCCTGCACCACGTTGGCAAGGGGCAACAGCCTGAAAAACGTATGTAGTTGGATATTATTACTTTATCAAGAAAAGGTAATTGTAGCCAAAATTTTGAAATAATTAAAATTAACCATTATTTGATACCTATTCCGATAGATGGCGAAACTTATCACAACTTCCAGTTGTACGATCAGAATATTTTTATTCTTCAAAAATACTGAGCTAAATCAATTTCAAATAAGAGGTTACTTTACAGAAAAGACCAAGTTTTCAAATTTCATTGGTTACCTCATTAAAAAAAAGTGAGTTTATATTGTGATTATACAGTAAAAAGGTTTGAGGAGACAAGCTACTTTTAACATAACAATGTTTACTGCACACAGAACTTTCGAGCATATTCTCCCTTTTAACACACGTGTAAATACTACTTCACTGAGAGCAGCAATGCTCGGAAGCTTAGGCCAACATTATCCTATTATAATAAACTCCTCTCGTTTGAAACTCCTCGTTCAATCTATTACTCAAATAAGTTGTTCTGTATCTCATATAAAACTTTTACTGACCCCAAAATATCTTGCCTTAGAGACAGATTTAAAAAACATGAAGGGTCTGTCTTGAAAATAGTATTCATTATTAGTAATTTCAATATGTACAAATCGTTCACATTTTACCTAGATGGTCACTCAGTAAGGTAGTCACTCATTGGAGGTGATTATCACATCGATTGGGTCGATTATGGTATTTGGAGAATTCAGAAGTCTAACTTACAACTGCCCGCATGCATCTATTTTGACTGCCAGGTCTGAAGTTTCGACTCAGGAATTATCAAAACGATCTCTCAAATATGTATCACTCTTAAAGATTCTTTAACAGCTTCCTGTACAAGATTCAATCCCTACTTCCAAACTAAAGATGGCCATATTGCAATAGGAATAATCGCAGGATATCATTGCTAATAAGAGATGAAATCTAACGGTGAGAGGGTTATTTGTTGAAAATGTACAAGCTTGGCGAGCTTTCGGATAATATAGTTATTGTCTGAAGGCTTATTCCTTTTCAATAAAGAAACTTGTCGCCTTTATCTCTACTTAGTAAAGATGACCAAGTCATGGCACATCTTGGGCTCTGGCATACAGACCTTGAATCAATAAGTCTTCAAATCTCTCCTTCCTTGTTTCAAAAAGAAAAATATCACTCACATTTTAAATATCTTCATTTCTACAAAAATTTTGAAGATGCCTCAAAGACCAGCTTTTTTGTTCGTTGAGGTACAACTTGCACCACGCTGAAGAAGGCCTACAGCCTGAAACGCATATGTGGTTAGCTTTTCTTGATTAATCAAGACACGGTATTTGGCCAATTATGGAATAATTAAAAATTGAAGATTAGTTGATATTTATTCCGATAGATGGGGCATGTCATCAGCAACTTTTAGTTGCAAGATCAGGAAATGCCTTTTTTCACAATCGTCTCTGTTGGAATGTAAAGCTTCAAGCCTACATCAATGGCCCTAGTATCAAACTTGCTGCCAGCCTGAAAATTCCCAATTAACTAATTCTACTGAACGCAATCTTCTAAATCTCTCATAAAAACTTTGTTTCCGATCTGCAGTTCGGACTGATTATGGTTAACTCTAGGTATCCATTTCAATCATTTTTATATTTTGAAGCAGTTTAAAACTCATCGGAAACAATTAGAGCTTGAATATATCAAATACCGTTATAATAATCAAAAAGTATAGTTAGCAATAAAGGGTTTCTTAGATTTAACAATGTCATTCTTTGTTCGTTATTTCTTGGTAGAATTTGGAGTCATATTGTATATGAATAAGTTTCAGCTTGTACAACTTGAAAGAATATGGATTTTAATTAAAATGAAATTTTTGAATGTTTTCTTTCCAATAATTGTGTCAACGATCACCCATTGATCAATTCCCATCACACACACATTCGCCATTTTTCCGACATGCACTCAAATACAACAAAGGAATTCGATAAATTATTATAAAAATAAAAGATTACTTACAGAATATGAAATTTTGATTGAAATTTGGTAATAAAAATATAAATATATATGATATATACTCACAGATATTCACATATGATATATATAGAGGGAACAGGTTAAATCAAAATTTTGTTGATTTCTGTGTCACCAGATGCCACTCTGCCATCAAAAAGGTTCATGTGAACGTGGTAAGGATAATCCTTTTTTTTTATTTTAACAACAAACACCTGAACTTTATTATTATATTTTATTTATTATTATTATTTCATATGTTTAGCGTAATTACGCAAGTTTGGCCTTAATATCCATTTCTTGATTTCTCAGGAAGCCTCTGGAACCAAAATATTTTTGGTCGTAGAGGTACAGTCTGCACCACTCTGGACGAGGGCCAACAGCCCGAAACACGTTTGTGGTTGACTTTTCTTGATTTATCAAGAAAATGGGTTGGCCAAATATCAGGGGAACAGATTAAATCAACGTTTAGTTGATTTCTCTTCCACCAGATGGCGCTCTGCCATTTAAAAGTTCATGTGAACGTGGTCCGGCTATGCATTTTTTTATTTTATTATATATATGAAAATTTAATAGAAAAAATAAATGAAAAGGTCAGGTGTTTATGTTGAAAACAAGGTAGGCATATTATGACCACTAACATGAGTGTTATTTTAGATGGTAGAACGCCATCTGGTGGAGCAGAAGTCAACTAAACGTTTATTTAACCTGTTTCTTGATATTTAGCCAAACTACGGTATTTTTTTGATAAATCAAGAAAAGCCAACCACGAATGCGGGATGTTGATCCTCGTCAGCATGGTGCATAATGTATCAAATATGGATGAAGAATGAAGAAAGTTCTTGGCATAAACCTATATACACAATATATATATATACAAGCAATCGCGAGAACAAGCAGTTCCTTTTTTCAATAACAATAATTAGTAGTATTGATAGAAATTGAAATGATTACAAGTGAAAAAAAGGAATATATAACAGTGTATTATACATAATTATCAGGCGTCTATACAGTTTTATATATGAATGGATCAAGGGTAGAAAATTATCTATAGTCGAGATATAAAATCTTAGGGGTTTACTTAATTTTCCAAATTTAATTGAATGAAAAGAGATAGCTATCCAAATCAATTTGATAAATAAATAGCAATTAAGGTTAATTGTTTAAGAGCTTATCTTTATTTCTCAAGATAGCGTCTTTCTCCATCGATTTCCTCTTTGAGAAAAAGTATGTCTACGGGCCCTCCAAACACAGAAGTATGAAGAAATGCTTCTAACCAATTATTTCAGGATTAGGGAACAAGAACCAATCACGTGGGAGGCCACGGAAGGTTATACCGCACCGAATTGAATCTATACTCAATCAATTAGATCTGTGGGGTGAAACATTGAAAGAGGAATTATGTTCTGTGGCTAATCAACCCATTTCGTACGCATATCCTTTCTAAAAACGCTATATAGAAATGTTACGTAATATTATTTCGTTATTGTTCGACTATTTTGAAGTAATCATCTAATATTAATGACGCCTGTCGCAGGTTTGTTGCTTTATAGAGGTTTAATAAAGCAAAACCTTTTTCATATATTTCCTAATTCACTTGTTATCATTGTAAGATCCTGACACTAAAAATAAAGAGTGAGAACACAAATTGCGCCTATGCTCAGCGCAACAATTATTTCTTCAAATCCAGAAAGAAAGCGATTATTCTTTCTTAAACCGACAAAACGGTCTTGGCCATTTTGTAACACTCTCACCAGGTAATAAACAACTATTAACAAGATAACATCCACTCTAAAGTGTCCTCAAAACCAAGGTATGATGTAAGTAAAATAATTCATATAAAAGATCTATATGGTCTATTACCGCGGGTGGTTTATGGGATATGGAGTTTTGTAATAAAAGGATATTAAATTTGCTATATTTCACGCTGAAAAAAAAAAACATTTATATAATGTTTGAGTCCATAATATAACGTCCTGGTTTTATGACCGTGCCTCAAGGTCATACCCATCGATGGAACATTAATCTCAGGCAAAGTGGCCGTTCTTTAGGCATTGGTTAGGTTCGTAGTTGTTAGCCTACACTCATGGACAAAACCTAAGGAAGTAGAAATTCTCTGATGTCACCGAAGGTCTGTTTTTTGAAGGAAACCGAAGCAATTTTTTTCACACCTGGTTATATCGTGTCTTCAATCAAGGTCACTGTGTATAAAATATCTTTCAGAGTTATTGTCTGAATCTCGATATACATGGTAAAAGGTACATCTTTCTTAAGTTTTGTCCATGAGTGTAGATTTCTACGATCTTCGTGACGATTGTGTTCAAGTTGATACCGTGAAGTAATCCATATTATGTAATATATTATATCTCTGATTATATTGATCCATCTGATGAGCCAACTCCTCTCTGAGCATACACACAATTACTTTTCTCTCTTAAAATTTGCCTGTAGAGGATTGGTGGACAACTGGTAGCCGCTATTGATTTTTAACAATCACGACCCAGGATCGAATCCCGCATTGGAATTTTTTTCTACTTCAATTATTCCAATTCATACAAAAGTTCAATCCCACCAGTAAAATCAAATAATCAAAAAGGGCTCTAGTAAATTTTAAAGTTCAAAATTCGAACTATTTTGTACATTTGTCGAGAGGTGATGCACTCGCAGTAAAAGACTGTCGTTATAACTAGGATTATCATAGCCTCTATTACGTGAGTTTGTGAAAAGTACACAAATGTACGTGTCCTTTTTTGCATAAACTATTAATATTTAAAATATTTTGAGCAAACAAACAAACATTTTAGAGCCTTGGTGTTAGCTGGCGAAAATGGTTTGCATTTGAATAGCGAACTGATCTTTCCACACTTTCTCATTGGACTAATGTTGGCATTTTGTACATAAAATGGTTCAAAGATGATTTGTGGAGATCTACCTTTAAAGTTGTGTGGAGACGCTTTTTGAAAACGTGCTCTGTGTTTGTTTTTGTCTGATGATCTCTTCGCATACCTTTGTAACACGGTCCTATCTCCATAACGCTGG
>CP092872.1:21005673-21147281 GCA_030710605.1 Cordylochernes scorpioides | reverse complement strand
TATGTAAATTAAATGTTTTCATTGGCTCTCCCATATTTACCCGAATTTTTTTTGATCAGATTAATTATATTTTCGCTCTAGATTTTACATATTCTACATTTTTATTATACACTAGACGGGTGACCCGGGCTTCGCCCCGGGATTGACCCGTGTGCATATCTACCCGAGTGATATATATTTAGATAAGATTTTTTTATAATTGTTTGTTATTAGCATTATCTATTTGTTTGCATCAGCATAATTTTATCTAATCTTTGATAGAGGGCGCTCTTCGTGAGCTAAGTAGAATAATTTGAATATATAGTTTTAATAATTGATTTATATATTTTTTAAAATAGCCTATCGTGTTCCCCGTATTATTTTACCTATGTATGAAAATTTTGGTTTGAATTAGTGAACTACTGCGAATTTGTATACCGGACATACAAACAAACAAACATACAAACATTGATTTATATATATATAGATATCTATTTATTCATATATTTATCATTATATAATCATATTTATTCATATTTATATTTATTCTGTATTTAACCTTATATAATTTTATATGCACGTTGTAATAAATCTTTGTTAAATCTTCGCCTCTCAATAAAATTATGTGTTAGTGAAAGGCACGCCCGCGCGACGAAGAGAAGAACAGTTTTCAACCAACACCCACGGTGGTGACGTCACGGTCGGCGCGCATGCGCGGCGGCGGCGGTCACGTGGGAAGCACGGGGCGTGGGCCCTTCGAATTCTGACGGCCAACACGGACTGACTTCCTTCCCAATCCATCCTTTTCAATCGAACCTTTTTTAACTTCTTTAATTACTAAAATTAATTTGTAACATAATATTTATATCTATATTTATCCTGAATAAAATTTAAAATATCAAGGATGATTAATTGAATCATTCTTTCAATACCAAACGAACCTGTCATAGTGTACCATTCAAAAAGTGCACCGAACATTGTGGCGAGCCCTGCCAGGATTTAAGATGGACAAACTCAAGAAAGCTTGTGAGACGAAAAAGAGGACTTTGGAAAGTGTTATTGCAGAAGCAGATGGCGAACTTGGAAAGCAAGAACCAAGCCTAGAAATGTTGATGTCTCTACGACCAAAGCTCCTCAGATGTAAAGACAGGTTCTTAATTGCCAGTGATTGTCTCATCGAACAACTGATAAAGGCGGATAGAGAAGATGAAGAAATTGAAGATGTCGATATCGTTCAAGCGAATCTATTTGGAAGGTCTGAAGGCGTTTTGCAAAAAATGGAACAATTACTAGCAAAACCAACAGTAGACCGAGAATCAATAGTTTCCGGGGGGAACGAAGGAAAGTCAAATCTTCATCGACTTCCGAAGTTGGAACTACCGAAATTTGGAGGAGAAGCACGGGAGTGGCTGCAGTTCTGGTCAGCCTTTCAAAGCGTCCACGATGATGACTCCATTTCGGCCTGTGTCAAGTTCCAATACCTACAAAATTGCATGATAAAGGGATCGGTGTCGGAGGAAATAGTTTCATCCTTTCCAAACTCAGCGGCAAATTATCCACTTGCCATCAGCACTCTTAAGGAACGTTTTGGCCGTGAAGACATGTTGGTGGAAGTGTACGTAAGGGATTTGATTGCTATCACTTTGGAAAATGCTCATGGAAGGAACACGACACCTTTTTCGACTGTATACGTTCGGTTATCATCACAACTACGAGCGTTGGGATCTTTAGGAGTCACAACAGATAAATGCGCTGCTATTCTGTACCCCATGGTGGAATCAGCTTTACCTGAAGATCTCTTCGTCGCGTGGGAAAGGACTCGTCATCATCACAAGCCTGATGAAGATGGAAAGCATAATTCAAGTGAAGCCCTCCTGGAGAAGCTTATGGAATTCCTAAAACACGAAGTTGAGGGAAGTGAAAGAATGCGTTTGGCTCGTCAACCGTTTTCGAGTTCGTATCCATCACAATTTAATCGAGATAAGCCGCCCAAGCCGAAGACATCTGTCGCCACCGCTGCAAGTCTGGTAGTTGCTGATGGGAAGTCAAATAACGCTTATAAATGTGTATTTTGTGATGGAAAACATTTGAGTGAACAATGCTGTAAAGCCATGTCAATGTCTCTTGAAGAAAGAAGGAAAATAATTCAAGAGAAACAGTGTTGTTATTCTTGCTTGAAGCCCGGACACTTTTCCAAGTATTGCAGAAACGTAGTGAAATGTGTCATCTGTAGTAAAAAACACAGGGCAATCTTATGTCCAGTTTCAAAAGGCAGCCAAAAATCTGATGGGATTGAAGAGAGAAGTAAGAACATAAATGCATCCGTGGACATGTCGAATCAAGTTCGGTGCCAAGATGTCTTACTTCAAACAATCATGGTAAAGATTAATGGCGAAAATAAATCAAAAGTTGTTCGAGCAATGTTAGATAGTGGATCCCAGAACTCATATGTATTGGAACAAACTGCTTCCGAAGTTGGACTCACTATGCTCGGGAAAAAGGAAGTTGTACACTTACTATTTGGTGGAGTGAAATCGAGACCACAGCAGCACAAGCGGTATCGAATCTACATTTCTGATGTGGACTCCAAGTACAACTGCAATTTTGAAGTACAAGACTGCTCAACGATTTGTAGTGCAATGCCTTCCGCTCAACCTACCGAATGGATGACGGAACTTCGATCAAAGGGAATTGACTTGGATGTCTATAGGTCGAACACGGAGATTGAACTACTACTAGGAGCAGACGTATACGCCAAGCTACTAACAGGAAAGAAAATAGAATTGGAATCTGGTCCCGTCGCTCTCGAAACGAAGCTGGGCTGGACTGTTAGTGGAAAGGTTTTGGGAAATGTTCAAACAACTAAATCTCAATCATCAGTTCTGTCATGCTTAGTCCGTGATGCAACAATACAAGATCTTCGGAGATTAGATGTTATCAGTATCATGGAACCCATGAAGGAAAAGAGCAAAGAAGAGTTGTCAGTTGCAGCGTTGGAACATTTCAACCAAACAGTGAAACAGAATGAAGATGGTCGATATTCTGTCAATTTACCTTGGATAGGAGAACACCCACCACTCCCTAATTACAAGCTAATTTCGGAGAAGAAACTTGAATCTACTACTGCTTTAGCAGGGATTAAACGTGATATGAACTGGTCAGTGTTTGTCGCAGGAAGAGTAAAGAAGATTCGACAAAATTCAAGCATAACTGATTGGAGGCACGTTCCTGGTAAAGAAAATCCTGCAGACATCCCCTCACGTGGAGCTTCAATCTCGCAATTGATTACTACTAGATGGTGGGAGAGACCAGTTAGGCTTAAGAAAGAAGAACAATTTTGGACACAGTCTGCAGAAAAGGAGTCAATCGAAGAAGTCAATAGTGAACTGAGAAAGGCAGTCGTCACACCCTTCAACAGAAAAAGAAAAAAAATAGGGGGAGAAGGATTTCATGGCCATTAGGAAAAGTGGAGGAGGTGCTACCTGGGGCCGATGGACAAGTTCGAGTCGCAAGAGTGAAGACATCATCGGGAGTTTTTCTTCGTCCAGTACAGCGACTTTTTCCATTAGAAACAAAACAAATTTAGATTGGCCTCTACTATAGCCAAGAAAATATAGTATTAGAATTTAATTTATCTATTAAATTGGTGGGAGGAATGTTAGTGAAAGGCACGCCCGCGCGACGAAGAGAAGAACAGTTTTCAACCAACACCCACGGTGGTGACGTCACGGTCGGCGCGCATGCGCGGCGGCGGCGGTCACGTGGGAAGCACGGGGCGTGGGCCCTTCGAATTCTGACGGCCAACACGGACTGACTTCCTTCCCAATCCATCCTTTTCAATCGAACCTTTTTTAACTTCTTTAATTACTAAAATTAATTTGTAACATAATATTTATATCTATATTTATCCTGAATAAAATTTAAAATATCAAGGATGACTAATTGAATCATTCTTTCAATACCAAACGAACCTGTCATAGTGTACCATTCAAAAAGTGCACCGAACATTATGTATTTGTGGTTGATAGATTTCCAAAAAAAGGTATATAACACTATGAATTATATATAGTATAGTATCCATATCTTCCTTGTTTTATAAGTATATGAAATGGAGCTGTTGGGGCTTATAAACAAACTTATTTTTCTTCCCTCATTCCTACCTAACACAACATGGCAATATGTAGAAATTCTCTATGAAATAAATCAAAGAACATGAAAACTTATTGTATTTCCTGAAGGTGGTTGTCAATTTGACAGAAGTAATTTTACGAGTTTATACTAAAAGTAAAGAATACTACAGCCTCTCTCTCTCTTCTCTCTCTAACACACCGAAACGAGTACACTAAAAATTGCACACATAACAACAACAACAAAATATACGTGAATAAAAACAGAATAAGTTATATTAAAACCAATACTTATCTTTTATTCCAGCGTTATGGAGATCGGACCGGGTTACAAAGGTATGCGAAGAGATCATCAGACAAAAACAAACACAGAGCACGTTCTCAAGGTAGATCTCTACAAATCACCTTTGAACCATTTTATGTACAAAAATGCCAACATTCGTCCAATGAGAAAGTGTGGAAGATCAGTTCGCTATTCAAATGCAAACAATTTTCGCAGCTAATACCAAGGCTCTAAAATGTTTGTTTGTTTGTCAAAGTATTTTAAATATTAATAGTTTATTCAAAAAAAGGACACGTAAATTTTTGTACTTTTCACAAACTCACGTAATAGAGGCTATGATAATCCTAGTTATAACGACAGTCTTTTACTGCGAGTGCATCACCTCTCGACACATGTACAAAATAGTTCGAATTTTGAACTTTACAATTTACCAGAGCCCTGTTTGATTATTTGCTTTTACTGGTGGGATTGAACTTTTGTATGAATTGGAATAATTGAAGTAGAAAAAAAATTCCAATGCGGGATTCGATCCTGGGTCGTTGTTGTTGAAAATCGACGGCGGCTATCAGTCGATCACCAGTCCTCTACAAGTCAATGTTAAGAAAGAAAGGTAATTGTGTGTGTGCTCAGAGAGGAGGTGGCTAATCATATGGATCAATATAATCGGAGATATTATATATTACATAATATGGATTACTTTACGGTATCAACTTGTACACAATCGTCACAAGAACGTAGATTCTACACTCATGGACAAGACTCAAGTAAGTTTCAGCATATATATCGGAATTCAGTCAATAACTCTGAAAGATATTTGATTCACAGTGACCTTGATTGTAGACACGATATAACCAGGTATGAAAAAAATTGCTTCAGTCTCCTTAAAAAAACATACCTTCGGTGACATCAGAGACTTTCTACTTCCTTAGGTTTTGTCCATGAGTGTAGGCTGACAACTAGGAACCTAACCAATGCCTAAAGAACGGCCACTTTGCCTGAGATTAATGTTCCATCGATGGGTAAGGCCTTGAGGCACGGTCATAAAACCAGGACGTCATATTATGGACTCAAACATTGTATAAATGTTTTTTTTTCAGCGTGATATATATCAAATTTAATATCCTTTTATTACAAAACTCCATATCCCATAAACCACCCGCGGTAATAGACCATATATATCTTTTATATGAATTATTTTACTTACATCGTACCTTGGTTTTTTGAGACACTTTAGAGTGGATGTTATCTTGTTAATAGTTGTTTATTACCAGGTGAGAGTGTTACAAAAATGGCCAAGACCGTTTTGTCGGTTTAGGAAGTAATAATCGCTTTCTTTCTGGATTTGAAAAAATAATTGTTGCCCTGAGCATAGGCGCAATTTGGTGTTCTCTCTCCCTCTCTTTAGTGTCAGGATGTTACAAGGATAACATGTGAATTAGGAAAGATATGTAGAAAATCTTTTGCTTTATTAAACCTCTATAAAGCAACAAACCTGCGACAGGCGTCATTAAAGACTTTTCAATTCCGGTTTTGTTTTGTACATGAATGTATTACTATATAGGGGCAAATCAAAACCTATATTTTAGATAATTACTTCAAAATAGTTGAACAATAACGAAATAATATTATGTAACATTTCTATATAGCGTTTATAGGATGGATATGCGTACGAAATGGGTAGATTAGCCACAGAACATAATTCCTCTTTCAATGTTCAACCCCACAGATCTAATTGATTGAGTATAGTTTCAATTCGGTGCGGTATAACCTCCCGTGGCCTCCCACGTGATTGGTTCTTGTTCCCTAATCTGAAATAATTGGTTAGAAGCATTACTTCATACTTCTGTGTTTGGAGGGCCCGTAGACATACTTTTTCTCAAAGAGGAAATCGATGGAGAAAGACGCTATCTTGAGAAATAAAGATAAAGTCTTAAACAATTAACCTTAATTGCTATTTATTTATCAAATTGATTTGGATAGCTATCTCTTTTCATTCAATTAAATTCGGGAAATTAAGTAACCCTTAAGATTTTATATCCCGACTATAGATAATTCTCTACCCTTGATCCATTTATATATAAAACTGTATAGACGCCTGATAATTATGTATAATACATTGTTATATATTCCTTTTTTCACTTGTAATCATCTAAATTTCTGTCAATACTAATAATTATTGTTTTTTGAAAAAAGGAACTGCTTGTTCTCGCGATTGCTTGTATATAATATATTTTTTTTTGTGTATATAAGTTTATGCCAAGAGCTTTCTTCATTCTTCATCACTATTTGATACATTATGCACCATGCTGACGAGGATCAACATCCCGAAACGCATTCGTGGTTGGCTTTTCTCGATTTATCAAAAACAATAGTTTGGCCAAATATCAAGGAACAGGTTAAATCAACGTTTAGTTGATTTCTGTTCCACCAGATGGCGTTCTACCATCTAAATAACACTCATGTTAGTGGTCAGAATATGCCTACCTTGTTTTTAATATAAACACCTGACCTTTTTATTTATTTTTTCTATTAATTTTTCATATATATCGTCCCTACAACTGCAAACTATCGAATGTTAAAAATTCAATTTTGAAGGAGAGAGAAATGAAGAGACCATGTGGCCTACCCTCAGTAGAGGAAGGCATTGAAGGAGGGAGAAATGAAAAGACCATGACATGGTCTCTTCATTTCTCTCTCCTTCAAAATTGAATTTTTCACATTCGATAGTTTGCAGTTGTAGGGACGATATAATAGAATTAAAAAAATGCATATCCGGACCACGTTCACATGAACTTTTAGATGGCAGAGCGCCATCTGGTGGAATTTGGCCAACCGAATTTCTTGATAAATCAAGAAAAGTCAACCACAAACGTGTTTCGGGCTGTTGGCCATCGTCAGCGTGGTGCAGACTGTACCTCTACGACCAAAAATATTTTAGTTCCAGAGGCTTCCTGAGAAATCAAGAAATGGATATTTAAGGCTAAACTTGCGTAAATACGCTAAACATATGAAATAATAATAATAGAGTTCAGGTGTTTGTTGTTAAAATAAAAAAAAAAGGATTATCCTGACCACGTTCACATGAACATTTTTGATGGCAGAGCAGAATCTGGTGGAACAGAAATCAACTAAACGTTTATTTAACCTGTTCCCTCTATATATATCATATGTGAATATCTGTGAATATATATCATATATATTTATATTTTATCACGATATTTTAAAACAAATTTCATATTCTGTAAGTATTTTTTTATTTTTATAATAATTTATCGAATTCCTTTGTTGTATTTGAGTGCATGTCGGAAAAATGGCGATATTTTCAAAAATTTAATTTTTATTAAAATATATATTCATTCCACATTAGTAAAATTTCTTTCAAGTTGTACAAGCAGAAACATATTCATATACAATATGACTCCAAATTTAACCAAGAAATAACGAACAAAGAATGACTTTGTTAAATCTAAAAAAACCTTTATTGCTAACAATACTTTTTGATTTTCATAACGGTATTTAATATTCCAAGCTCTAATTGTTTTCGATGAATTTTGAACTGCCTCAAAATATTAAAAGGATTGATATATGGATTCCTAGTGCTAACCATAATCAGTCCGAACTGCAGATCGGAACAAAGTTTTTATGAGAAATTTTTAAGATCGCGTTCAGTAGAATCAGTTTATTTGGAGATTTTCAGGCTGACATTAAGTTTGGTACTAGGGCCATTGATGTAGGTTTGAAACTTTGCATTCCAACATGGCCGATTGCACAAGTATTATTTGTAGAAATATAGATATTTAAAGAGTGAGTTATCTCTTTACTTTTCCAAACATGGAAGGAGAGGATTAAGGACTTTTTGTTTCAAGGTCTATATGACAGAGATCAAGATGTGCCATTTTTACTGAGAAGAAAAAAATCTAACGGCGACAAGTTGCTTTACTAAAACCTTCGGAGAATAACTTTATTGTCCGAAAGCTCACCAAACTTATACACTTTCAATAAATAAACTTGTCGCCGTTAGCTTTATCTCTTATTAGCAATGATATATGACGATTATTCCTATTGAAATGTGGTCATCTTTAGTTGGGAAGTAAGAATGCCCTCTCTAAGATGTGGATCTTAAACAGGAAGCTGTTGAAGAGTGATACATATTTGAGAGATCGTGTTGATAATTCCTGAGTCGAAACTTCAGACCTGGCAGTCAAAACAGATGCACGCGAACAGTTGTAAGTTAGACTTCTGAATTCTCAAAATACCATAATCGACAAAATCGATGTGATAATCACCTCCAATGAGCGACTTCCTTCCTGAGCGACCACCTAGGTAAAATGTGAACTCTTTGTACAGATTGAAATTACTAATAATGAAGACTATTTCCAAGACAGACCTAATGAACCTCCTTGCTTTTATAATTCTGTCTCAACGGCAAGATATTATTGTGTCAGTAAAAGTTTTATATGAGATACAGAACAACACACACACACACATATTTGAGTATTAGATAAAACGAGGAGTTTCAAACGAGAGGTGTTTATCATAATAGGATAATGTTCGCCTAAGCTTCCGAGTATTGCTGCTCTCAGTGAAGAAGTATTTACACGTCTGTTGAAAGGGAGAATATGCTCGAAAGTTCTGTGTGCAGTAAAAATTGTCATATCAAAAGAAGCTTGTCTCCTCAAACCTTTTTCGTGTATAACCACCATATAAACTCTCTCTTTTTCATGAGTTAACCTATGGAATCTGAAAACCTCGTCTTTTCTGTAAAGTAACCTCTTATTTGAAATTGATTTAGTTCAGTATTTTTTAAGAAGAAAAATATTCTGATCGTGCTACTGGAAGTTGTGATAAGTTTCGCCATCTATCGGAATAGGTATCAAATAATGGTTAAAATTTTACACAAATAAATTTACTGGCAATGCGTTTCTTTTTTAAATCTCTACAGACCTCACTGCAATGATATGATTTAATGAATGAGAGGGCTTGGCTCATCAGTAGTGAACCCTCTCAGCGGTTTCGCCAAATTAATCTCTAGACCGCTCTACTATTGTATTGGACTGGTTTTGTTATATACCCTGCATTTTCTATGGAAGGCAGCTAAATGGTGTTTATTGAACTATGGACATAAGCTTATAGAGGTCTGTAGAGGTACATACATATAAATTTCAAGGTGTTGCATCGAGCAAAGCTCTTCCGCGCAAAACATGTTTTCATAACCATTATATATTAGTAAATTAAATTTTATTGCCTCTATCGTTAAAATTTTACACAAATAAATTTACTGGCAATGCGTTTCATTGCCAGTAAATTTATTTGTGTAAAATTTTAACGATAGAGGCAATAAAATTTAATTTACTAATATATAATGGTTATGAAAACATGTTTTGCGCGGAAGAGCTTTGCTCGATGCAACACCTTGAAATTTATATGTATGTACCTCTACAGACCTCTATAAGCTTATGTCCATAGTTCAATAAACACCATTTAGCTGCCTTCCATAGAAAATGCAGGGTATATAACAAAACCAGTCCAATACAATAGTAGAGCGGTCTAGAGATTAATTTGGCGAAACCGCTGAGAGGGTTCACTACTGATGAGCCAAGCCCTCTCATTCATTAAATCATATCATTGCAGTGAGGTCTGTAGAGATTTAAAAAAGAAACGCATTGCCAGTAAATTTATTTGTGTAAAATTTTAACGATAGAGGCAATAAAATTTAATTTACTAATATATAATGGTTATGAAAACATGTTTTGCGCGGAAGAGCTTTGCTCGATGCAACACCTTGAAATTTATATGTATGTACCTCTACAGACCTCTATAAGCTTATGTCCATAGTTCAATAAACACCATTTAGCTGCCTTCCATAGAAAATGCAGGGTATATAACAAAACCAGTCCAATACAATAGTAGAGCGGTCTAGAGATTAATTTGGCGAAACCGATGAGCCAAGCCCTCTCATTCATTAAATCATATCATTGCAGTGAGGTCTGTAGAGATTTAAAAAAGAAACGCATTGCCAGTAAATTTATTTGTGTAAAATTTTAACGATAGAGGCAATAAAATTTAATTTACTAAATAATGGTTAATTTTAATTATTTCAAAATTTTGGCTACAATTACCTTTTCTTGATAAAGTAATAATATCCAACTACATACGTCTTTCAGGCTGTTGCCCCTTGCCAGCGTGGTGCAGGATACCTATACGACCAAAAGAGCTAGTCCAAAATATTCTTTGAGGTTCAAGAAATGGGCATTCACTCTTAAAAACACCTTCTGAGGATTTAGAAACCCATTGAAGACGCTGAGAACTATTTCAGAAAAGAAAAATATAACAATATAACTCTATAATTTCTACAGATCAATTGTAAATAGGTTCATACACAAAAGATTCAGTGAGGAAAGTTTTAGAACATATGTGTAAATAAATCCCTTTTCAAACAAAGACTCACGTGCACATGGGGAAAGAGAGGAAAAGATTACTGTATTATTTTGTTATTGTATGGCGAATCCATACAGGGCAATGAGCCCTAAAAAAGCCTTTTTGTTGTTGTTGAAATAAATATTCAAGGTCAAAAGTGCGTGAGAAGGTAGGTTCATACGAAAGAATAGTACAAAAATGTAGTCAAGTAGTCAAATATGAAGAAAAATGCATCTAATCGTTAAAGACATGGCCAAAAGCATTAGCAACTCTCAATTTAACGACCTATATATGTAATATTTTACAATTTAGACACCTGGTGCCAGTACAATTTTATTTTGTACAATTAGTATTATTAAATATTAAAACAAGTTATCGCGCGTTCAGAGAGGCGGTCACTCAACAGATGACTCGTTTATGGAAGATTTTTACAAACACACACACACAATGCATTTTAATAATTTACATTTATTAGTATAAAATCAACATCTATTTAAAAATCACATTTTAATAAATAGTATTAATTGAAACAACAAAATATTAAAAAGATATAGTGACTAAAGGATAAAAAGAGTTGTATCAGAAGTGGGAAACCGACTCAGTCTTTGTCTCCTCCGTGGATGTGACGGGAGGGTTGGTTGGATTTGGAAGGAACTTTTGTATCAGAAGTTTCTCCAGCGCCAGGAAGGGGGATTCGAACATGAGAGTGAAGGGGATGGCCAGCAAGAAGGAAACCATGGTATGAGCCATCCATAGCCAGACCTATTGACACACAACACTATCAGGGGCCATGGTACACCTCCTTGACGTCCATGGATTAACTGACCCCATCCATCTGAAACATGAGACGACCTGGAGGAACCTGCTAATCGGAAATACACAAAGAAGAATAGAGTTCAAGAACCCAAACTATATTGCATAGTATAAAATTGCGGGGTGATGACATTCATGTGACAAAATATTCTCCTTTCTCTATAAAAATTCTTGAAAGTAATTAATTCAATTCATTACCGCAGTAAAAATCAAGATGGTTAGTAAAAGAATGTGCTATAACACCTCTTTTATCCATGCCCTGATATAATTTTATACAGGTTAGCCTTTTAGTGATAAAATACATATATTGATTTGAATAAAACGATTAATTTGCCATTATTTCGGTTGGCTGAACGTCAAACTTTGTCAACCAAGGCAAACAATTCTTTTTATTCAATCCAATATATGCATTTTTATTACCTAAAGATTTTATTGTAAATTGCTCTATATTCAAAACATGTTGGTTTAATTCTTTATTTGTTAAAAATGATGTTTTGGGGCTCTTTCTTTATCATCACTATTAAGTTTTGTATACTGGGATTATAATCAAAATGTATTTGTTTTTATGATTTTTTAAAGGGAAATGAGCCTGTTTATGGTTCAAAAATTACTATTTTGTACGTTGTAAATATTTTGATAATACATATATAATTAAATATATCTTTATACAAAATATAAATTTGATTTAAAAAAAAAACTGATCCCATAAATGCAATTTTGAATTTGGTGGTAAGCACAGAGTGTTTACTAAAGGCTGTTCCAAATTTATCTCAACCTACAGGAAATATCTTTGAATTTTAATAATTAAGAGTTGGAAAGGAATGTAAACTATAGAAAATCAATTTATTATATTTATTATCTTTCAGAATTATTGTCGGAATCCCAATAGCATTCTTAACGGTACAACTTCCTTAAGTTTTGTCCATGAGTGAACTTTAGTCGTTCAGATTATATGCCTACACAGTATCCGGTGTTCCGAGATGGTCACAAATATGAGTGTAGATGAAACTATATGCACGGACACTTGTGCTAGGATATGATGAAGTATCTGGAAAGAGAAATAAAAAGTTGAGATGATCGAGCAGTATGTACAATAATTTTGTTTATTTAAAATTATATGAAGAAATATAAATATAAAAAATTGTATCAATTAGATATGTTATAGTTAAAAGAAAACTGCTGAGTGAGTGATTTATAGAGAACACAGCGGATCTAGAGATTTTCATTTAAAATATAATATTTAAAATGGAGAATATTCTATAAATATTATTTATAAATTTAATTTACTAAAATATATTTGCTATGAAACCATATATGCGGAAGAGCTCTGCTCGATGCAATACCTTGAAATTATATGTATATACCTCTACAGACCTCTAGGCTGATGTCCATAGTTCACTTAACACTCCTTAACTACCTTCCATAGAAAATACAGGGTATATCCCAAACCAATCCAATACAATAATAGAGCGGTCTGGAGATTGATTTGGCGAAATCGCTGAGAGGGTTTACTACTGATAGCCAAGCCCTCTTATTCAAAAACTCATATCATTGCAGTAAGGTCTGTAGAGATAATATTTGATGATATTATTTAAAAGAAATACATTGCCAGTAAATTTATTTGTACAACATTTTATAAATAATATTGGAGGCAGGTTATCATTTGTCCTTTCTTAGAGTGGTTTATTGAATGGATTCAACTGAATTAAAGTTTCTTTACATTCAAAAACATAAACGCTTCGAGCTGTTGGTCCTCATCAGCATCATTTTGTATACTGCTCGATCCTTTCAACTTTTTATCTCTCTTTCCCGATACTTCACCATATTCTGTCACAATTGTCCGTGCATATAGTTTCATTTACACTCATAGTGGTGAACATCTGGGAACACCGGATACTGTGTAGTCATCTAATCTGAACGACTGAGTGTACACTCATAGACGAAACTTAAAGAAGTTATACCTTTCAGAATACATATCGGGACTCCAACAATAACTCTGAAAGATATTTGAAACACAGTGACCTTTATTGAAGACCCACGAGATAAAGTAGGAACAAAATTTCGCCTCTGTTTCCTTCAAAAAAAAAAAAACCAGAAACAGCAAAGACCTTCAATTTCCTTATGTTTTGTCTATGAGTGTATTTTTATTCGAAGCCCCTTTGATAACCTTCGTGAGTAAAGCCTGCATCACGCTTATGAGCGCCAACATTCCGATATTCGTACGAATTGATTTTATTGATCTATCGAAAAATCTTCTAGACAATAATATGCAATAAAGTTTCATAAAAAAGGTTCAGGTTATATTTATTTATTCTAATAAGCACGCGCGGGCGGAGAGAGATTGCCCATTTAAAATGATCATTAGAGCTATCAGTATGAGCATATCTAATCATATAACATTTTAAATTCAATATTGGTTGAAAATTAAATTGGCTCCTTCTTGTTCTTCACAATTTGGATTCCAATAAGCATATATCCCCATGTGTGTCTGAACGCGGTGGAGAACGGCCTAAGACAGGGGTCCTTGATCCAGTATTCGTAGTTAAGTCTGTCAGCCTGGAGGAAACTGAGCAGAGACCGCGATAAATATTCAACTCCATCTGATACGCGCTTTAAGTTGGAAATGGCTTCTAAAGATAGATGAACCAATTATTAGGTGAGAAGTTTGCCGAAGTTAAAGGGAGAGAAACCACTGCATCATTTTCAAACCTAACGCTTTAATAATTTGATAGACTTTACACCACTAGACTATGGCTATAGATCAATCACCTTGAAGTAGTGGTGATTGAGGATGAACATTTGTCTTAGGAAAGATTCGTTAGTGTGAAATATAAATATCAATTTTGTAAGTTATAAAAGGTCTATGAGTCATAAAACGATTATAACATCAATCAGATGGTCAGTTCTATTTTTAAAGTACTGCCTAGATTCGAGTGTAGTTAATTAATTGATCTGCGGGTTGTGGTGTAATATGTGTATGTTTAAATAGCAATCAAGGTTCCAGCCGATAACAGCTGGGAAGAACCA
Source organism: Cordylochernes scorpioides (assembly GCA_030710605.1). Classification (NCBI taxonomy): domain Eukaryota; kingdom Metazoa; phylum Arthropoda; class Arachnida; order Pseudoscorpiones; family Chernetidae; genus Cordylochernes; species Cordylochernes scorpioides. The sequence goes on along the minus strand of CP092872.1, from coordinate 21,132,635 downwards.
CAAACCATTGATCACCTCCTCTTCTTGACAAGAAGTACAAGACTTCAGCCCTGCCTCTACTTCCTGTTTCATTGCCGGCCCGGAACTACCTGGTTCGCCGCAGTTATCCCCATGACTAGAAATCTCTTCTAGACTGCTGTACAGCCCGGGTAGTTGGCGATTTGCGCTCCAAGAGCCTGGGTTACCTCTATTCTCTCTCTCTCTCTCCAGCCGATTCATTAAAACAATGCCTTGTATTTATTATCCTGGTAAATGTATTGTTTATGAAAAAGAATGTGCCATAACACCAGTTTGTCTGAATTTGCCAAAACTAGTGTTGAGGCTCATTCTTTATCGCCACCGATACGTTCTATACTGGGGTAATAAGTGTATTGTATAAAGAGTGTATTGTTTTAATATATTTTTCAAAGAGAGATGTGTCCCTTTCGGTACATACGAGGGTGAGTAGAAAAGTAAGGTCTCCTATTTTTTTTTTCATAGAAAAACACATTTAATCACAACTTTTTATACATCATTGGAAATGTTGGACACTTTGCTATTTTTCTACATAGTCGCCTTGATGCTAAATCACTTTTTTCATCCTGTCAACCAACTTTGTAATTCCGGTGTTGTACCACTCTCCCGCCGCCTCTTTGAGCCACTTGCCGACCCACCTGGCGGACACCTTTCTGTAGCCGAGGGTCTCAGTAACCGTCAGTTAGTGGAAGTTTATGGTGAGAAGTGCATGGACATCAAAAATGTGCGGAAATGGTGCCGGGAGTTTAACGAGGGGGGGGGGGATAAACGTCCACGATGAACAGCGGTCTGGGCGGCCAAGTTTGCCGGAATCAACCGTGGCTCGAATCGACGAAATGGTGCGCGCAAACCGGCGGATAACCCTTGAAGAGATCGAGGATGGCCTGAATGAAGATTGCAGCCACTTCTCCGTGCAGAAGATTGTGTCTGAGACACTCGGCTACGGAAGGTGGGTTGACAAGTGGCCCAAAGAGGCGGCGGGAGAGTGGTACAACACCAGAATTACCAAGTGATTGAGCATCAAGGCGACTATGTAGAAAAATAGCAAAGTGTCCAACCTTTCCAATGATGTATAAAAGGTTGTGATTAAATGTGTTTTTCTATGAAAAAAAAATAGGACACCTTACTTTTCTACTCAGCCTCGTATATATCTTCATATAACCATATTTATATTTTTAAACCTTATAAAGAATTTTTATAAAATCAATGTATGTATATATGTAAGTGTGCTTATCGGCTATGCACGTCCTCAATACCAAACTAATCTGCCTGAAATTTTAACAGTATATAGAGTAGAATCTGAAAAAAAAAAACGTATAATAAAATTTTCAGATCTCGAATCTCGAATATACTTTGAGTTATTTATAAATTTTCCAATATCATTTGCAACCAGCGCCCCACTGCGGTCACTGAGAGAGGTTTCGGATTTGGCAGAAGGCCTGCTGCACCTTCAAAACAAGAGAAATTAGCAATACACTTTTCAAAAATCGTGATGAAACTTTAAATTTTTATTTTTATATTTTAAGGCAACCTTTTAATGTTTAGAAAAGTTATTTTATGGTACATTGGTTTGAAGTTTATTATAGATTATTTTAGGATATCTTATATATATATATGCTATTTACTAATTCTGTTTTCAAATTCTGAATTGTATTACTATATTATAGAATAACTTTTTTTGCTTGTATTATATACCATAAAGGGATTTATTTGAAGCATTATTTGTAGAGCAAACATTCACTTGTTGAGATCCCGGGGGAAAACGGGTCAAAATTTATAATTGTTACGAATAGTATTTGAATAAAAAACAATTTTTCACACATACGCACTCGGGGATAAATGCTCTCAAATATAAACACTGGGTGTCGCTCGCGTCATTCGGCTAGTCCTATATGAAGAGTGAAATAGTGCAGTTTTAAATTACAATCTCTCTCTTGTTTGAACATTACAAAGGAACTACTCAGGACAGGCTAGGGAACCACCTACCGCCAGGAGATGGGTGAAGTGATATTCCCAGAAAGCCTCCGAGTACATCATCAGGATGATGTGGTAGTGAAGAAGATAGGCGGAGAAAGCGAGGCGGCTCGGGGTTACAAAGCATCTCCAGGACAGAATTTTCCGTACCCACTCTGCATCAAACAGGTTGTATTATAGCTTGGGACTTGAATTACACAATTATATTGCAGTAAGAGCAGTATAAAATAGTTTTTTTTTTAAATTCATACAAATCATACAATAATAATTCATATTTCTCATAACAGATGGCGAACTAATTCATTCATATTAATATTGTGTTTTAAAAACCTTTACTTGCAATTTGCGGAAGAGTAATTCTCGAAGCATATAATATATTTATCATTATACGAGTATGTATTTCTACTATCCTCAAAGCCTTTTTCCATAGTTCATTTGAAATATCCTTTCCAAGAGTGTAGCCCCAGTATCAGTATAAAAGGAAAACCTCTTGGATGGTTCACCACTGATGATCCAAACCCTTCCATTATTTTATAATTGCAGTAAGGGCAGTAGAAAATTGATTTATTCTTAAGAGAATAATATAGTTCAAAAATAGTTCAAATTCCACACAATTATATGTCTGTTTAATAAGTGGGTTTTTGTGATTTTTAAAAGGAGCGCACACAAAATAATTTTAACTTTAACAACTCAATCTCTTTGAGTCAAAAGGCAATCTATTTATGTTTATATAAAAAGGGACGTACATTTTTTTTTCGAAAAATATTTTGAGGGTTTTCTCCCTCTTATTCAATTTCTAGAACAATAAACACAAAGGTAAATTGTAATTTTTCGTAGATAACATGAAAAAAAACTTTGTCAAAGTTTATTTTCATATAAATACCCAATCACCATTTCTTTATTATGAAGTTAAGGCACAGCAAACCTCCTATAACTTGGATCCTGTAGCCGTCACGATAGACTCACCAGCCTGCCCCGTCAGCCCCACGGAGAACACCCACGCCAGCCCCAGGGACCATCCCGTGCGGTGCAGTGCAGCGTAGAATGGAGCTTCCACTCGGATGGGAATGTTTCCTTTGTTCCACAGCAGCGCAGAGAACAGGGCACCCATGCTAATAGCTGTCGCCAGGAGCCACCCAACTGCTCGCCAAGTCTGACAGCCAAGTCAGCAGTTTTAACACACCATATTTCAACATACTATAGATAATAAAATACGTATGTTTTATTTTTACGTCAAATTCGTTTTTTTTTTCTCAAATCATTATCTGCCATAGTCAAAGGTAGATGTTAAACCGATGTTTGTATCATTATTATCCGCCAAAACTACCGATGACACATGTGAGTCAGTGAAGATTTTCCGGACATTTGTAGTGCAGTAGAACCTCCGAGTAGAGACCCTCCCTACACTGCAAATACTCCTTGTATCTTCTGGGGGAGAACATTCATTGGATGGGTCGGCGTTGGTTTCCCTAAATTTATCGTCCAGGAAAGAGATCAGACAGTTGGATGCTCAACTCTACATCCTACTTTCCATATTCTGTTTTTTTCGGGCTATATCTGAGAAACCAGAAGTATGGCACTAGGATGAAATGGTAGCTTTGTGAAACAGCTATGTGTATATGTGCATGGATAGAACGACAACCTACCACGGACATCTTAGGGATCTTCCCGCTGGCGAAGATATAGCCGGCCAGGACACCGACGAAGTACGGACCGGCATGGGAGTAAGCTAGATAGTAGAGGTTCCACCAGATGGTTTTTTCGGTCGCTAGAAGCATTTACCTTATGTTAAATACAGAAAACATTGGTCTTTCGCCATAGTATGTTTAAAAAGAGAATATAGTTCAATAAAACATATAAAAGAAGAAACGATAATTTATGAAAAACAATTCAGACACATATTCCAGTCACTTACCTATTTGAAATGGCGGAAGAATGATGCACATCGTCGATATTCGACAACCATAACCCAGGATCGAATCCCGCATTTTTTTTTCTACCTCAATGTCCTCCGACTCTAACACAAGTCGAATTCTAACAGTATTTGCAAGTAAAAAACGAGACCCTGGCATGTTTTAAGTGCAAACTCAAAACTGATTTCTACATATGTGTTGTACATATGCAAACGTGTTATATTTACAGTAAAATAGAGAGACAAGCAGTTGCCAACTACTCATCCAAGAATAACATGACCCGTACCACCTATACTAGGGGTAAGTGGTTCATTTCTTTTCCTTTTATTTTCAAAAATGTCTGATTCTCGTACACATCAGTTGATATAAAGGTTCGAGAGAAGTGCTCCTAAAAGAAGACAGACGATCAGGCTTGTCGATTTATCAGAAAATGTATAAAAAATATTTTATCCACGATAAGCTTGCAATAAAAAATAACTCCATAGACCTAAAAACATATTTTATTTTAACGCTACTTAATAAAAATATGCCAACAAATTTTGATAATTAATCACACACATATATTAAAGCAGATATAATTTTTGTTCAATGCTTTCAAAGATCATCTGACATCAGAATGTCCATCAGAGGGCAGTGTACCATTCAAAGGTTAGAAGATTACTATGGATAGAGAAGAATGAAGGATCCAATACTTCAATTTAATTAGGGCCACCCAACTTCCAGTAACGAGGAAGAATTCAAACATACCTACTACTAATATTTTCTTCCATATAAGAGACAAATTTCTACAATTCCTAAATTGAAGATGATTCTAGGTATGTCTTGAGAATTTTAACTCAACAGCAGAAGTCATCGTAATGGTTGACACGATTTGGACAATCTATTAGACAGCTTACTAGCCGATTTCCCGTCCTATAAACGAATTTATAACTATAACCAGATTAAAGCCTTAATAAATATATCTCTCTCTCACCTTAAAAATCATATATAGTATCAATGGTATTATCTCATTCTCTCTAACATAGTAAAATTTCTATTCATGATAAATTGTGAAAAAAGTTTTAAAATTACAAATATTTTCTCAGAATGAGTTTTTTTTTATTAAAAAAAAAATAACTCATGTGAGAAAATATTTGTAATTTAAAAAAAAAAAAGTAAAATTTTCTCTATATATTTGTTGTACCATAGTCAAAAGCTTATCTGAATAGGCCAACTAAACCTTGAGTTATAATCTAAGATTTTATTCGTGCGTTAAGATAAGAGGAGAATAAGAAAGGTTTGGTATTTACGTCGCTATTTATAGTCAGAATCTTCGGAGAAGTTAGCAAAAACACAATTTAAAACTCTGTTGGAGTATTTTATATATTGAAAAGGAGAGAGTATATGGATAGATAATATACTTATATATAGTTATACTGAAAGCCTTTATGAATTCACATTTTCATATTCAGACATCTGTTGTTTTCTTTTTTTACTTAACCAAAGTATACTTGTTACAAGCCATGCAAATGGTGGGTAGTTACCCACTGCCATTTACTGTAAGTTCACCACATTCCAACAATAATAGAAATCAGATTCATGCTCACGCTTGCAATATACCAGTGCCCCTTTTGGTTACTTGCGCTCACGGATGAGGTTCGACTTGTGCATGAATAAGAAAAAAATAAGGCACAAAAAAAAAGCCCAACTCAGTGTTCGATTCCGGGGCTAAATATCGACGGTATGTACCATCCCAATTGGAGGTCAACAATAAAAAGTTGAAATTGGCTGATGTGGAAACTTACTCAATACTACTACACATTTTCAAGAGGTTAAATAACTCTGAGGGTAAAGCTCTAGTTTCCCTGCAATCTCCCATGATAGACCGTGTCTAAAATATGTATACTTCTGTTTAAACTGGGGTTGGTTGAAATAGATAGTAATAAAAAAGCATTGGGCCCCTCCCTCCTCAAACTAAGCGTCAAAACTAGACGCCATATTGACCATCGCCGCAAACTAGAGACCTCGGGTCGGTGACAAAGACACAACATCAGCTCTGGCGAACTGAAAAGCGTCCATCTAGAGGCCATGGTTTGCCAAAGCTGGTGTTGTGGTTTTGTCACCGACCCGAAGTCGCTAGTTTGCGACAACGGTCAATAAATGGCGTCTAGTTTTGACGCTTAATTTGACGGGAGAGGAGCTTAATGCTTTTTTTGAATCAATTTCCTCCCGGCAAATTTTCTATCTAAATATTATTAGTTAGATTAGTAAAGTAGTCACTCAGGCAGGTGTCTACTCATTATATAGATCCCCTCTCAATGGTAGACATTTCTGTACTTATATTAAAGTTTGTAATATACTCCGGGTTTCCGTAGTAGAAGAGCATAGTGGGCGGGAGTCCCTTGTAGATGGTGACCAGAGCCAGGGCGGTGCAGGAACACAGGATGACCGCTACACATGCCACGATACCGTAGCGTGGTTTCCTTACATCACAACCACATGTCAGCTTCCCGCTAACAGCCATCTTTACAGTGAAGATAGAAGCTGCCTGGCCGGCATTCATAGTTCTTAAAATTAAAGATACTTCGGCCTATATCCTGACGAGGACAAAAGATTTTTATCGAAACGTCGAGATGATATAAAGATTTACTGGCCCAAGTATCTTTAATTTTAAGAATATATATCTTTACAACATTAACCCGTCCCATACACATATGCGGGAGCTTTTCAAGAATAATTAAACCTAAATATGTATCGTTGTGTATTAAAATAGATTTCTACCGATCATATGCCGCTAAAATAAGTCTTTTATCAGATCTCCAAGTTTAAAATGTTTTTGAAATTTAAATATAATTTGTAAATATACTTTTTAAATTAACATTTATTTTTGAAATTTAAATATAATGGAAAAATATCAATAAAAAAATAATGGGCAATAAAAAAAAAAGAAAATCCGATATTTGAACTCGCGGTCGTTTATTTAACACCTCTATAGGTAAAAGCACTGAGCTAAGGTATCATTATCGCTTAATTATCTCAACACTGATTGGCTGATTAAGTTCAGGTGACTGTAGAGAGCCAACTAATGAGTAAATAAGAGAGCAGGACACAATATATATATATATGTCATAATATATGCCCTTCCAGGATTAATAAAACAAACCTACAGCCAACGAGAGAGAGATGGGCAGCTGAAGCGAGACACTTTAGACATCACGACATTCCAAAAAGGGGGAAAAAGGGGCCCGCCCGTGGACACCTGTGGACTATTTTGAGATAGTCGGCCGGGGGCTGGTGGCCACACAAGACGTGCATTTCCGCGGTGGCAGCCCGCTAGCGTTCCCTCTCTCCCTCGGTTTGCTGGGTTCCATCTTCCAAACTTGTTGTTTCCTTATTTCTCACTCACCACATTATTATCACTATAGTGCCACATCGAAAGTCGACAGGACCATATTACAGAAGAGTCGACAGGATCATATCACATATATATACAGGGTGTACCAGGTAAATTGAGAATTTCAACAATGGTATTTTAACTGAAATTTTTTGCAAGTAAAAATTAAAATATCCGAATGAAATTTGACACAGTAGTAGATAAAAGGATATAGTTTTTATTTATTCAATGAAGTTTCCATTATCAGCTACAACAGTCTCGAGGCGAGTGCGGAATGAAGCACAGGCCTTGGCGACGATGACCTTGTCCATTTGGGTCATCACCGTGTGAACTGCTTTCTTGACAGACTGGATGGTGGTATGAGGAGCTTTGTTGACATCTCTTTCAACAACGCCCCATACATAGTAGTCGAGGGGATTGCAATCTGGAGAATTAGGGGGCCAAATATCAGGACCCCAGTGACTAGGGACGTTAAGTGTCAGCCACGATTGTGTCTTTTTTGCCTTATGGGCTGGAGCTGAGTCCTGTTGGAAGACATACTTCCTTCCTGCGGCCACCATGTCCATCCAAGGCTTCACAACGGTCTCCAGAACATTGATGTAGGTGTCAGCGTTCATCCTAAGGCCCTTCTCAAAGAAGTGGGGAGGCATGACATCACCTTCACTGCTGATAACACCAAGGACCATTACGGAGGCAGGATATTTCGTGTGCATAACGACAGGTATCTCTGAGGGGTCTTTACAGATCCAGCGATCATTCCTGGGATTTACCTTTTGGTCCACGTCAAAGTTCTTTTCGTCAGAGAAGAACCTTAGCATGCCAAAAGAATCGTGTTTCAGGTTGTTGAGGAGGGCAGCAGCCTTTCCTTTTCTGTTATTCTTCATATTCTCAGTCAGCAACTGACCTTTCCGAAGGGCATAAGACTTGAGACCAAGGTCCTCATGGATAGTTCTGACAATTGTCATAGAGCCAACGTCCATTTCCTTGGCTATGGCCCTCATGCTCTTCCCAGGGTTTCCATCAATCTTCTCCTTGACATTTTTGACAAATTCTTCGCCTCTTACCCTGTCCGATCGACGCGAGTGCTTTTTCCTTGTAGCTATCCCCTCTTTGTTACTGTCGGCCTCATCAAACTGCTTCTTGACACGATAAATAGTGGTTTTGGGCAACTTAAGAAAATCCACTATCTCTTTGGGGCTCCTTCCGGCGCGCAGAGCAACGATGATGGCAGCTCGATTTTCAAATTCTCGGTTACTGTTCATCACTACACTGCGCACACATGTACTGTTGCATTTAACATGAATATGGCTACGTTATGAAAAAAAAAACAAGTTTTTAATCTCAAGTAGTTTTTGTTTTATGGACTGTCAAAGTTAGTCCCAATTTACCTGGTACACCCTGTATATATATATATAATAAAAAGGCATATATATATTGTGTATGTCGATTAAATAAAAATATGTATTTGCTAATATTCCGGTTGGCTGAACGCCAACATTTGCCAAAGCGTCAAAACGTGTATTATTTTGTATGAATAAACTCTCTCAACGCCACATAGCGTCATTAGATTATAGTTAACATAATACTTTGAAAAAATACAAAGGAGATGGGTGTGGAGGAGAGGGAGAGGGTTAATTTATGTATGAAAAAATGTATATGTAAATTGTATGAAATATGTAAATTGGTTTGAAAAATGCATATATAATAAGATGTAGGACATATATAGTAAATATATTTACATATGATATTTAGTATTGAGGCATGCTACATTCAAAACTATATTATTCCTACAATGGCACTCACCAGAGCAACAGTATGAAGACCACCAGAGAGAAGATATGAAGCTGGAAGTCTGATGCAATAAACCACGTATGCATCATGCACTGCACATCAAAATAACATTGAAAACTGAATTACTGAAACAATAAACTTTATATATCTAATAAATATAGCCTAATTTGAAAAATTCAATGAATAAGAGATTGATTATCATTATTATTATTTGTTTTGAAAAAATTATATATCTTCACCATTTCGTATTTTGAACATCATTCAGAAATATATCATTCTTCAGAGATGTTACTACAACTATATAAAGTCGTGAAAAGAACATGAAACCTATTTATTAAATACAAAATGCCTTACCTTTAAAAGAAATGGATGGTTGTAAGATCTCAGGTAATTTTAATCTCACACTAGTGAGATGAACAATTCATGGAGATCCACACCATTTGACCGTTTAAGCATCGAGTGTTTGAAGTAATATGTTTATATTGTTGAGTAAAAAAAACTTACCTATTCCTACGCCAAACAAAAGAGAGAGTGAATACAAAGAATTAAAATTATTTAATATATTCAGAATAAATTCCATTATATTATATAAAGATTATTGAAATCAGTCCCCGAAATTCAATTCTAAACTTATACTATTTGGCCGATTTGAGATCAAAACTTGCTTTTACTCAAGATAAATTAATTCCATTTATAAAGAGTTCGGTGTAAAAATACGATTGGAAACACATTTGACAAACTATTTGATGAAATACGCTGTATAAAAAAATGATGGAGCAACAACTTTTCTCATGAAAGACAATAACTGAGCTATCAAGCTTTTAGAATAAGAAATCTGATTTTCCAAATAGATGTTGTGTTATCTTCTTATAAATCTCTCTTTATCAGAATTTGGCGCGCTTCCTGTGAAGAATAATTCTCTTTATGTCGGCCAAAATTTGAGACATTGGTGAAACGAGATAAAACAGATAAAATCAAGAATTTACCTAAAAAAAAACGTAAAATAAGATAAAGGCGAAGTCAACTCTGAACTCTGAAAACAAATACGCTTTATCTTTATACGTTTATAGCTATAACTTCATTCTAATTTCATTTAGTGTTGTGATGAATCTTGATTTTATATTCTTTATTTCGTTTTACCTTGTCTCAAATTTTGGCATGAAGAAAGGTATTCTACTCTGACAACTCGCCAAGTTCTTGTAAAGCGAGAATTTCAAGGAATAACAGCATCTGTAGAATTACTGTGGTTGGCATTACCTCTCCCAAATTTATTATTGATAATTCAAAGAAGAGAGCGAGTACCAATATAGTGCTGATTCTTTCCTGTAGGTAAACTCCACAATGGAATAATAAATAAAATTATTAAATAATGCAACAGGTTTCTGGAGATGAGTTTCTTTTCATTTTATTACCACAATCTCGAGCTTTCGATAATTTCTTCCTTTCTATAGTAGTACACAAGACAATTCATTTTTACGAACTCTTGTATAAGAGCAGAAATGCGAAAAAGCTCGAAATTGTGATAATAAAATGAAAAAAAAAACTAATCTTTAGAAGCCTGTTTAATTATTTCAATTATATCCAGGAGATTCAAATCATTTGAAAGAAAATTATTCTGAAATAAAACTTAACTAAAGTGAACTGATCAAACCTCCTCTGAGAGAGATCACTTTCAGGATTAACTCAGGTTTTACAGTCTATCATGGAATGTTGGTTTACTGTGAAGTGACAAAAAGTAGTGTAGCTGACCGGCTGTTCGGGGTTGACGTAGTTGTTGAGGAAGAGAAGGTTGGTCCACCAACTGTGGAGACAATACTGGACCTCAGTCCCCACAATCTCATTCCACAGGGGGCCCGAGCCTAGCTGCGGGGTCAACAGGAGCAACATCAGGGCGCCCGTCAGTGGGGTTATCAGCCTGCCACACATGTTCCACTTCATCAACTTTCTGCTTTACACGGCTTTCCAATCGTAAAACTCCAAACTTCTGTTGCAATGATTAAAAAGGGTTTCTGTATCTTCACAAATTTTACATTAATATCTTAATATTTGACTGTTCACAAACATTTGTAGACAATTTCAAAAAACAGGGGAGTTGGTTGAAGATTTAGTCAATGCAGAAAAAGAGCGATAATGGCCCAAGAATATTGCTGAATAACATACCAGCCAAGCGCCATGGGTGCAGGATGGCTACAGAAATCGTATGAAGCTAGCCTCAGGAACCCATATTTCACAAAACGGTGTCTAGGCTATTAAAAGAGAGAGAAATGGTTTTATAAAAAAAGAGTTAAAGATAAGCAATCCACTCGGCCCTTGCCAAAGGAGGGTTCTTTCAATTGGTGATGTTGTGAACGCCTCATACGGACCGATGATTAATGGTCTCGTATTCTTTTCACTAATGAGTCACCTTTCAGTGTTGAACCTGATTCCTGATGTGTTCTGATTTGAAGAGAACGGAGACAAAAAAAAATCTACCTACTAACTTGAGATAAAGGATCGCCGTTTAGGATCTCAGACCGATTGGCCAGATGCCATTATTCTATTCAGCCTTACCCTTCACGTGGTAGAACAAGGATCTTGACTGGTGACAGGTTTCGGGTTGAAATATTAGGTTAATATGTCGAGAAAATCTGTTGTATTTGGTTCTCGATTCAATGGCATGGACGATATTGCCAAGCCATATAGAGCTACTTATGTTGACCACTTCCTCTTGAAGGTCATTAAGATCTTCAGATCTGAATCTCATTGTATGGGATGCTCTAGGGAAATGAATTGCAAGTCGTTAGTTACCTCCTTGAGATCCCCAGGAACTGAAATTTCCATCCCACTGGAAAAAAAAATTGTTACAAAGTCTTTTATTAAATATCACATTCAAATCATACGGTCATGCTGTGAAGTTTACACTGCTTGGATTACAGTTAATATTGATCCTTTTAGGATACTCGTATAATTTCTCGGAGGAGAGTATTGTAGAAATTTATATATACCAGGACAAATATATCACCATTTTAGCAGAGGTGTGAACATTCATAATAATCTTTCTAAAGATACTTTCTGAAAACCTTTTATAGATTGAAAAGCCTTCATATCAGTATATTATGAAATTCAAAATCAGAGATATTTATTGACATTAAGAAAAAGGTATTAGCGCGCCACCTATATGCAAGTAATTAAACTACTCCGCATGAATTTTCTTTATTATATAGGGGAGACAATTATTTATTGATCTTTCTGTGATGGCAAAATGTTGGTAAGACTTGGTTAATCAGTGACGAACCCTCCCAGCGTGGTTTTGGAAGATTAATCACTATTCTGTTTCAGTATTTTATTGGGTGATTCTGCTTATGAATCCAACATTGTCGAGGATTTATTGTTCAATGGTATTTAAGCAAGCTATGTATATAAGCCTTAAGGACTGTAGAAATACATATACATGTTTGAATTGAGCAATATTTTTCCTCAAATATTAAACAAAATACAAGTTGGGCACAATATTAGAGCGCTATCAATATACTAGAAATAAAACTTATACTGAAACAAAAAAGGCATATCCTAATCGCTCACGTGAACATTTCAGTTGGAAAAGGGCCATCTAAAGGAACAAAAATCAGCTAAGAGTTGACATAAATTGCTCCACGATATTTTAGCTAACTCATTTTCTTGATAAATCAAAAATCTGCCCACGAACGCGTCAGTCTGGTGCAGGCTGTACTAAGCGACCAATATTTTGGCCCAAAAAGCTTCCTGAGAAATAAATATATGGTATATAAGGCTAAATTGGAGTAAAATACGTTGTTCAGATCATTTTCTATTATTAAAAAAGTATAGGATTGACGTTGTACTAAAAATAGGTATCTCACCTCCAGTATCTTCTCAAGATGAACATTGGAATGTTCAGAGAAGACAAAGTCCCCAATTTGTGCACCCCTTGTGAGACCAGAAACCCGCTGCACACGCAAACCATTAAGGAATTGAATAACAATCTTAATTATCATAATTTTATCATTATAATCCAGACATCCAAGGTGAAAAATATATTTAGAAAGACATTAATAATTTTAAAGACGGAGATAGGAGGTATGTATACCAAAATTAAATTCAGACTATACCGCAAACTACTATACCGTTTCAGGGTATGTAGTTCTATTGCCTATGATGGTTTTAGCGGTATATGCTAGATTGAAGATATTAGATGTACGTCATCTCCGTTTTTAATAAGTTCTTCATTAAAAGCAATTTATACAACAGATATTTTAAAGAATATATATTTTTTAATCTCATTACGCCATGTCTCAAACAAGGAACTGTTGTAGGCTGCGGTCAACCAAAGTTAAAATTTTCCCTTTTTATCACACCCTTTGATAACTATCAAGCACTGCATGTGGAAACATCAATAAGGTTTCACATATCAAGTTTTGTACTGCTAACAAACCCTCCTAAGTAAAGCTCTGGTATATTGTGAGTTTTCTCTAACAATACATATTGATTGTAACAAAAGCATAACTTTTTATATACCACAACCTTACTTTCAAACAAGACGGATTATTGAAACATGATTCATTAGCGGGCCATCTGTTATTGGAAATTTAAACTATCTTTTACGGGTATAATTCTTTTAAAAACTAAACAAATTTCTACTGCCTATACTACAATTATAAATTAATTGGAGGGCCTTGCTAATCAAATACATTATTTCATTAAAAATAACAATAATACGCTTCAAAATTGGTTTGAATTTCTTTTAAAAAGAATATATCTGGAGGGTTTGTTGTCCGTATTCAATACAAATATCGTATATAGAAAGTAATTCTCAAAAGGCATTCAATTCACAAGACATTATAAAAATCTATCACCAGTTTGTTTTGATAGAACTACAGCAACGCGGTATTCGTGATTGATTGATTAAAAAGATAGACCTTGAGTTTTATACTGTCTAAAGAAATATTCCAATTCTACATCTTGAAAATGTTTCGTTATTGATAATATGTTGACCTATGCACTTACAGTTGAAATTCATCGCTAACTAGCCCTATGATTTCCTGGTTCGTCTTACCAGCGTACTGGGATGAGTAAAAACTCTACTCGAATTAATCATAAGATAGGTACTTGGAAGGTTTCTCGTCCGTATTTAATATAAACATCATAAACAGAAAGTAATTCTTAAAAAGCATACAATTCACAAGACCTATTTCTAAAAGAATCCATCACCAGTTCGTTTCGACAGAATTACGGCAGTGCCGTATTCGTGAAGGCTTGATTGAAAAAAATAAACCTTGAGCTATATACTGTCTAAATTATATTTCAATTCCATCTAAAATATGTATTGTTATTGATCATTATGTTGACCTATAGTGCACTTACAGTACAAATACTTACATTAGTACAAATAATCTCTAACTAGCTCTATGATTTCCTGGTTCGTCTTACCAGTTTACTGGAATGAATAAAAGCTCTACTCGCGAATAAATCATAAGATAGGTACCTTAAGAAAAAGAAGGAGTCCACCACGATGGTGCCGTTGACGACGATCTGGAACAAGAAGTCGTTGCCCCAGTCGAAGCTGAAGTCCATCAAGTTGGCTGAACACAAAACCATCATTTTAACAACGGAAATTTTAGCACTATTCCAACTTAGTAAATCTAAGGCCTGGAATATGTATTAACAGTGTTTAATCGGAATTACATTTTGCATTTTAGAAAGGTATACAGAAGTTCAGAAAAATTATAGCCACTTCAACCAATAATATATTTAACTCCTGACGTTTCGTTGACCCGCTGTCAATCTTCTCAGGGGAATTCCTTTGAGGAGAGTGATTGGTGACCTTGATAAAATTATAACATAATTCTAATAGACGAATGATTTAATCTCTGATGTTATATATCAACGGTGGCCAATCAACAGTTGGGCCAAGTTACAGAATTACAAGGTTGTCCCAAAAGATCGTTAACACATGCAAAATATAAATCATAATATTTTTACGAACCTTTGGGACAACCTTATGAATAAACTATTGGTTGATGCAGCTATATATTTTTTTAAATCAACTTTCAACCAATAAATGATATGCAGGTATACAAACCGTCTGAAACAATTACACGCAGGGGGCCGCCGTAGCACGGTAAGCCACGAAAAGGAGAGGGTATAAGGACAATAGTAAATTAAGTCACAAATTTGGTTCTAAACAAGCACTACATTATCATCGATATGCTCCAATTAGCTATTTTTTTATGACAAGTATAAAAATGAAAGTTAATTATTTAAATTAAAAGACACTTTGGCCATAGTAAATGTTTTTATTTTCTCAA
Source organism: Cordylochernes scorpioides (assembly GCA_030710605.1). Taxonomy (NCBI): domain Eukaryota; kingdom Metazoa; phylum Arthropoda; class Arachnida; order Pseudoscorpiones; family Chernetidae; genus Cordylochernes; species Cordylochernes scorpioides. The sequence continues at coordinate 21,117,267 of CP092872.1, read as the reverse complement.
CATTTCGACAAAAATATTTTGTCTTCGTTAGAAAAAAATAAGAATAATATTCTAAAGAAAACTTTTGTCGAAACGTCGAAGAGAATATAGACATTGAATAGCCGAAGTTTATTTTAATTTATATAACTATGAATGCCTCTAGGTAACCTTTATATTCAAGAATAAAACCTAATCATTAAAATTTATAATATGAAACGACAACAGAGAAAGAGTTGAGATTTTTTTTTCGCGAAAAAAAAAAACCTGTCTAATTTGGGAACCTGTCCTAGATAAATACTACTACAGTAGAACCCCTCTGTAAAGGACACTTAATTTCAGAGAAAAATTGTTTTTCAAAGAGAGGTGTCCTCTTTCCAGAGAATGTTAAAATAGTAAAAATGTAATTTTATAAATGAGAACTGTCCTTTGTAGAGAGGTTTTCTCTAGCGGGAATGTCCTCTCATTGAGTTTCTACTGTATTGAAAGGCTAAAATGAATTCCTAAAGAATACTCACAGCAGTTTCACGATCAAGTACTATTCTATATACTTGAGGAAGAAACTCACTGCCGGTCTGTTCGCTGAAGTTGAAGTAGGTGTGACCCAGCATCACCCAGGTCAAGGAGAAGAACCTGAAGCCGTGCACCATGGCGAAGTAATCCTTGCTGTGGTCAGGGCTGATCGTGAAGAGTCTCCGGAGATTGGACTTGAGGGAGAAAGACTTCAGCACGTCATAAGCCATCTCTGCAGATATCCATTCCCACTGATGAGCATCCCAATATACTTCCATTGTACTAAGGACAGTAGTAATTCGTTTATTTTATGAAAGAAAAACGCAACAGCACATAATAACAATATATAGATATACAAATATGTAGATGGATATTTTTCCGGGAGGAAATTGATCTAGATATATATATTGGCCATAGATTTGGCGTAGCCACCTTGCCAGCTAAACACCTCTTTGGTAGATTGTAAAGATTCCATTGTATCCCGTGTGGATCTCATGGAATAAAGTCCGCCCTAGACTGACGAGGGTCATTAGCCCGAAACCATGGTCTCTAGGTGGACGCTTCTCAGTTTGCCAAAACTGGTATTGTGGCTTTTTCACCGACCCGAGGCCTCTAGTGTGCGGCGATGGTCAATAGATGGCGTCTAGTTTTGATGTTTAATTTGACGGGAGAGGATCCTTATGCTTATTTAGATACAAATGTGTATATGAATAAAAATGATGTTTTTTTTAAACTATCAAAACCACTAGGAGGGTTTATTTATTTATTTAACAGTTGGGAGAGACACGCCATATCCACAATTTGGATAATTGCGTGTATATTTTAAATTATATACAATTAATACAATTGAGCATTGGAAAAAATTAAAATTAAACGTTCGATATCAAATTTTACATATAAGTATAAGTAGTAGCTTGAAATATGTACAGTCAACACTTTCGCCTCAAAATATACATCCTGCAGAGGGTTCAAAAGTGATGAGTCGTGTCCCCACCCACTCTTTCAATATGTATTTATTGCAGTATAAGGAGTATATTAATAGTTTTTATTATATATACAGTAGAACTCCTCAAAAATTCGGAAATTCTGAAATTCGGAAACTCCCAAATTCGGAAAGTATTGTAATGTTTTTTTTACATACAAAAAATCAATTTTCACATGCTTTTATTTTGTTGATATTTCAACATTATTTTATTTTATTTTATTTACTTTTACTTTTGCTTTGCTTTTATTTTATTTAATTAAATTTTTATTAGTAATTTATTTTTAATTTAAGTGTTTAATTAATTTACTTTTACCGATTATTTATAATCGCTAATTAGGGGTTTATCCCCTTTTTTAAAAGCTTAAATAAATCAACAGTTTCATTTGACCTTTGTGCTTAGTTTAGGATATTGTCCAATAAGAAGGCAGCATTTTTTATTGCAAAGTTGATTCACCTAAAGTTCAAATTATCAAACATTTTCAGACATTGTAAATTTCAAATTCTTTTATTCAACTCTCAATTTTTTTTGCATTTACAAGTTTGTTCTTCAACAAAATGGCATCCAAAGAGGAGCGGCAAAAACGAGGCAAGTACCGAATTCTTTAGCTTGGTGAAAAGTTAGATGTTCTTAGTGACATTAAAAAAGGATTAAGCTATACAACGATAATGCAAAAGTATAAAATATCTAAGACAACTGTTTATGATATAAAAAAGTCTGAGCTTAAACTTACAAAGTTTGTTGATTCTACCGAAAAAGATGTCAAAAGGTTTTCTCAAGTAAAAAATCCGTTATACGAAAATGTTGATAAATCAGTTAACATCTGGTAGGAAAGTTTGGAGCCAGATGTTTCCAGATGCGAAGCGTTGAAAAGTTTGGATGTTGCATTAAAATATTTGGAAAAGCGCACTCAACCAGAAATGCTTGCAAGCTACAACACCATCAATAGTCTTCGAACTATGCTTATGAGAGAAGAAGAAGCTTTGTTAAACAAGCCAAAGAAACAGACAACAATCAGCAACTTCTTTGCCAAGCCATAACTTACTTGGCCATCAATTGCATTACATATATAATAAAATATTTTACTATTTTTCATCGGTTTCATGCTCAAAACTCATAAAAGTCAAGGAATATTTGATTAAAAATCGTAATTAAAATTATGTAATGTACATATAATATTCAACCTAAAATTGTTCATATGCTTCAAAATCTTTGTCTCAGTCATCTAAATGCCTATTTATGCCACATAAATATTCACAAATCTAACTCTCTCAAATTCGGAAAATCCTCAAATTCGGAAAACCTTGCGCCCCAAGCTTTCCGAATTTGAGGAGTTCTACTGTATATATATATAAGAGAATATTTATAAAACCAAACCTTATATGAGAATAAGTTAATAATGCTATTCTATAGATAACTTAATAGGAGATGATGACCTGAACTCAATTTGATATTAACTAAAGATTTATAAATCGAAGGTATAATTCTAACATGTTTCCAAACATATCTGCACAATATTTCAAACATGCTCCTTATTCTACTAGTACAAACTAAAACCCTTTTAGGTGAAGCTAACTTATATACATATGGTATATTTGCATAGCTGAAGAAATATTTATAGCTGAAACTTATTGCAATGTCAATTTTGAAGTTAAATACAACAATAGTGAGCATTTTCCTGAATATCTCAGGGGAGAAAAAAATGATATAAAGATCTATTAGATAATAGAAATGCATATATTGGATTGAATAAAAGATTTATTTGCCAATATTTCGGTTGGCTGTATGCCAATTGGTAAAAAAATATTTTATTCGATCCAATATATGCATTTTTTAATCTAAAGAATCGAATATGGATTTATCTATATTCATAACGAATATATATATACATATATCTATATATATAAAAGTCAATGTCTGTCTGTCTGTTTCGCGATAAACTCAAAAACTACTGAACCAATTGGTTCCAAATTTTGCATGTCGCTTTTTATAAACCTGAGGAAAATTTTCGGCTACATTTTGCTTAGTATTTTTGGGTATTTCTTTTTTTTATTTGAAGAACTTTTTTTTACGCGGAGTTAATACGAGGCTTAAGCGGAGTAAATACGAGGCAAAGTAACAACACGAGGCCAATTAAGCGACCAATGAGCGTTCTGCATTTATTTTCAAGCTGCTTGCGTACTTTTTTTAAAATATATTTTTATACGAGTGTCACTTTTTTTTACAAAAGTATTGAGAGAGAAATTTATATTACTAAGTTAAGTTCACACAATGCGTTTAAAAAAAACTTTACAAAATTAGCGTTACTGTATGTAAACAATGGCTTTCTTATTTTTTATTAATTTTTGTTCTGGCCTTTGTTTTTTTTTACAGTCAATATGATAATTCTTAAAATTAAACAAACAATAGTCAATATGCAAAAAATACAGTAGTGAAAATTTAAAATATGAATTACTGTCTCATTTAACAGCCAAAACATGTGTTTGTCTAAAATTTATATTACTAAGTTAAGGTGCGTTCACACAATGCAATTAAAAAAAACTTTACAAAATTAGCGTTACTGTATGTAAACAATGGCTTTCTTATTTTTTATAAATTTTTGTTCTGGCCTTTGTTTTTTTTTTTTTTTACAGTCAATATGATAATTCTTAAAATTAAACAAACAACAGTCAATATGCAAAAAATACAGTAGTGAAAATTTAATATGAATTACTGTCTCATTTAACAGCCAAAACATGTGTTTGCCTAAAATTTTTATTACTAAGTTAAGGTAAATTCACACAATGCCATTACAAAAAAAAACTTTACAAAATTAGCGTTACTGTATGTAAACAATGGCCTTCTTATTTTTTATTAATTTTTGTTCTGGCCCAAGTTACGGTTAGTAAACAATGCATATTTAACAATATTTAAAAACTTTTATTACTGTATATAAACAATGGGCTTATGTTTTTTCATTTGTTGTAATGGCCTTTGTTTTGTTATTCTTTTAAAAAAATAATATGTTCAAAATTTTGTCTGTTGTTGTCATATATTTTATTCGCTTGCCATTTCTGTACATTTTATTTGTGGTAGTTCTATTATGCTGCTTTCTTTTTGTCTACGCAGATATTAGGCTAGGGAAAAAAAAATTCGAGCATTCTAAAGATTGACCTGTTTGATATGTTTTGCCATTAGTTTTTTTAGCCTGATTTTTTTTCTGCTGAAATGTTGAGAGAGAAATTTGTTTTAGTTACCAAGTTATGGTTAGTGAACAATGTTGTTTTGATATTTACAAACTTGAAAATTTCTACTAGATAATCAGTTTTGTTCTGTAACTTATTCTGTAATTTGGATTTGTTTTGGGTCTGCACTGTTTTCCTTAAAAGCTTTTTTTATAAATATATACAAAATTATTTTTGGTACTGATTGTGCTATTTCTGTTTTTTTAGGACATATTTTCAAATTGAATCATCCCATTTGATATGCCTCGCAAAAGATCTGCAATTGGAGTAAGAACTCCTGCAGCTCGACGCATGGCTGCCCGAGCTGCTAGAGGCCAAAGTAGCCGCACATTGGAGAATCCCCAACAGTCTCAAGCCCGCCTCCAAAGTGACCGGCTGCGCCACAGAGTTCAACGCGCATCAGAGAATCCCCAACAGTCTCAAGCCCGTCTCCAAAGTGACCGGCTGCGCCACAGAGTTCAACGCGCATCAGAGACTCCCCAGCAGTCCCAAACACGACAGGAGGCTGAACAGTTGCGGTATTTCAGGCAACGAGCTAGCACTTGGGCTGATATGCTCAATGCTGTTTTCAACAAAAGGAGGCTTACGAAAGGATCCTTTCTAAAGTTGATTCCAATGCTGGCGGATTGTACTTTCTTGATGCTCCGGGGGGCACAGGAAAAACATTTCTGATCAATCTTCTTCTTACAAAGGTACGAAGTACTGGGGGCATTGCTCTTTCTACAGCTTCTTCTGGATTGTGGCCACTCTGTTGCATGGTGGCAGGACTGCTCATTCGACTTTCAAATTACCCTTAGATTTGACCAGGGATGAGGTACCAGTTTGTAATTTGAATGCTGACTCCGCAATGGGCGAAGTTCTTAGACAATGCAAATTTATTGTCTGGGATGAATGTACTATGGCACACAGGCATGCTTTAGAGGCAAGTTGACATAACACTTAAAGATTGTAGGCAGGATCAGAGACCAATGGGTGGTGTTGTGTTATTGTTGGCCGGTGACTTCAGGCAGATATTGCCCATTATCCCTAGAGGTACAATAGCAGATGAGTTGCATGCTTGCTTGAAGGCATCCCCACTTTGGTCATTTGTTGAAATACTTACTCTTTCAACAAATATGCGGGCTGTCAATTCAGGAGATCCTAACTCACTGTTATTTTCACAATTTTTGCTTCAACTTGGAAATGGCCAACTTAATGATACGGATGGTAATGTTAATTTTTAAAATGAATTGGTTAACACTGTTGTGTGTGTGTGACTCCCTCTCTGGCCTGAAAAAAATGTTTTTACTAACATTGGAGAGATGTTTAACCGGGGAAGGGCGAATTACTATCCTTGGCTTTGTGAGCGGGCAATTTTGGCTCCAAGGAATTGTGTAGTTGATGCCATAAATGCTCAGCTTTTGAAAAAAATACCAGGGCAAAGCATTTTATATACTACTGTGGATTCAACCATTGATGCTGAGGATTGCGTGGAATATACTACAGAGTTTTTAAATTCTTTAGAACCTTCTGGGATGCCACCACATCACTTAGAACTTAGAGTTGGTGTTTCCATTATTTTATTGAGGAATATTGATGCACCCCGCCTTTGCAATGGTACCCGTCTCTGTGTTAAAAGATTGTGGCCTCATGTGGTAGAGGCAACCATTTTGACTGGTTGTTTTCAAAATGAAGAGGTTTTTATTCCCCGGATTCCTCTGATTCATAATGATAAACATTCTCCTTTGCATTTTAAAAGATTGCAGTTCCCCATTCGAGTTTCTTTTGCCATGTCGATTAACAAAGCTCAAGGTCAGTCCCTCAAAATTGCTGGCATTGACTTGGAGCAACCCTGTTTCTCGCATGGGCAATTGTATGTTGACTGCTCTAGAGTTGGCTCAGGAAGAAATCTTTATGTTTTGGCTCCAGAAAGTAAGACTTCAAATTTTGTGTATTCTTCTGTGTTGTCATTAATATTTTTTTAATGCTATTTTAGTCTTTTTTTTGTTGTTGTTTGAGTGGTATATTATTTTCATAATTATTTCTATATACGTATATATTTGTATATATTTGAAAGGTACAATCTCTAGAATTAGAATATTTTCAAGGACAGTTGCAGATTATTATGATTTATATTAATATTCGTTTTTTTTTTAAATATTTTTCTGAAAAACATCTACGAATGTTTGACTGGGGTCTGAAAACATTAGATTAGAGGCTGCTGGGTAGGCTTGGTCAATCACGGTCACTCTTCTCAAGCAATTTCAATCCCTATCCCATTTTACCCAAAGAGTGTAATAGACCTACAGAGGATGCACCACTATATATAAGAGTTAACACGCTGGGGCGGGTACCGCGGAAGTTGGGTGGAAAATCTGCCAACTATTTGAACTATGTATTACTTCGGTGTTGCTATTCTATGGCTCTAATACTAATTATTAGTAATGTTCTTTCAGTATGAAGGAAATTTCACTCGGGGGAATTCCCGGGCGAAGCCGGGTCATTCGTCTAGTATATAAATATATATTGATATAAATTTAATAAAAATATATTTCTTTTTGTAAGAATCTTCTCTCACAAGGTTAACAACATTAATCTAAAATAAATAGCGAAATCTTAAATAGAATTAAAGTTTACATATGCACACAGTAACCTACACTCGTGGACAAAACTTAAGGAAGTTGCACCTTTTAGCATGCATATAGAGATTCAGACAATAACTCTGAAATATATTTTATAAACAGTGATCGTTATTGAAGATACATGAGATAACTAGGTGTGAACAAAATTGCTTCTGTCTTCTTAAAAATGAAACATGAGACTTTCCACTTATTTAAGTTTTTTCCACGAGTGTATGTTCAATTTCTGCTGGATCGATTTGCAAACACATGGATCTATAGAGTCAAATAAAGTTTAAACAAATTGAATACAACCAGTGGGACATTGTGTTAAAGCGGAATGTTGTATATATATATTTACGTAGCCGAGGTCCCGAGTCGGAGGGGCGAGGCAGAACGTCGCAAGCTGTGCCCGTCAGGATCACCAAGAGCAGGAGGGACAAGACAAACCTAAAACACCAATCCTGTTTATCTTCCGTCGAACTGAACATGTGTGAAACTACTTCGAAGTACAAAACATTAGCAGATATTTTCTCTGTGACGTGAGAATATTACTTTGTGAAAAGAAAAACCATCTCTGCCCTTAATTAAAGGCAAAAACGATGCACCAATATAGGGAATTAGGTTTATTGAATAACACCAACATTTTCAAATTCAGAATACCTCATTAAAATACAATGGTTTAGGGCTATGGTCATCGTCAGTCAATAAAGACTTCAATTTCCTGAGGTCCGAAATTAAATTCTTGAGATCTACCGAAAATTATCCTGATCAATATATTATATATTAGAACTGTAGCACCTGACGTAAGGTGTCTCGGAAGAAAAAGACAAAATTCTCTTCTATGTGTATAAACTACTTCTTTTACCATAGGAAAAGTGAGAACAAGTAGTAAATCAACATCTGTCTGAAGTACAATAAAATAAAATTTGTGGAAACGCTAAAAATTAGATTATCTATTCAGTACTGTAGAAGCTCTCAATGACTTGAAGATGCATGATATTAAAACATATTTTTGCTTCTATAAATGTAGTCGCTCATTAGATGGGCTCATCAATATTTACTGTACTACTCAATTTCATATCTTTGATATGAAATATTATCGCCTGTATAAACATAATATTTCGTTGATTTACCGTATCTGCTTTAAATGTTCGAATATGAAACGTTAGGGTTTACTTACAAGATGATTATTTGATTAGTGTCCAACTTGAAATAGGATTTCACTTCACAATGGGAAACTTCTCCTTCAAGGCGAAATCTCTTGGCCACTGCAAACATCACATTTTCTTATTATTTTTATAACACACATTGTTGTATCAATTTTGAAGAAGATACCTCTTTCAGGGGATAGTATTCCCATAAATATGGTTTGCACTATGTTCCTCATCAATAAAGGAATGGCTACAATTTACAACATACAAGGAGAATAATTATTGAATCGGCCAAAGCTGCAGCAGAGGTTTTTAAACTGGTGTTGTTATAACTTCTCTAAAATAGTACAATTTGTTGAACGAAATGTACTGATACACTTGAAATAGTAGTATACAGTAAGGCTATTGTTTGAAATATCCTAAGATTTTAGTTATGGCTTATTTCCCGATCTCAATCCTTATTCTCTGAGTGTAGTGAAGATAAAAATATTAATCGTTTTGATACACGAGGCACTTTACTAGTTAATTAAATTACCAGAATTATTTTTTAATAAAGGGGTTTTAATAATATATTCAAGGTTCATTCAAGATATTCTAAAACAGTAAAACCTAAAAACACCTATAATAAAGACTATACTTATAAAAAATAATAACCGGCACACAAAGACAACCAATTTTTAAAATGTGTTTTGTTCACCCGAAATTTCAGTAAAACACTGTTACCTTTATCATGGAAAATTTTATATAGAAGCATGTGTTCCTTTTTGGAAAATCTTTGAAACCAGCGTATAATATTTATATAAATAAGTCTAATATGTCTACCGCGTTCATTTTAATACCACATATAGGTTACATATCAAGCAGCTATTGTCCATATTCAAAATTTCGTCTATTCACTATGCAAATTGTTTTAGCCAAATATAATTTGGCTCACATAAGTATATTTGATAAAAATATAATTATAAAATAGGTCAAAAATGCTCAATATATATTCATAATCATATCTAATTATTTTATAAAAATAAAATTTCTTCTACTATAGGTGTAAAAAGATCTTAAAATAATAATATATTTCATGTTTGTATGAAATTAAATGTCTAATATTTTTGATTTATAGATGTAGCTTTGAGAACTATCTTGCTATTTTTTTTACTTTAGAGATTTTCCTTTTTAAATAATGGGAAGATTATTCTGATCTACAAAGAGAAATCCCTACTATAATACGTGAAAATATCAATAAAAAAATCAATATATTCAGAAATATTAAGTGAAAAATAATGAAGATAGTTCTTATTATATATAAACACCTAATGCACTTAACACAAGGTAATAAGACCAAATCCAAATAAATAAATAGTGTGTAACTTTTCGGTAAGAGCGTTGTTACCATCTTCAGACAAAACACATCACACACTATTTATTTATTTAGATTTGGTCTTATTACCTTGTGTTTATAATATACTAGACGAATGGCCCGGGCAACGCCCGGGTTTTACCCGAGTGCGAATACACCTTGCTTCCTAGGGTTGTCGGCGCCCGTTGACTCCCGGCGAGCAAGCGACTGCTCCCGTCGGCCGCCGGCGTGCGAGTGGCTTCCCGGCGCATGCGCGCGCCCGTTGACTCCCGGCGAGCAAGCGACTGCTCCCGTCGACCGCCGGCGTGCGAGTGGCCTTCCGGCGCATGCGCGCGCACAGGGAAGCCACGTGTCGCAGGCGGCCAATGAGCGCGCCCCCGCCATCAGTTCCACCGCGTTCTAGATGAGCTATTTAGAATAATTTGAATATATAGTTTTAATAATTGATTTATATATTTTTTAAAATAGCCTATCGTCATCCTCGTTATTTTTTACCTATGTATGGAAATTTTGGTTTGAATTAGTGAACTACTGCGAATTTGTATACCGGACATACAAACCAACCAACCAACCAACCAACCAACAGACAAACATACAAACATTCATTTTTATATATATAGATAATCTAAATTGTGCATTATCACCTAATGCAATCACATTTAGATTTGTAAATATTTATTTCTAAGTTCTAATTTGTTTGCAGTTTCCTCTGTATTAAGCGCAAATATTTCTATATCGCGCCTGGTTGATCAATTGAATTTAAATTTAAAACCTAATGCACTCAATTATGTGACTGAATACCTCTCTCCTCTCCCATTGAAAATTACCAAAATTATACAAACTCTTGGAAAGATATTCTTGAAATAAAAAGTATAATAAATAATGCGTGTGGTTTCTAAGGAAGATTTGGTTTAACATTTGAAATATTTTACCAATTATACCCATTAATGGATAGACATTCTTTAGATTTTAAAAATGCTATTCCACAAGACTATATCCCGAAAAAAGGCCTCACAGTGTTCTCCCCACCCCTTGTGAACTGGCGAATCCTGTATAGGGCGAGAGGCCCTAAATAAAGGCTTTGTTGTTGTTGTTGTTGTTGATTTTAAAAATGCACAATAGTTGCAAAGGAATATTTGGCGTGACTTTCGATAAATTTCACATTTTCTACCCAATAATGGTAATAAATTGTTGAAATAAAAATAATACACAATGTGTGTTTGTGTGTGTTATCGCTAGGACATATTTGGAGCAACTTTTTAAATATTTTACTACTTCTACTAATTGATATGCTTAAGAGAAAAATAACATAAAAAAATGGATGTTAGGAAATATTTAGGGCAACCTTTGATCTATTTTAATGATTCTGCTATAAATTTGATGAATTGATATACTTAAGAGAAAAATAACATGAAAACAATGGTTGCTAGGAAATATTTGATGTAAATACCGATACATTCTACCAATTATACCCAATAATCAAAATTCCCATTAACCACATGTGGAACCAAATATTAAAATATGCTATATTAATAATAATATTTAGGTTTAATGAGAAAAACCTCTATTTAATAAAGAATATATAATAATTGATTGAATATTTAAGAAGAACATATATAAGAAATCGAGATTTCCTAAGTCTAAATTCAATTCCTAAAATATGGCCTTAGAAAATCGCGCTAAAAGTTCACATCAACAGCGATAGTGGATTTGATTCGTTAACTGCTCGGAAAAGTAAAATGTTCAGTTTCTCGAAATATCTCGTTTAGTTTGTGATAAATAAACGTTTTCGTTTAAATAAAAATACGTCTTATTATCGATCGAATACCACTTATGGATTTGCCTCTACATTCATGGACAAAACTTAGGGAAGTTGGATGTCTCTGATTTCGTCTGTGGTCTGTTTTTTTAAGAAGAAGACAAGCAATTTTGTTTACTGTTGTATTTTGAATTTTAATTTAGCATAACTGCAGCTTATTAATTTAAACAAATTTATTATTCAAATACAAGGAGAGGTTAAACAAACTAATTAACTTAACAAATGAAGAAAAAGTTGAGCTTCTATATTCTAAGCTATTACTACAACATAAACAAAACAAACTTAGTCAAAAAGGAACATATTTTACATCACAGATTATTTTAAATTGATTTGTTTACCAATTCCAACAACTCCCCCCTTTAGTGAGCAAATCAAAATTAGGTCCAAAAAGTATTCCCATATTTACAAGCAGTCTCTGAATTCTGTCTCCCGGCAGCCTCTTGGTGAGAAGATCCGCTTCTTGAGCTTCTGAGTTCACGAAGGAGATCCTCAAATTTCCCTTTGAGACTTCATCTTTCACGAAGGAATATTTTCTGTTAATGTTCTTGGTTCTACAATGATGAGATGTTCCTTTAATCCAGTCTATTGCTGATTTACTGTCTGTCTTCAGAACAAGTGGTATTTCAACACATGATTGATGACCTATTTCAGAAAGAAAGTTCATAAACCATTTTAACTCTTTAGTGCCCTCACAGATAGCCATTAATTCCGCTTCGCATGTTGACAGGGCTACCAGTGGTTGTTTTTGAGATTTCCAACTAAGTAGTGAAGATCCTAATTTAGTTAAATATCCTGAGAAAGATTTTGAGTCTTTTTAGTTGAGGACCAACTAGCATCTGTAAAGACTTCAATTTTCCCTCTTATTCTGTCAAAGCATAACTTGTAGCTTTTTGTTCCCTTCAAGTATCTATATATTCTTTTAAGTGCAGTAAGGTGAATGACTTTGGGATCCTTGTTGTATTGGGAGAGTTGACTAACATAAAATGTTATATCGGGCCTTGTTCCCACTGATAAATACATCAAGGAACCTATCATTTCTTGGTAAAGTTTAGGGTCCACAGGAGAAGAATCTGGGTGATTATCCAGATCTTGATTAAGATCACCAGGGGTTTTTACTGGATTACATTCTTCAAGGTTAAATTTCTTCAAAATCTTTTCTACATAGGCTTCTTGTGAAAGTTCGAAACAACTTTCTATTTCCAAAATTTTGATTCCAAGAAAAAATATAGGCTTTTCTTTTCGAACAATGACAATTTGCTTATCCAATTGCTTAACTATTCTGTTAATTATGGTACTATCCGATCCAAAAATGAGAAAATCATCTACATAAATCCCAATTATTAGAGTTTTCTCCTCTTCTTGAAGGATGTATGCACATGGTTCACTTTCTAAACGTCTGAGTCCAATATCATTAAAATTTTGGTTAATTTTTTTCATTCCAGCATCTTCCGGATTGTGGTAAACCATATAAACTTCTGTTTAGTTTACACACTTTATTTTCCTGTCCTGCTTGAACAAATCCTTCAGGTTGTTCCAGGTACACATCGTCTTTTAGTTCCGCATTGAGATAGGCAGTTTTAACATCATATTGTTCAATTTTCATGTTTTGCTGTGATGCAATGGCAATCAATGTTCTTAAAGAGTCCAGCTTCATCACAGGAGCAAAATATTCTTCATAGTCAACGCCAGGTTTTTGATTATGCCCCATTGCAACAAATCTAGCCTTCTTTTGTCAATGCTTCCATCTGGATTCATTTTTATATTAAAAATCCATTTTCCTTTTATTAGGTTTTCATTTTCTGGTTTGGGTACAAGGGTCCAAACATTATGTGAAGTTAGGGAATGGAATTCCTCTTCCATTGCTTCTTTCCATTGGTCTGAAAATGGGGTGTTCATGGCTTCTCGATATGTTTTAGGTATGTTCATGGAAGTTGAAGATAGTTCGGTTACATTGGCTGTGTTTCTTTCTTTTATTCTTTCAGATCGTCTTACACCACTTGCTCTCAGCCTCTCTTCCTGCTCTTGTAGATTGATGAGATGCTTTGCCTGAAAACCTTCATTAGTTCTTCCTGCAATACGTCCAGGTTTTCGGGGGTAATCCTGATGATTCAGGTATTGGTTCAGGGTTGTCTGGAGTATTTAGTTCTTCTGGAGTAGAGCTCATGGTATGTGTAATTTGAAAGAAATCTGATTCATGTTGTTCATTTCTATAGATATGATCTTGGACATGTTGGTCAAAAACATTAGAAGTCAAGAGATCAGAGCCTTTTGAATTTTCATCAAATTTGACAGTTTGAACTTCGTGTATTTTTCCATCTTGTGGATCATATATTCTATAAGCTTTTCTTTGTCTGGAGTAACCGGTGAATATTCCTTTTCTTGCTCTAGAGTCAAATTTATTTCTTTGATTTTTAGGAATGTGATAGTAGGCAAGACTTCCAAAGATTTTTAAATGTGCTACTGATGGTTTGTGTCCAGTCCATTTCTCTATGGGAGTTTTCATGTTATCATTCTTGGTCGGTGTGCAATTCTTCAAATAAGCGGCTGTTGCAATGGCTTCCGCCCAAAACTCAGTTGGTAACTTAGCATCAAACAACATAGTTCTAGCCCAATCTAGAAGGGTGCGATTGGTTCGTTCTGCAATTCCGTTGCTTTGTGGTGAATATGGAACTGTTCTTTGATGGTGCATTCCTTTATTTCTGAAAAACTCATGAAATTTTTTATTTGCAAATTCAGTTCCGTTGTCCGATCTAACATTTTTGATTTTAACATTAGTTTCATTTTCTCGATGATCTTTAAATTCAACAAAAAAATCAAATGCATCCTCCTTTGATTTCAAGAAGTATACAAAGATAACTCTACTATACGAATCCACAATAACGTACAGATAGTTTGCATCACCCAGTGATTTGGTTGGCATAGGACCACATAGATCCATGTGTATAAGTTCTAATGGCCTTTCAGAATGATTATTCCCTATAGCTTTGAAAGGGTTTTGGGTTAGTTTACCAAGGATACATGGTTCACATTTTTCGAGATGTTGACAATCAAAATTAAGTCCTTTTACCATATTATTCTTCATCATTTTATCCAAATATTCTTCGTTCAAGTGTCCTAGTCTTCTATGCCACATTGTCTTGGCTGAACATTTATCTTCTGCTTTTAAACAATTATCTTTATTGCTTAACAAATTTCTAGGTAAAGTTTTAATTAAAAACATTCTATCTTCTTCATTAGCCTCAGCTATCAAATCTCCTTTGAAGTTATAAATTTTAGCTATTCCTTTCTCAAAATATACTTTATTTCCATTATTAACCAGACATCTGACAGAAAGAAGATTAGATTTAAGTCTAGGCACATAGAGTACATCCTTAATACAAATATCTTGCTTACCTTCACTTGTGTATGTAGACAATTTCACATCACCTTGTGCTTCAGCTTTTATGTACCTTTCTTCTTCTGCAAGGTTAATTTCACTGTCGATAGGAATCTTCTTGATAAGCCAATCTTCTCTAGGAGACATGTGTGAAGTGCATCCTGAATCAAGGTTCCAAATGTGCGCATCCTCCTCAGGTAGATGTGAAGAAGAGTAGATTATTTCCGCTGAAGTAAACGCATGTTCAGTGTTAGCAGAACCATTCGCTACATTAGCATGTTCCCTTGAGTTATTTTTCCCAGATGATGAAGACTTAGTTTGCATATTATTTTGTGGATATTTGCATTTTGTTTTATTGAAGTTCGCTTTATCTTGACGATGCCAACAGTTTCTTGACATGTGCCCAAATTTTCCGTATGTATGACATTTCCCTTCAAATTTGCATGTTCTTTGTATCCCTCGGTATTTCGAGCTTTAAAAGCTTTTTCATATTGACCTTCTTTAGGAAATCCCATTGAGTTTAGCCTCATTTCTTCCTCTTGAAGTGCCTGGAAAACTTCCTCGAGACTCGCAGATCGTTGTGGTCGTAAAACCGCTGCTATATTTTCAAACTTTGGCAACAAACCTCTCACTACATGATACACCATTTCCCTTGGTGAAATAGGCTGTCCCAAGTTAGCACTTCTGGATGCAATATTTCTGGCCCTTGTTATGTAGGCTTCAATGCCTTCATTATTTCTCATTTGAATATTTTTCAATTCAAGTCCAATGTCGATTATTTTATCTTCAATATTTCCAGTATGGATACGCTTCAGTTCATCCACACAGTTTTAGCATTTGTCTCTCCTATAAATATGCCAGCCTGCTCAGGTGACAAATTTACTATTATTATTCCAAACGCCTCATCATTTTTATCCTCCCATTCTTTGAAAAATTATTTTTCCTTTGAATCTGCCATTCCACGGTTAGGCTTAGGCGATTCGATCACTTTTTTGAACAATTTTTTGCTTCTCAAAATTGCTGATATTTTAAGCGCCCATATGTGGTAATTTGAAGATGTCAGTGGCTCTATTCTATTCATCGAAAAATATTCTGCCATTTTAAAATATATATATAATCGTACTCAACCTTTCTTTAAAAAATCGGCGTTTTCTTCTGACGCAATAACAATTAACCAGCTTCAGCTACCAGTTGTTGTATTTTGAATTTTAATTTAGCATAACTGCAGCTTATTAATTTAAACAAATTTATTATTCAAATAAAAGGAGAGGTTAAACAAACTAATTGACTTAACAAATGAAGAAAAAGTTGAGCTTCTATATTCTAAGCTATTACTACAACATAAACAAAACAAACTTAGTCAAAAAGGAACATATTTTACATCACAGATTATTTTAAATTGATTTGTTTACCAATTTCAACATTTACACTTGGTTATCTCGTGTGACTTCAAATAAAGGTAACTGTGTATCAAATATCTTTCAGTGTTATTGTCTGAATCCCGATATACAAGTACATGTTAAAAGGTAAAACTTCCTAAATTTTTGTCCATGAGTGTATATTTCGCGATAAATGATAATGTTCATAAGCTTGGATCATGATAAAATAAATGACGTATATATTTTTGTACTATAGCAATCTTATTAAGGGGCTGTTTCGAACCTCTGGTAATTCACCTTTCACCACTTTTCTTCCATATCTTCACTAAAGAATAAGTCAGATAGAGGCAAATGTGTTCTTTCTCGAAATATTGAAATAAAAATAAATAGGTGGCGTTTAATACTCCACATGGATCTACTACAGGCGAAGAGACAAAGCTTTCATTGATTACAGATTAAAATATTTTTGGAAGAAGTGTGAAATATCGCAGAGGCTTTTAAAAGATGATATAGAAGTTCACATATAACTAAATTTTTCAAAGATTAACAGCTTCATCTTTCGGAGTAAATATCAACTAAATACAACTTGAGTCCTATTTAACATGACGTTGTGTGAAAGTAAAGTATTTTCCCCCGAGGATCCGGACCAACTTGATGTAATCATAAAAATAAATATACCACACTCTTGTTTAAATAGAGTAATATCATTGATCCAAATTAAGTATAAATGTAAATAATATTGTAAAAAAAAAGTGCCGTGACCAGGATTTGAACCTGGGTTATTGCGGCCACAACGCAATGTCCTAACCACTGGACGATCACGGCGGGTAGCAAGGGTTGTATTTGGGACAAGATATTACTTGCCTACTTTAGATGTTTGTTCTATGTCCTCCTATGTTTTATTTCGTTTTTATTTCTACTTGTCTAATGATCTTGTTAATTACTGGTCAGCCTAACTGCTGGTGAATGTTGATTCAACCTCACCTTCCTCTTTTGTACTTAGAACGGTGAAGTGTATTGGGAGGCAAAACTATGAGGGACAGCTACGGCGTGATTGTTTGTACTGGAAGTGCCCGGCATAATCTAAACATGAGGTAACATATATTTTACTTTCCAAATTGTCAGAGCCTTTTTTGACAACCGCTGAGAGGGTTCACTACTGATGAGCCAAGCCCTCTCATTCAATAACTTATATCATTGCAGTAAGGTCTTTAGAGATAATATTGGATAATATTATTGAAAAGTAACACATTGCCAGTAATATATTTGTTATAAATATATTCGATAGATGGTAAAATAATGTAAATTAATTGTTTATATAAAAAGAATACACAATGTGCGTGATCGCTAGTGGATATTTAGAGAACCTTTGATATATTTTACTACTTCTACTCATCGGATCGGTTCAAAATCACATTAATAGGTACCGCTCAGCAAGAGCAACCTAGTTCATGATAATTGAAACCGTGAATAATATGTGAAGGTTATTCACATATTAAACAAAATTTTAACGCGGGATTCAATCCCGGTTCATGACTGTCGGGAATCGAGGGTGTTACCCACTCGTCCTACTTCTACTCATGGATGAATTGATATGCCTAAGAGAAAATTAACAAACAAAAAAATGGTTGCTAAAAAATATTTAGTGTAAATATCGATAAATTCTACCAA
Organism: Cordylochernes scorpioides; assembly: GCA_030710605.1. Lineage (NCBI taxonomy): Eukaryota > Metazoa > Arthropoda > Arachnida > Pseudoscorpiones > Chernetidae > Cordylochernes > Cordylochernes scorpioides. Next base: position 21,099,221 of record CP092872.1, on the reverse strand, counting down.
TTATACCCAATAATCAGATATATATTGAAAATAATATTTTTAGGTTTAATGAAATCAGATCTATTTTAGGTAATAATTGATTAAATAATTAATAAAAAGAATGGATGATGAAATCGAGATTTCCTAAATCTAAATTCAATTCCTAAAATATGGCGTTAGAAAAATCACATCAAAAGCGATACAGAAGCGTGGATTCGATTCGTTAACTTCTTGGAAAGGTAAAATGTTCAGTTTATTGAAATATATCTTTTAGTTGACGAAAAAAACGTTTTCGTTTAAATAAAAATACGTCTTATTATTGATCACTTATGGATTTGCCTCTACACTGACGGACAAAACTTAAAGATGCTGGATGTCTCTGATTTCGGCTGTGTTCTGTTTTTATTTTTTGAATGAGATAGAGACAATTTTGTCCACACTTGGTTATCTCGTGTGTCTCCATCAAGGTCACTGTGTATCAAATATATTATTACAATATTTTTGCAAGAAGTGTGAAATATCGCAAAGGGTTTTGAAAGATGATAAAGAAGTTCGTATTATAACTAAATTTTACAAAGATAGACAGTTCCATCTTTCGGAACAAATATCAACTAAATTGTTACAACTTGATGTAATCATAAAAATAAATATACCGTTCTTTTATTAAAATAGAGAAATATCATTGATCCAAAATAAGTATGAATGTGAATAATAATGTAAAAAAAAGTGCCGTGACCAGAATTCGAACCTGGGTTATTGCGGCCACAACGCAATGTCCTAACCACTAGACGATCACGGCGGGTAGCAAGGATTGTCTTCAGGACAATATAATACCTATCTACTTTAGATGTTTGTTCTATGTCCTCCTATGTTTTATTTCGTTTTTATTTTCTACTTTCCTAACGATCTTGTTAGTTACTGGCCAGCCTAACTGCTGGTATATGTTGAGTCAACCTCACTTTCATCTTTTGTACTTAGAACGGTGAAGTGTATTGGGAGGCAAAACTATGAGGGACAGCTACGGCGTGATTGTTTGTACTAGTAGTGCCCGGCATAATCTAAACATGAGGTAACACATCTTTTACTTTCTGAATTGTCAGAGCCTTTTTTTGACAACCGCTGAGAGGGTTCACTACTGATAAGCCAAGCCCTCTCATTCAATAACTTATATCATTGCAGTAAGGTCTTTAGATATAATATCGGATGATATTATTGAAAAGTAACACATTTCCAGTAATTTTTTTGTTATAAATATATTCGATAGATGGCAAAATAATGTAAATAAATTGTTTATATAAAAAGAATACACAATGTGCGTGATCGCTAGTGGATATTTGGTGAACCTTTGATATATTTTACTACTTCTACTCATCGGATCTGTTCAAAATCACATTAATAGGTACCGCTCAGAAAGAGCAACCTAGTTCATGATAAGTGAAACCGTGAATAATATGTGAAGGTTATTCACATATTAAACAAAATTTTAACGCGGGATTCAATCCCGGTTCATGACTGTCGGGAATCGAGGGTGGTACCCACTCGTCCTACTTCTACTCATGGATGAATTGATATATGCCTAAGAGAAAATTAACAAACAAAAAACAAGGGTTGCTAGGTAATATTTAGTGTAAATATCGATAAATTCCACCAATTATACCCAATAATCAAATCTATAGTGAAAATAATATTTCTAGGTTTAATGAAATCAGATCTATTTTTGAAGAATAGGTAATAATTGATTAAATGATTAATAATAAGAATATATGGAAAAATCGATGTTTCCTAAATATAAATTCAATTCCTAAAATATGGCGCTAGAAAATCACATCAACAGCGATACAGAAGCGTGGATTCGATTCGCTAACTTCTTGGAAAGGTAAAACGTCCGTTTCTTGAAATATTTCTTTCAGTTGGCGGAAGAACGTTTTCGTTAAAAAAAAAAAAACGTCTTATTATCGATCGTATACCAATCAAGAAATGGGTATTTAAGGCCAAATTTGCGTAAAGACGCTTAACACATGAAAAAAACAATAGAAAAAAAAAGATATTAAAAATAAAGAAGGCATCTCCTGACAACAAGCACATGTGCTTTTTAGATAGCAGAGCGCCATCTAGTGGAGTAAAAATAAACTAAACGTTTATTTAGCTGACTCCGCGCTCTGCCATCTAAAAAGCACATGTGCTTGTGGTCAGGAGACGCCTTCTTTATTTTTAATATCAACACCTGACCCACTTATCTTTTTTTTCTTTCTATTGTTTTTTTTCATGTGTTAAGCGTCTTTACGCAAATTTGGCCTTAAATACCCATTTCTTGATTTCTCGGGAAGCCATTGGGTCCAAAAAATCTTTTTGGTCACAATGGTTACAGCCTTCTCCACGCTGACGAGCGCCAACAGCGCGAAACGCGTTCGTTGATGGCTTTTCTTGATTTATCAAGAAATTGGGTTGGCCAAATATCTCGGAGTAAGCTAAATAAACGTTTAGTTTATTTTTACTCCACTAGATGGCGCTCTGCCATCTAAAAAGCACATGTGCTTGTGGTCAGGAGATGCCTTCTTTATTTATAATATCAACACCTGACCTACTTATCTTTTATTTTTTTCTATTGTTTTTTCATATAGGTTCTTATATAGGTATATAGGAAATGAATAAATAGGTGACGTTTAATGTTCCACATTGATCCACTACAGGTGAATATATAAAACTTTCATTGATTAACGATTAAAATATTTTTGCAAGAAATGTGAAATATCGCAATGGGTTTTAAAATATGATAAAGGAGTTCGTATATAATTAAATTTCACAAAGATAGACAGCTCAATCTTTCGGAGTAAATATCAACTAAATTGTTACAACTTGATTTAATCATAAAAATAAATATACCGTTCTTTTATTAAAATAGAGGAATATCATTGATCCAAAATAAGTATAAATGTAAACAATAATGTAAAAAAAAGGTGCCGTGACCAGGATTCGAACCTGGGTTATTGCGGCCACAACGCAATGTCCTAACCACTAGACGATCACGGCGGGTAGTAAGGATTGTCTTCAGGACAATATAATACCTACCTACTTTAGATATTAGTTCTATGTCATCCTATGTTTCATTTTGTTTTTATTTTTCTACTTATCTAACGATCTTGTTAGTTACTGGCCAGCCTAACTGCTGGTATATGTTGAGTCAACCTCACATTCTTCTTTTGTACTTAGAACGGTGAAGTTTATTGTAAGCAAAACTATGAGGTTAAGCTACGTTGTGATTGTTTGTACTATAAGTCGTAATCTAAACATGATGAAACTTGTCCTTACTTTCTGAATTGTCAGAGCCTTTTTTTACTACACGGGCTTGTCGGTGAGATTGGATAATGTTGCAACGTTCATAGGTACCTTAGATGGAGAAGGTTTCTAATCATTCAATCTCTTATTTTATATATGATTGTCATTCAAATGATAATCAGAACTAATTTGCTCAAAACTGAGAGAAATAATAACCTATATTTTAGGATTTTAATATTTATCAGAATAGGGTGAACGAATAGTATAGACCGTCGGTATTTTGACCACTACGACTCAGGATCAAATATCGCACTGAGAACCTTTTTTCTAATATGAAAACAATGATTTTCCAATAGCCCCCCGATTCTTGAAAAAGTCCAAACCATAAGCGAGTGCAAGTAACAAAACGGGGTTCAGGAATACTTGTAAGTGCAAAACTCGAACTACTTTTCACATGTGTAGACATATGGTGAACTTACAGTAAAAGCAGTCAACAACTTCTACCCACCACGATTATCGTGGTGTGTACTAGGGAGAATAAAAATAAAATATTTATCAGATTGATTACAATAATATTTTCGTAGACTCGAATTATTTTTATGGTAAACACTAATGGACAAAACTAAAGGAGTTTGAAAGTTTTTAATTTCTCCGGAAGTCTGTTTCTTTTTTTTTTGGAAGAGACAAAGGAAATTTTGTTCACACCTGGTTATCTTGTGTATTTTCAATAAAGGTTACTGTGTTTCAGAGTTATTGTCTGAATCTCGATATGCATGCTTAAAGGTACAACTTCCTCAATTTTGTCTATGAGTACAGGTATGGTACTGGTGAGTACCTGTATATATGACAATATACAGGGTCCATTATGAAAGTAATGAGCATAATGTTATTGTGACGCGACGATAGATGGCAGCACGTTGAAACCGTGGGAAATGTGGTGGAGGGATATGCCCTTTCAATCCATCCGGTCGTCAGTTGAGTTCGAGCAGTGTGAGGGGAGATACATGCCTCCGCTTGAAGTGGGTTTTCAACTTTTGTAACATAGCGCGATGGAGCGTTCGCTTGAACAACGATACGCCATAAAGTTTTGCGTGAGGCTTGAAAAAAATGCAACTGAAACATTCCAGATGCTGCAAAAAGCCTTCAAGGACGATTGCATTTCAGTAGATGAAGTAGATGAAATGGAGCTGTTGGGGCTTATAAACAAACTTATTTTTCTTCCCTCATTCCTACCTAACAACATGGCAATATGTAGAAATTATCTATGAAATAAATCAAAGAACATGAAAACTTATTGTATTTCCTGAAGGTTGTTGTCAATTTGACAAAAGTAATTTTACGAGTTTATACTAAAAGGTAGAGAATACTAGAGCCTCTCTTCTTTTCTTCTTCTCTCTCTCTCTAACACACCGAAACGAGTACACAAAAAATTGCACACATAACAACAACAATAAAAAAATACGTGAATAAAAACAAAATAAGTTATATTAAAACCAATAATTATCTTTTATTCCAGCGTTATGGAGATCGGACCGGGTTACAAAGGTATGCGAAGAGATCATCAGACAAAAACAAGCACAGAGCACGTTTTCAAAGCGTCTCCACACAACTTTCAAGGTAGATCTCCACAAATCACCTTTGAACCATTTTGTGTACAAAAATGCCAACATTCGTCCAATGAGAAAGTGTGGAAGATCAGTTCGCTATTCAAATGCAAACCATTTTCGCAGCTAACACCAAGGCTCTAAAATGTTTGTTTGTTTGTCAAAATATTTTAATTATTAATAGTTTATTCAAAAAAAGGAAAGGTAAATTTTGTACTTTCACAAACTCACGTAATAGAGGCTATGATAATCCTAGTTATAACGACAGTCTTTTACTGCGAGTGCATCACCTCTCGACACATGTACAAAATAGTTCGAATTTTGAACTTTACAATTTACCAGAGCCCTGTTTGATTATTTGCTTTTACTGGTAGGATTGAACTTTTGTATGAATTGGAATAATTGAGGTAGAAAAAAAATTCCAATGCGGGATTCGATCCTGGGTCGTGATTGTTGAAAATCAACGACGAGTACCAGTCGATCACCAGTCCTCTACAAGTCAATTTTAAGAGAGAAAAGTAATTGTGTGTGTGCTCAGAGAAGAGATGGCTCATCATATGGATCGATATAATCGGAGATATTATATATTACATAATATGGATTACTTTACGGTATCAACTTGAACACAATCTTCACGAAGATCGTAAAAATCTACACTAATGGACAAAACTTAAGAAAGATGTACCTTTTACCATGTATATCGAGAGTCAGACAATAACTCTGAAAGATATTTTATACACATTGACCTTGATTGAAATGACACACTAGATAAGCAGGTGTGAACAAAATTGCCTCTGTCTCCTTCAAAAATAGACCTTCAGCGACATCAGAGACTTTCTACTTCCTTAGGGGTTTGTCCATGAGTGTAGGCTAACAACTACGAACCTAACCAATGCCTAAAGAACGGCCAATTTGCCTGAGATTATTGTTCCATCGATGGGTAAGGCCTTGAGGCACGATCATAAAACCAGGGCCTTATATTATGGACTCAAACCTTATATGAATGTTTTTTTTTCAGCGTGAAATATATCAAATTTAATATCCTTTTATTACAAAACTCCATATGCCATAAACCACCCGCGGTAATAGACCATATAGATATTTTTTATGAGTGATTTTACTTACATCATACCTTGGTTTTTTGAGACACTTTACAGAGGATGTTATCTTGTTAATAGTTGTTCATTACCTGGTGAGAGTGTTCCAAAAATGGCCAAGACCGTTTTATCGGTTTAAGAAATAATAATAGCTTTCTTTCTGGATTTGAAGAAATAATTGTTGCGCTGAGCATTGGCGCAATTTGTGTTCTCACTCTTTATCTTTAGTACCAGGATGTTACAATGAAGACATGTGAATTAGGAAAGATATGCATAAAAACCTTTGCTTTATTAAACCTCTATAAAGCAAAAAACCTGCGACAGGCGTCATTAAAGACTTTTAAATTCCGTAAGTTTTGTACATGAATGTATTACTATATAGAATAATCAAAACATATATTTTAAATGATTACTTCAAAATAGTTGAACAATAACGATATAGCGTTTATAGAAAGGATATGCGTACGAAATGAGTTGATTAGCCACGGAACATAATTCCTCTTTCAATGTTTCACCCCACAGATCTAATTGATTGAGTATAGTTTCAATTCGGTGCGGTATAACCTCCCGTGGCCTCCCACGTGATTGGTTCTTGTTCCCTAACTGAAATAATGGTTAGAAGCATTACTTCATACTTCTGTGTTTGGAGGGCCCGTAGACATACTTTTTCTCAAAGAGGAAATCGATGGAGAAAGACGCTATCTTGAGAAATAAAGATAAACTCTTAAACAATTAACCTTAATTGCTATTTATTTATCAAATTGATTTGGATAGCTATCTTTTTTCATTCAATTAAATTCGGGAAATTAAGTAACCCTTAAGATTTTATATCCCGACTATAGATAATTCATACCCTTGATCCATTTATATATAAAACTGTATAGACGCCTGATAATTATGTATAATACATTGTTATATATTCCTTTTTTCACTTGTAATCATCTAAATTTCTGTCAATACTACTAATTATTGTTTATTGAAAAAAAGGAACTGCTTGTTCTCGCGATTGCTTGTATATAATATTTTTTTTTTGTGTATATAAGTTTATGCCAAGAACTTTCTTCATTCTTCATCCCTATTTGATACATTATGCACCATGCTGACGAGGATCAACATCCCGCATTCGTGGTTGGCTTTTCTTTATTTATAGAAAAAATAATTTGGCCAAATATCAAGGAACAGGTTAAATAAACGTTTAGTTGATTTCTGTTCCACCAGATGGCGTTCTAGCATCTAAATAACACTCATGTTAGTGGTTAGAATATGCCTACCCCTTGTTTTTAATATAAACACCTTACCTTTTTATTTATTTTTTTCTATAATTTATCCATATATATAATAAAATAAAATAAAATGCATATCCGGACCACGTTCACATGAACTTTTAGATGGCAGAGCGCCATCTGGTAGAAGAGAAATCAACTAAACGTTGATTTAACCTGTTCCCTGATATTTGGTCAACCGATTTTCTTGATAAATCAAGAAAAGTCAACCACAAACGTTTTTCGGGCTGTTGGCCCTCGTCAGCGTGGTGCAGACTGTACCTCTACGACCAAAAATATTTTAGTTCCAGAGGCTTCCTGAGAAATCAAGAAATGGATATTCAAGGCTAAACTTGCGTAAATACGCTAAACATATGATTTCATAATAATAAAGTTCAGCTGTTTGTTGTTAAAATAAAAAAAAAAGGATTATTCTGACCACGTTCACATGAACCTTTTTGATGGCAGAGCGGCATCTGGTGGAACAGAAATCAACTAAACGTTGATTTAACCTGTTCCATCTATATATATCATATGTGAATATCTGTGAGTATAAATCATGTATATTTATATTTTTATCACGAAATATTGAACAAAATTTCATATTCTGTAAGAAATCTTTTATTTTTATAATAATTTATCGAATTCTTTTGTTGTATTTGAGTGAATGTCGGAAAAATGGCGAATGTGTGTGTGATGGGAATTTGATCAATGGATGATCGTTGACACAATTATTGGAAAGAAAACATTCAAAAATTTCATTTTCATTAAAATCTATATTCTTTCCTAATTAGTGAAATTTCTTTCAAGTTGTACAAGCAGAAACGTATTCATATACAATATGACTCCAAATTTAACCAAGAAATAACGAACAAAGAATGACTTTGTTAAATCTAAGAAACCCTTTATTGCTAACTATACCTTTTGATTTTCATAACCGTATTTGATATTTCAAGCTATAATTGTTTTCGATGAGTTTTAAACTGCTTCAAAATATAAAAATGATTGATATGGACACCTAGAGTTAACCATAATCAGTCCGAACTGCAGATTGTAACAAAGTTTTTATGAGAGATTTAGAAGATTGCGTTCAGTAGAATTAGTTAATTGGGAATTTTCAGGCTGGCAGCAAGTTTGATACTAGGGTAATTGATGTAGGCTTGAAGCTTTACTTTCCAACAGAGACGATTGTAAAAAAAAAGGCATTTCCTGAACGTGCAACTAAACGATGCTGATGACATGCGCCATCTATCGGATTAAATATCAACTGATCGTTAATTTTTAATTATTTCATAATTGGCCCAATACCCGTGTCTTGATTAATCAAGAAAAGCTAACCACGCACACTTTTCGGGCTGTAAGCCCTCATCAGCGTGGTGCAAGCTGTACCTAAACGACCAAAAAAGCTGGTCTTTGGGGAATCTTTAAAATATTTTGTAGAAATGAAGATATTTAAAATGTGAGTGATATATATATTTTATCAAACAAGGAAGGAGAGAATTGAGGACTTATTGATTCAAGGTCTGTATGCCAGAGCCCAAGATGTGCCATGACTTGGTCACCTTACTAAGAAGAGATAAAGGCTAACATCGACAAGTTTCTTTATTGAAAAAGCACAAGCCTTCAGACAATAACTTTATTGTCCGAAAGCTCGCCAAGCTTGTACATTTTCAACAAATAAACACTCTCACAGTTAGCTTTCATCTCTTATTAGCAATGATATTCTTTTATCCTATTGCAATGTGGCCATCTTTAGTTTGGAAGTAGTGATTGACCTCTATAAGATGTGGATCTTGGACAGGAAGCTGTTAAAGAAGTTTAAAGAGTGATACATATTTGAAAGATCGTTTTGACAATTCTTGAGTCGAAACTTCAGACCTGGAAGTCAAAACAGATGCATGCGAGCAGTTTTAAGTTAGACTTCTGAATTCTCCAAATACCATAATCGACCCAATCGATGTGATAATCACCTCCAATGAGCGACTTCCTTCCTGAGCGACCATCTAGGTAAAATGTGAACTATTTGTACAGATTTAAATTTGATATCAGAGTATAAACGTTTATGGAGATAAGGATCTTTATTTTTGATCATCTCAAGTTTTCGGGCTTGTCTGCCCTTCCACAGGAGAACAATACATTAAGAATATAACGCCACCTGATGCTAAAACTATTATGAATCTATATACATCTAATATATACATTTACACTAGGGTATTTTTGCATATTATTTTACTTAAGATATGTTTTTATTTGATTAAGATATTTACATATTTTACTATTGTTTGTTTTGTTCTGTGAGTTATCATATGGGTTGGGAATTCTATTATTTTATGTTAGTTTTATAATGGCTATTGGCTATTAGGTATAAGTTACAACATATTGTTGTTGATATTATTAGCTGTCACTAGGATATATCGTGTTATATATTTCGGCAAGTCTATTTTTCTATTGATGCTGTTGTGTTTTCTGGATAATAAAGATTCAATGATTAGTCTTTGGTATTTGCTATTTATGTTGTCGTAATGTATTTTGGGTTCTTCTAATGCGAAAGTATGGCCTGTTTCTTTGCAGTGTTGGAAAATTAGGGATCTATTGTCTTGGTTTATTATGTTGCGTTTATGTTCATATATTCTATTGCTGACTTTCCTTCCTGTATCTCCCACGTATTTGATCTGGCAGTTATTGAATTCTAAGGAATATATTGCTTCTTTTTTGTTAGTGGGATTTATAATTTTAGATTTATTCTTAGATAATGGATTTTTAATGATGGAGCCAATGTTAGGGGAATTACTGTAATATGTTTGGATACCGAAGTTTTTTATGTAGTTGGCTATTGTCCATTATCTAAGAATAAATCTAAAATTATTTTTATATTCGCATTAGAAGAACCCAAAATACATTACGACAACATAAATAGCAAATACCAAAGACTAATCATTGAATCTTTATTATCCAGAAAACACAACAGCATCAATAGAAAAATAGACTTGCCGAAATATATAACACATTATATCCTAGTGACAGCTAATAATATCAACAACAATATGTTGTAACTTATACCTAATAGCCAATAGCCATTATAAAACTAACATAAAATAATAGAATTCCCAACCCATATGATAACTCACAGAACAAAACAAACAATAGTAAAATATGTAAATATCTTAATCAAATAAAAACATATCTTAAGTAAAATAATATGCAAAAATACCCTAGTGTAAATGTATATATTAGATGTATATAGATTCATAATAGTTTTAGCATCAGGTGGCGTTATATTTTCAATGTATTGTTCTCCTGTGGAAGGGCAGACAAGCCCGAAAGCTTGAGATGATCAAAAATAAAGATCCTTATCTCCATAAACTCTGATATTAGATATCCAAAGGAGATTTAAATTGTTTTACAGATTTAAATTACTAATAATGAAGACTATTTCCAAGACAGACCTCATGAACCTTCATGCTTTTTTAAAATCTGTCTCTAAGGCAAGATAATATTGGGTCAGTAAAAGTTTTATATGAGATACTGTACAACTTATTTGAGTATTAGATTAAACGAGGGGTTTTAAACGAAAGGAGTTTATTATAATAGGATAATGTTCACCTAAGCTTCGAGCATTGCTGCTTTCAGTGAAGTAGTATTTACACGTGTGTTAAAAGGGAGAATATGCTCGAAAGTTCTGTGTGCAGTAAACATTGTTATATTAAAAGTAGATTGTCTCCTTAAACCTTTTACTGTATAATCACAATATAAACTCTCTTTTTTTATGAGGTAACCAATGGAATTTGAAAACTTCGTCTTTTCTGTAAAGTAACCTCTTATTTGAAATTGATTTAGCTCAGTATTGTTTTAAGAAGAGAAATCTTCTGATCGTGCAACTGGAAGTTGTGATAAGTTTCGCCATCTATCGGAATAGGTATCAAATAATGGTTGATTTTAATTATTTCAAAAATTTGGCTACAATTACATTTTCTCGATAAAGTAATAATATCCAACTACATACGTCTTTCAGGCTGTTGTCCCTTGCCAACGTGGTGCAGGATACCTATACGACCAAAGGAACTAGTCCAAAAATATTATTTGAGGATCAAGAAATGGGCATTCACTCTTAAAAACACCTTCTGAAGATTTAGAAACCCATTGAAGACGCTGAGAACTATTTCAGAAAAGTAAAATATAGCAATAGAACTCTATAATTTCTACAGATCAATTGTAAATTGGTTCATACACAAAAGAGTTAGTGAGGAAAGTTTTAGAACAGATGTGTAAATAAATCCCTTTTCAAACAAAGACTCACGTGCACATGGGGAAAGAGAGGAAAATATTGTTGTATTATTTTGTTGTTGTATGGCGAATCCATACAGGGTAATGGGCCCTGATAAAAGCCTTTTTGTTGTTGTTGTTGTTGAAATGGATATTCAAGGTCAAATTGGCGCGAAAAGGTAGGTTCATACGAAAGAATAGTACAAAAATGGAATTTTAATGGGATCAAGTAGTCAAATATGAATAAAAATGCATCTAATCGTTAAAGACATGGCCAAAAGCTTTAGCAACTCTCAATTTAACGATCTGATCTATATATGTAATATTTTACAATTTAGACACCTGGTTCTAGTACAATTAGTATTATTAAATATTAAAAAAGTTATCGTTCAGAGAGGCGGTCACTCAACAGATGACTCGTTTATGGAAGATTTTTACAAACACACACACAATGCATTTTAATAATTTACATTTATTAGTAAAAAATCAATATTTATTTAAAAATCACATTTCAATAAATATTATTAATTAAAACAACAAAATATTAAAAAGATATAGTGACTAAAGGATAAAAATAGTTGTATCAGAAACGGGAAACCGATTCAGTCTTTGTCTCCTCCGTGGATGTGACGGGAGGGTTGGTTGGGTTTGGAAGGAACTTTTGGATCAGAAGTTTCTCTAATGCCAGGAAGGGGGATTCGAACATGAGCGTGAAGGGAATGGCCAGCAAGAAGGAAACCATGGTATGGGCCATCCATAGCCAGACCTATGGACACACAACACTATCAGGGGCCATGGTACACCTCCTTGACGTCCATGGATTAACTGACCCCATCCATCTGAAACATGAGACGACCTAGAGGAACCTGCTAATCGGAAATACACAAAGAAGAATAGAGTTCAAGAACCCAAACTATATTGCATAGTATAAAATTGCAGGGTGATGACATTCATGTGACAAAATATTCTCCTTTCTCTATAAAATTTCTTAAAAGTAATTAATTAAATTCATTTTACCGCAGTAAAAATCGAGATGGTTAGTAAAAGAATGTGCTATAACACCTCTTTTATCCATGCCCTGATATAATTTTATACAGGTTAGCCTTTTAGTTATAAAATACATATATTGATTTGAATAAAACGATTAATTTGCCAATATTTCGGTTGGCTGAACGTCAAACTTTGTCAACCAAGGCAAACAAATATTTTTATTCAATCCAATATATGCATGTTTAATACCTAAAGATTTGATTGTGAATTGCTCTATTTTTAAAACATGTTGGTTTTATTCTTTATTTGCTAAAAATGATGTTGTGGGACTATTTCTTTATCACCACTATTAAGTTTTGTATCCTTGGATTATAATCAAAATGTATTTGTTTTTATGATTTTTTAAAGGGAAATGTGCCTGTTTTTGGTGCAAAAATTACTATTTTGTACGTTGTACGTTGTAAATATGTTGCTAATACATATATATTTAAATATATCTTTATACAAAATATAAATTTGATTTTAAAAAAAGCTGATCCCATAAATGCAATATTGAATTTGGTGGTAAGCACAAAGTGTTTACTAAAGGCTGTTCCAAATTTATCTCAACTTCAGGAAATATCTTCGAATTTTAAAATTAAGAGTTGGAAAGGAATATAAACTATAGAAAATCAATTGATTATATTTATTATCTTTCGGAGTTATTGTAGGAATTCCGATATGTCTTCTGAACGGTACAACTTCCTTAAGTTTTTTTTTCCATGAGTGAACTTCAGTCGTTCAGATTAGATGCCTATACAGTATCCGGTGTTCCCAGATGGTCACAATTATGAGTGTAGATGAAACTATATGCACAGACATTTGTGTTATAATATGGTGAAGTATCTGGAAAGAGAAATAAAAAGTTGAGATGATCGAGCAGTATGTACAATAATTTTGTTTATTTAAAATTATATGAAAAAAGAGAAATATAGAAAATAGCATCAATCGAATTTGTTATGGTTAAAAGAAAACTACTGGGTGAGTGATTTATAGAGAACACAGCTGATCTAGAGATGTCTATATAGAATATAAAATTTAAAATGAAGAATATTTTATAAATATTATTTATAAATTTAATTTACTATTTGCTATGAAACCATATTTGCGGAAGAGCTTTGCTTGATGCAATACCTTAAAATTATATGTATGTACCTCTACAGAGCTATAACCTTATGTCCATAGGTTCACTAAACACTCCTAAGCTGTCTTCTATAGAAAATACAGGGTATATCCCAAACCAATCCAATACAATAATTATTGTATTGGATTGGTTTGGGATATACCCTGTATTTAATTAACCGCTCTATTATAATAGAGCGGTTTAGAGATTAATTTGGCGAAACCGCTGAGAGGGTTTACTACTGATAGCCAAGCCCTCTTATTCAAAAACTCATATCATTGCAGTAAGGTCTGTAGAGATAATATTTGATGATATTATTTAAAAGAAACACATTGCCAGTAAATTGATTTGTACAACATTATATAAATAATATTGGATGGAGGTTTATCGTTTGTATTTTCTTAGAATGGTTTAATGAATATGTTCAACTGCATTAAAGTTTATTTACATTCAACAACATAAACGCTTCGAGCTGTTGGTCCTCACCAGCATTATTGTACATACTGCTCGATCCTATCAACTTTTTATCTCTCTTTCCAGATACTTCATCATATTCTGGCACATTTGGCCGTGAATATAGTTTTATCTACACACATGTTGGTGACCATTTGGGAACACCGGATACTGTAAGGGCATCTAATCTGAACGACTGAGTGTACACTCATAGACGAAACTTAAAGAAGTTATACCTTTCAGAATACATATCGGGGCTCCAACAATAACTCTGAAAGATATTTGAAACACAGTGGCCTTTTCTTGAAGACACACGAGATAAAGTATGAACAAAATATCGCCTCTGTCTCCTTCAAAAAAAAAAAAAAAGACGACTAGAAACAGCAAAGACATTCAACTTACTCAAGTTTTGTCTATGAATGTATTTTTTCGAAGCCTCTTTGACTACCTTGGTGATTACAGCCTGTTTCACGCTTATGAGCGCCAACATTCTGAAATTCGTACGATATTGCTTTTATTGATCTATCAAATATTTTCTAGACAATAATCTGCAATAAAATTTCATAAAGTTCATGTTATATTTATTTATTTTAATATGTACGTATTGTACATTGGTATAGATACATTAGTTTAAAAGTTTTCTGTCGATTATTTTAGAGGAATATTTTATATTTATACTATTTACTAATTATTTTGTCAAATTCTTAATTATATTACTCTATTTTAGGATGACATTAATTTGTATTATATACCACAAAGGGGTTATTTCAAGCATTATTTTTAGATCAAAAATTAACTTGGGGAGATCCCGGGTGAAAACGGGTCATGATTTATATTTGCTACCTATATTATTTGAATAAAAATAAACATTTTTTATTCATACGCATACGAGAGAAATGCTCTCGGGTAAAACCTGAGTCTAGAACGACGTTTGACAATTATCCCGAAATGTTTCGTTTGAACGAAAAATCGAAATTTATTTAAAGGAGAAATAACGATTATTTCTAACCTTAGGGATGAAGTATGAAAATATGAATTGTGAAAAGTAATGATAAACAGAAAAATAAAAGTTTACAGGGATGGGAACGGAATTTCCCATCCCTGGACACTTTTATTTTTCCGTTTATCATTACTCTTCACAATTCATTTTTTCATACTTCATCCCTAAGGTTAGAAATAATCGTTATTTCTCCTTAAAATAAATTTCGATTTTTAGTTCAAAAGAAACATTTGCAGGATAATTATCAAACGTCGTTTCACAATCATAACCCGCATTATATTTTATTATAAAACCTGAGTGTTTCTCGGGTCATTCGGCTAGTCATATATGAAGAGTGAAATAGGGCAGTTTGTCAATTTGAATCCCTCTCTTGTTTGGACAATACCAAGGGAATACTCGGGACAGGCTGGGGAACCACATACCGCCAGGAGATGCGTGAAGTGATATTCCCAGAAAGCCTCCGAGTACATCATCAGGATGATGTGGTAGTGAAGAAGATAGGCGGAGAAAGCGAGGCGGCTCGGGGTTACAAAGCATCTCCATGACAGAATTTTTCCGTACCCACTCTGCATCATACAGGTTGTATTATAGCTTGGGACTTGAATTACACAATTTTATTGCAGTAAGAGCAGTAGAAAATCGTTTTATTTTTTTAAAAAATCATACAAATCATACAAAAATAATTCATATTTCTCATAACAGATGGCTAGATAATGCATTCATATTAATATTGTGTTTTAAAAACCTTTACTTGCAATTTGCGGAAGAGTGATTCTCGAAGCATATAATTATTTAATCTCGAATATATTTATCATTATACGAGTATGTATTTCTACTATCCTCAAAGCCTTTTTCCATAGTTCATTTGAAATATCCTTTCCAAGAGTGTAGCCCCAGTATCAGTATAAAAGGAAAACCGAAAAAAATGCAATATAACGGGCAGTTGGCGTTTTTTTTTTTTTACCTTCCAGGAGCCTGGGTTATGCTTATTTCTCTCTATTAAATATATCAGTATATTTGTATATATAGTATAGTAGATTAAACTGGCGATACCACTGGGAGGGTTCACCACTGATTATCCAAGCCCTCCCATTATTTTATAAGGGCAGTATAGAAAATTGATTTATTTTCAAAATAATCATACAGGTCAAAAATAGTTCAAATTTTACACAATTATATGTCTGTTTAAGGAATGGGGTTTTGTGATTTTTAAAAGGAGCGAAAAAAATAATTTCAACTTCAACTACTCAATCCCTTTGAGTCAAAAGGCGATCCATTGAATATTGATATAAAAATAGGCGTACATTGATCTTTATAAGAAAAAAAAATCATTTTTTCTCAATATATTTCGAGGGTTTGCTTCCTCTTTATCAATTTATTGCACAATAATATATTGTACATTGATCTTTATAAGAAAAAAAAATCATTTTTTCTCAATATATTTCGAGGGTTTGCTTCCTCTTTATCAATTTATTGCACAATAACCTTGAAGGTAATTATAATATTTTAGTTCACATGGAAACAAATTTGTCAAAGTTGTTTTTTCATATAAAAATACAATCACTGTTTCTATTATATGTAGTTAAGGCACAGCAAGCCTCCTATAACTTGAATCCAGTAGTCGACACGACGGACTCACCAGCCTGCCCCGTCAGCCCCACGGAGAACACCCACGCCAGCCCCAGGGACCATCCCGTGCGGTGCAGTGCGGCGTAGAATGGAGCTTCCACTCGGGTGGGAATGTTTCCTTTGTTCCACAGCAGCGCGGAGAACAGGGCGCCCATGCTAATAGCTGTCGCCAGGAGCCATCCGACTGCTCGCCAAGTCTGACAGCCAAGCCAGCAGTTTTAACACGTCATATGTTAACACACTATGAATAATAAAATATATATGTTTTATTTCTACGTTAAATTCGTTTATTTTCTCAAATAATTATATTCCATAGTCAAAAAGTAAATTTTAAACCGATGTTTTTATCATTATCTACCGCCAAAACTACCGATGACACATGTGAGTCAGTGAAGATTTTCCAAATATTTGTAGTGCAGTAGAACCTCCGAGTAGAGACCCTCCCTACACTGCATATACTCCTTGTATCTTCTGGGGGAGAACATTAATTGGATGGGTCGGCGTTGGTTTCCCTAAATTGATCGTCCAGGAAAGATATCAGACAGTTGGATGCTCAACTCTACATCCTACTTTCCATATTCTGGTTTGTTCGGGCTACATCTGAGAAACTAGAAGTATGGCACTAAGATGAAATGGTAGCTTTGTGAACCAGCTATATGCATGGACAGAACGACAACCTACCACGGACATCTTGGGTATCTTCCCGCTGGCGAAGATATAGCCGGCCAGAACACCGACGAAGTACGGGCCGGCATGGGAGTAAGCTAGATAGTAGAGGTTCCACCAGATGGTTTTTCGGTCGCTAGAAGCATTTACCTTATGTTAAATACAGAAATCTTTGGTCTTTCGCCATAGTATGTTTAAAAAGAGAATATAGTTCAATAAAACATATAAAGAAACGATAATTTATGAAAAACAATTCAGACACATATTCCAGTCACTTACCTATTTGAAATGGCGGAAGAATGATGCACATCGTCGATATTCGACAACCATAACCCAGGATCGAATCCCGCATTGATCCTTTTTTTTCTGCCCTAATCTTCCCCGATTCTAACACAAGTCGAATTCTAACAGTATTTGCAAGTAAAAAACGAGACTTTGGCAAGTTTTAAGTGCAAACACAAAATTTATTTCTACATATGTGTTGTACATATGCAAACGTGATATATTTACAGTAAAATAGAGAGGGAAGCAGTTGCCAACTACTCGTCCAAGAATAACATGACCCGTACCACCTATACTAGGGGTAAGTGGTTCATTCCTTTTCCTTACATTTTCAAAATGTCTGATTCTTGAAAACATCAGTGGATAGAAAGATTGGAAAGAAGTGATCCTAAAAGAAGATAGACGATCAGGCTGGGCGAAAAATGTACCAATAAATATTTGATTCAAGATAAGCTTGCAATAATTAATGACACCATTGAACTAGCGTCATCTATCGATGAAAATTATAAACATATCTTATTTTGAGTCAAAAGGCGATCCATTAATTAAGATTATATAAAAGGGCTTACCTGGATCTGTGAAGAAAAAATAGTTTTTATTTTCTTTACAGATTCAGATACACCCTTTTATATAATATTATATTTGACAATACTTAAAAATATGCTTAAAATGTTTCAAAATTAATAATTCTATTCATATATTAAAGAGAAGGAATAAATATTTTTCTAAGCTTTCAAAGATCTGTTCACATCAGAATGTCCATCAGAAGGCAGTGTACCAGTCATAGGTTAGAAGATTACTAAAGATGAAGAAGAATGAAGGATTCAGTACTTTCCCCTCACTAAGGTCACCAACTTCTAGTGACGAGGAAGAAAGAATACACAACTAGTTCTGCAAACATTTTTCATCTGTATAAGACAAATTTATAAATTACTAAATGGAAGATGAATCTTTTGAGAAAGATTTACTCATAAGTAGAAGCCTTGTAACGGTTGACACGATTTGATCGGTCTATCATACACCTTAGGCTAGCCTTGGTTATAGTTAGAGAGCAAAATCTCTCACATTTTGAATTCAAACAAAATACAGTTTACTAACCGATTGCTCGTCCTATGAACGGATTTCTAACAATACTCAGATCTTAGCCTTTATACATTTTTCTCTCTCTCACCTTAATAATCATATATGGTATCAATAACATTAACTCATTCTCTTTAACATAGTATATTATTCTCTATATATTTGTTATCCCAAAAGCTTATATCAATAGGCCAACTAAACTTTGAGTTATAACATGAAATTTTATTTATGCTTTTAAATGAAGGGAGAATAAGAAAAAAATGGTAGATATGTCTCTATTTATAGCTTAGAATCTTCGGAGTAGTTAGCAAAAAGTAATTTTAAACTCTGTAAGGAGTAGATTATATATTAAAAAGGAGAGAGTATATGGATAGATGATATAGGCATATATAGTTATACTGGAAACCTTCAATAATACTACACTTTCATATTCAAATATCTGTTGTCTTTGAACTTAATCAAGTACACCTAGTACAAGTCATGCATATCATGGCGGGTAGTTAGCCACTGCCTTTTACTGCAAGTTCTCCACATTTCAACACTTTCAGAAATCATTTTCATGCACTTGCAATATGCCAGAGCCCCCTTTGGTGCCTTGAATTTATGGGGTTGCCTTGATGGGGTTCGACCTCTGCAGGAATAGGGAACAGTTAAGACAGAAAAATAAGCGGTTGATTCGGGATTTGAATCCGGGTTAAAATTCGTCGCTATGTACCATCCCAATTGGAGGCGAACAATTAAAAGTTGAAATTGGCTGATGTGGAAACTTACTCAAAACTACTACACATTTTCAAGAGGTTAAATAACTCTGAGGGTAAAGCTCTAGTTTACCTGCAATCTCCCATGATAGACCGCGTCTAAAATATGTATACTTCTATTTAAACTGGAGTTGGTTGAAATATATAGTATTAAAAAAGCATTGGGCCCCTTTCTCGTCAAATTAAGCGTCAAAACTAGACGCCATATTGACCATCGCCGCAAACTAGCGACCTCGGGTCGGTGACAAAGACACAACAACACCAGCTTTGGCAAACTGAAAAGTGTCCACCTAGAGACCATGGTTTTCCAAAGCTGGTGTTGTGGCTTTGTCATCGACCCGAAGTCGCTAGTTTGCGACGGCGGTCAATAGATGGCGTCTAGTTTTGACGTTCAATTTGACGGGAGAGGAGCCTAATGCTTTTTTAGATCAATTTCCTACAGGCAAAATTTTATATCTAAATAGTATTAGTTAGATTAGTAAAAGTAGTCACTCAGGCAGGTGTCTACTCATTATATAGATCCCCCATGGTAGACATTTCTGTACTTATATTAAAGTTTGTAATATACTCCGGGTTTCCGTAGTAGAAGAGCATAGTGGGCGGGAGTCCCTTGTAGATGGTGACCAGAGCCAGGGCGGTGCAGGAGCACAGGATGACCGCCACACATGCCACGATACCGTAGCGTGGTTTCCTTACATCACAACCACATGTCAGCTTCCCTATACCAACCATCTTTACAGTGAAGATAGAAGCTGCCTGGCCGGCATTCATAGGTCTTAAAAATAAAGATACTTCAGCCAATATCCTGACGAGGACAAAATAATTTTGTCGAAACGTCGAGATATGAAAATAATTCACTGGCCAAAGTATCTTTAATTTTAAGAAGATATTAAAATTGAAGTTACTTCGGCCAATACTCTGACAGAGACAAGATATTTTTGTCGAAACGTCGAAATATGAAAAGATTTACTGGCCGAAGTATCTTTAATTTTAAGAAGAGATATCTTTACAACATTAACCCGTCCCATACACATATGCTGGAGCTTTTCAAGGATAATTAAACTTAAACATGTATAGTTGTGTCATAAAATAGATTTCTAGCGATCATATGCCGCTAAAATACGTCTTTTTATCAGATCTATAAGTATCTATATGTTTTTAAAGCTTAATATCAATATGATCTGTAAAAATACTCTTATATTATAAACTATTTTTTAAAAAAGTATGAATACATCGGCAAAAAATTCAATAAAAAATAAAAGGCAATAACAAAAAAAGAGAGAGCAGAATCCGATATTCGGACCTCCAGTCGTTAATTCAACACCTCTAACGGTAGAGAAGCACTGAGCTAAGGTGACATGCTCGCTTTATTATCTCAACACTGATTGGCTGATTGAGGTAAAGTGACTGTAGAGAACAAAATAACGATTAAATAAGTCAGAACTCATATATATTTATATACTAGCGAATGTGTACCCGGCTTCGCCCGGGTTTTATCCGAGTGAAAGTTTGCCTAACGAATATTATTGATAATAATATTCGGGAACACACAGAATATTATGATAATAATGATAATATAATTCGTTACGTCATATATTTATATGATATATGAAATTTATTTTTCGAGCAAACATATCCACTCTCTACTGAATAGATTTTTAAAAAGATATACATAAATAAAAATATCTAGAGATATACTACATGATCTTAGCCAAAAGGCCGAGAAACGATATTAAATATATAGAGATGACCTGGCTTCGTGTGTCTTCTGCTCGAGTGAATGTTTCGCTGGTAGAATTTTGTTCCTGCCTACTATTAATCATTATCTGGCTTCGCCCGTGGTCTGCTTTAGTGAATATTCCCCAAAAGAATTTTTTAATGCAATCAAGCATGATACGGCAATATTGTCATCATCATTTCTGACTAAAAAAATATTGTTGCTCAGTACTTGGTTAAATATAATTTTTCTTGGTTAAAGTGCGACAAAAAAACTCTTCCAGATTTAACTCTCTGTCCTGTTCAAATTTCAGCGAGATTAGTTACATATTGAGGGCGTGCATAGCCGAAAAACATATATATATATACGAGTATATGTATGCGGATTCGCCCGATTTTTACCCGAGTAAAAGTTTGCTTAACAAACATTTGTTAAAACGATTCTAGCAAACATCCAATGCCTACTGAATCTATATTTGTCTACCCTCTCGATTTTTTTTTCCCGGTTCCTTGAAAAATATTCGATAAGTTGAAAAAAATCAGTATTAATTTGTCCACTCGGTAATTTGAAGTTGAAGGAATATTTTAAATAAGATATTGTCACTTTTGTGTGTGTGTGTGTGTGAATTTGATAATTAATTATTTCTTTTTTTATCAATGAATTATATATATTAATTCAAAATTTCATTTTTGTTATCATCATCACATACAATGTTTTTTTATATAAACAAAGGATAATAAACAACAACAATTAAGGGCTCAAAAATCATTTATTATGGTTAGCAGCTCCGTAAATAAAGATATTTTCACAACAACAATTAAAGTTGCATCATCATTTTTATAAAACAACAGCAAATTAAATTAACAATGTAAAAATATATTTTAACATTACATTTTAACATTTAACACAAAAACGTTACAATTTTTTCTTTAAATGTATATTAATATTGAAATGCCAAGTTTTTTTACGTCATTGGAATATTATATTACTAAATTCTCAAATTAAATTTATTATACTTGGAAAACATTTTGAGCATTGTTACAATTTATAAATATAATTTCACCAGACGCCGCTAGAGGCGCTGCTTGCGAGTGAAAGTAGAAAATTTGCAAATAAAATTGCAAAGAATATTTATTTCAAATCAAATTCAAACCAGAAATCTTCCCAGTAGTATAGTAAATAACTTCCTAAAGTTTCACGGCGATTGGATATTCTTACCTTTTAAAAACATTGATCGTGTGAACAAACTAACATTCATCGTGTAAACAAACCACGTGTTAATTATTAACCAATTAAATTCATTTATCGTCGCGACCAGTGCTGCGCCCAAGCGGTAAAAGGTTGGAACTAACGCTTTTTGGTTTTTATTTTTTTTAAAAAGCACATTAACTTTTTTAGTTTTTTTTGAATAGCCTATATGTTAAACGAAATCTTCAGCTACCTACATGCGAAATTTCCTAAAGATTTATTCTATAGATTTTGCGCAACGCGATAACAAACACCGATTTTGGATTTCATTTTTATAGATATAAGGATTATAAATGGCGCTCTTTTTTTTTGTGTGCCATCTAAAAATCACATGTGCATTGTGCTTTTGGTCAGGAAATGCCTTCTTTATTTTTAATACCAACACCTGACCAACTTATTATTTTTTTCTATTGTTTTTTCATGTGTTAAGCGTATTTACGCAGGTTTGGTCTTAAATACCCATTTCTTGATTTCTCAAGAACCACTAGGACCAAAAATCTTATTGGTCGTAGTGGTACAGCCTACTTCACGCTGACAAGCACCAACAGCTCGAAACGCGTTCGTGGATGGCTTTTTTTGATTTTTCACGAAATCGGGTTAGCCAAATATCACGGAGCAAGTTAAATAAACTTTTAGTTTATTTTTGCTCCACTAGATGGCGCTCTGCCATCTAAAAAGCACATGTGCTTTAGGTCAGGGAATGCCTTCTTTATTTTTAATATTTATATATAGGCGAGATTTGCGGGACAAGAATGGAGTCGGGGCTACATCACCATATACTCTCATGTATGGGGCTGAAAGACGAACGAGAAGTGCTCCTCAGTGAAATAGGCCTTGAGGGACTCTCTTTGGAGCTCCTGTTGAATGAGGTGGTGAGAAACAGAGATGGAGCGTTTGCGTTGTTCAAATTTTGGAAGACGGCTGAAGAGAAAAGAAAGCTATATACATAATCTAATTGATGTAAATAATCATAGGTAAATAATCTTTGTCAGGATTAGAATGGCGAATCCTGTATGGGACTTTGATTCCACTAAAAGGCTTGTTACTGCTGTTGTATATAGTCACAGTGTAGAAAATACTATACTATACCTACTAACTTATAGGTTTCTCTCTGTATTCTTAGTTCTCTTCTCTTCACTTACTCTGTAAACTGGCGAATCCTTTATAGGACGAGAGGTCCTCAATAAAGGCTTTTGTTGTTGTTGTTGTATATTTATATATAGATCTAATGCTAAAATATATAAATCTAAAATCCATATTCCAGTTGACTGAACGTCAACATTTGCCAAAGCGTCAAAACGTGTATTATTTTGTATAAACAAACTCTTTCAACTCACATAGCTTCTTTAGATTATAGTTAACATAATTTTATGAAAAAATTACAAAGGAAATGGGTGTGGAGGAGGGGGAGAGGGTTAATTTATGCATGAATAAATTATATGTAAATTGTATGAAATATGTAAAATATATATATACAGGGTGTACCAGGTAAATTGGGACTAACTTTGACAGTCCATAAAACAAAAACTACTTGAGATTAAAAACTTGTTTTTTTTTCATTACGTAGCCATATTCATGTAAAATGCAACAGTACATGTGTGCGCAGTGTAGTGATGAAGAGTAACCGAGAATTTGAAAATCGAGCTGCCATCATCGTTGCTCTGCGCGCCGGAAGGAGCCCCAAAGAGATAGTGGATTTTCTTAAGTTGCCCAAAACCACTATTTATCGTGTCAAGAAGCAGTTTGATGAGGCCGACAGTAACAAAGAGGGGATAGCTTCAAGGAAAAAGCACTCGCGTCGATCGGACAGGGTAAGAGGCGAAGAATTTGTCAAAAATGTCAAGGAGAAGATTGATGGAAACCCTGGGAAGAGCATGAGGGCCATAGCCAAGGAAATGGACGTTGGCTCTATGACAATTGTCAGAACTATCCATGAGGACCTTGGTCTCAAGTCTTATGCCCTTCGGAAAGGTCAGTTGCTGACTGAGAATATGAAGAATAACAGAAAAGGAAAGGCTGCTGCCCTCCTCAACAACCTGAAACACGACTCTTTTGGCATGCTAAGGTTCTTCTCTGACGAAAAGAACTTTGACGTGGACCAAAAGGTAAATCCCAGGAATGATCGCTGGATCTGTAAAGACCCCTCAGAGATACCTGTCGTGATGCACACGAAATTTCCTGCCTCCGTAATGGTCCTTGGCGTTATCAGCAGTGAAGGTGATGTCATGCCTCCCCATTTCTTTGAGAAGGGCCTTAGGATGAACGCTGACACCTACATCAATGTTCTGGAGACCGTTGTGAAGCCTTGGATGGACATGGTGGCCGCAGGAAGGAAGTATGTCTTCCAACAGGACTCAGCTCCAGCCCATAAGGCAAAAAAGACACAATCGTGGCTGACACTTAACGTCCCTAGTCACTGGGGTCCTGATATTTGGCCCCCTAATTCTCCAGATTGCAATCCCCTCGACTACTATGTATGGGGCGTTGTTGAGAGAGATGTCAACAAAGCTCCTCATACCACCATCCAGTCTGTCAAGAAAGCAGTTCACACGGTGATGACCCAAATGGACAAGGTCATCGTCGCCAAGGCCTGTGCTTCATTCCGCACTCGCCTCGAGACTGTTGTAGCTAATAATGGAAACTACATTGAATAAATAAAAACTATATCCTTTTATCTACTACTGTGTCAAATTTCATTCGGATATTTTAATTTTTACTTGCAAAAAATTTCAGTTAAAATACCATTGTTGAAATTCTCAATTTACCTGGTACACCCTGTAATAAGTATATTATGATGCACAAAGCAATAACGCGCCATCTATACATATAAAATAAAAGGATTTAAAAGCGCGAATGTTTTTTTTTTATACATAAAACGATCTTCTACTGTCCTTCTACTGTCCAATATATTTTTTCATCGCAGTAAGGACAGTAGAAGTTCGTTTTATGTATAAAAAAAAAAAACATTCGCGCTTTTGAATCCTTTTATTTTATATATATTATGATGCATTAGCGCGCCATCTGTTATGAAAATTCGAAACTATTATAGACGCCTATGGTTCTTTTAAAAATTACACAATTCTACTGCCCTTACTGCAAAGGAAAAATTAATGGAAGAGCCTGGCCCATCAGTGGTGAACCCCCAGTGATGAGCCAGGCCCTCCCATTATTTTTTTCATTGCAGTAAGGGTAGTGGAAATTGTTTAATTTTTAAAAGAATCATACACGTCTATAATAGTTTCGAATTTTCAAATAATAAGTATATTTACAGATGATATTAAGGATTTAAACAGGATAAATACAAAACTACATTATTCCTACAATGCTACTTACCAGAGCAACAGTATGAAGACCACCAGAGAGAAGATATGAAGCTGGAAGTCTGATGCAATAAACCATGTATGCATCATGCACTGCACATCAAAATAACATTGAAAACTGAATATAGAGGTTGTCTGGGTGGCATTTATTGTATGAAAACCTATTTCCAAAACCTTTTCATGAATTTCATTTTTTATTTTTTACCTGACGATGACAAAATATTTTTGTCGGAACATCGAAAAAAATAAAATTCTACTGACCGAAGCGTCTCTTACTTCGCTCTGTCAAAAACGTTTTAAACTGAAATATTCAGAAAAACAATAAAACTTCATGTATAGAATAAATATAGATAAAGTTTAAAATTTTGAAGAAAGAAGAGATTGGTTATTATTACCAATTTATATTAGAAAAAAATCTTTACCCCTTTAGTTTTTTTAACATCAGTTAGAAATACGTTATTCTAGTGATGTTGCTACCAACATATAAATTCATGGAAAGAATATGAATTATATTTATTAAATATAAATTGACTTACACCGTTTGAGAAATTGAAGGATTCTCTATCTCACAGGTAATTTTCAACTCACAATAGTAACGTGATATTATCGTGCAGTCTCACGGCATTTAACGTTTGAGTAGTGAGAGCGTCTGAATTAATATATTCATATTTTTGAGTCAAAAACACTCATGTATTCCAATGCAAAAGTTTCAAAGATTATAAATTATTGTCGCGTATAAGGCCTCAAAATGACAACAATCACCGCCAATAGATGGCGCTGTCGCCTGTTTCCAACTGAAACTGGTGTGGGAATCGCCGACTGCTGTGGTCCTGTTTCCTGGGGAAAATGTATGTAAATAGATGTTTATATTGGCCCCAGGAGGTAACGTGATGTAAATACCCATTGTTTATTATTCAAGTTATATGTAATGTGTAGTATAAATGACAATAAAAAAGTAGTTTTTGAAGTCTTGGTGCCGCATGCTGTTGTTCCTCTCACCATCGCCACATTGCTGCTGCTACTCATCTGGTAAGTCTTTCGTGTCCCCCCACCAGTGGTAAAATACGATAAAAGTGAAGTCAAAACTTTAAACGCAAACCTTTTGAACCTGAATACTCTTCATATTATACTTCATAGATATGACCTAATTCTAAATTTATTTAGTTTTGTGATGATTCTTTTGATTTTATGATCTTTTTTTTTTGTTTTACCTTGTCTCAAATTTTGGCATGAAGAAAGGTATTCTACTCTGACAACTCGCCGAGTTCTAGTGAAGCGAGAAATAACAGCATCCGTAGAGTTACTGTGGTTGGCATTACCTCTCCCAAATTTATTATTGATAATTCAAAGAAGAGAGCGAGTACCAATATAGTGCTGATTCTTTCCCGTAGGTAAACTCCACAATGGGATAATAAATAAAATTATTAAATAATGAAACAGGTTTCTGGAGATGAGTTTCTTTTCATTTTATTACCACAATCTCGAGCTTTCGATAATTTCTTCCTTTCTATAGTAGTACACAAGATAATTCATTTTTACGAACTCTTGTATAAGAGCAGAAATGCCAAAAAGCTCGAAATTGTGATAATAAAATGAAAAAAAAACTAATATTTAGAAGCCTGTTGCATTATTTCAATTATATCCAGGAGATTCAAATCATTTGAAAGAAAATTATTATGAAATAAAACTTAACTAAAGTGAACTGATCAAACCTCCTCTGAGAGAGATCACTTCCAGGATTAACTAAGGTTTTACAGTCTATCATGGAATGTTGGTTTACTGTGAAGTGACAAAAAGTACTGTAGCTGACCGGCTGTTCGGGGTTGACGTAGTTGTTGAGGAAGAGCAGGTTGGTCCACCAACTATGGAGACAATACTGGACCTCAGTCCCCACAATCTCATTCCACAGGGGGCCCGAGCCTAGCTGCGGGGTCAACAAGAGCAACATCAGGGCGCCCGTCAGTGGGGTTATCAGCCTGACACACATGTTCCACTTCGTCAAATTTCTGCTTTATACAGCTCTCTCCCGAAGATATCAATGTAAGAGTTGTGAAGATGCTGACTATCCTTCTTAATCCTTGCAACAGAAGCTTAAAAGCTACGATTGGAAAAAATCGTACATTGCTGCTGCTGTGATAGAGATGCATGGAGAATTCTGAGGCTCCTCATTGGACACGACAACAACAACAACAAAATATCGTACATTTAAAACTTCTGATGCAATGATTAAAAAGGATATTCTGCATCTTCACCAATTTTACATTAATATCTCTTCGGAAGAAACCATATAATTCACAAAAACGTGAGTATCGAGGATGAGTTTCTTATTTTATTAAATATTTTCTCAAGCTCTCTCTCTCTCTCTCTTTTAGGTACTATGAACCCTTCTACCGGAACATATAAACGAAATCACGCTCTAATAAATTAAAAAAAAAAAATTTTAACCCAACAACTTTGCAACAAAATGATCATATCCAAAAATCTCTTTACTGCCCTTACTGCAATAAAAAATTGATGTGAGGATTAACCACTGATGAGCCCTCTCATTAATTTTTCATTTTAGAAAGGGCAGTAGAATTTTTTTAAATAATCATATACGCGTCTATAATAGTTTCGAATTCTCAGAAAATGCTTATACAAAATCAAAGCACTCTTTCTATTAATCTTTCTGTAATGAGAAAATATTGGGAGGGCCTGGTTCATCAGTGTTGAACTCTTCCAGCGCAGCTTTGTCAGTTTAATCCACCATAGCACTCTAGTATTTTATTGGGAAATTCTGCTTATGAATAGCTTACACTGTCGAGGAATTCTTGTTTGAGGTATTTGAGAAAATTCTGGATATGAGCCTGAAAAGTGTAGAAATACAAATAAATGCTAGTATTAAGCAATGCTTTTTCGCAAATATTTACAAAAGGCAAGTTAGGCACGGTAAAAGACATTAGAGCGCTATCAATATGCAATAAATATAACTTATTTAAAAGCAAATATATATATATGTCATAATTTGTATAGTTAATGACAAGAGATATAATTTATTTTCGTCAAAATAAGTATGTAAATATGTTACGCTTGTGTTAAAATGTAAATATGTAAATTCATCCATGTATAAAAGCTGGACAAAAAATAAAGGTGGCAGACATCGCGGGTGCGCTGTTCGCTAGGCATAACGGCTGCCCCTCTTTATTTAGCTACGACATATATATATATATATATTCTGACCGATCACATGAGCATTTTAGATATCAGTGCGCCATCTAGTGGCAAAAATCAAATAAACGCTGATTTAATTATATCCCTGATATTTCCTTGATATATCAATAAAAACGCACCCTAAATGCGTTTCGGGCTGTTAGCCCTCGTCAGCGCGGAACAAACTGTATATCAACGACCAAATATTTGGTCCAAGAGGCTTTCTGAGTAATAAGGCCATATTTGAGGTAAATACATTGTTAAAACTTATTTAGTGCAATTTTTCATATACAAATGATGATGATAATAACCTTATTGAGCTGATACAGTATTGAAGTGAAGTGTCTCACCTCCAGTATCTTCTCAAGATGAACATGGGAATGTTCAGAGAAGACAAACTCCCCAATTTGTGCACCCCTTGGGAGACCAGAAACCCGCTGCACACCCAAACCAATAAGGAATTAAATAACAACCTCAATTATCATAATATGTTATCATATATCCACACATATAAGGTGAGACAGATATTTAGCAAGGCATAAGTATTGTTAAAGATGGATATGAGAGGTAAAACAAGGTTAAATTTAGACTATACCGCAAACTGCTAAAGGTTTTCAATGTATATATATCTATAGCCTACGTTGGCTAGCGGTATATGCTAGATTGAAGATATTAAATCTACGTAAATACCTTGATAAACAGTAATTTATAGTTAGGGAAATAATAACTTCTAAAGAAAAATTCGCAGCAGATATAATGATGAACAAATATGATTAATCTCATTACGCCATGTCTCAAGCAAGGAACTGTTGTAGGCTGTGATTAACCAACGTTCAAATTTTCCCTTTTTATCAAGTCCTGTGATTACTATCAAACACGGAACGTGTGGCAATATCAATAAGATTCCACATATCAAGTTTTATATTGGTTACATACCTTCCTATGCAAGGTTCTGGTACCTTGAAAGTAAACTCTAAAAATATATTGATTTGAACAATATCAAATTCTTATACCACGACCTCACTTTCAAACAAGAAAGATTATTAACATGTTTTATTAGCGCGCTATCTATTATTAGAGTATAAACTTCTTTGACGCGTGTATAATTATTTTTAAATTGAACAAATTTATATTGCCCCCCCCCCTCTTGCTGTAATGATGAATTAATAGGAGGGCCTTGCTCATCAAATAAATTGGTTCATTTAAAAAGAATCATACGCTTCAAAAATATTTTAAATTTATTTTAAGAAATAATATACTTGGAAAGTTTGTCCTCCGTATTTAATACAAACAGCTTAAACAGAAAGTAATTCTCAAAATGCATACAATTCCTGAGACCTAATTCTATAAGAATCCATCACCAGTTTGTTTCGAAAGAACTACAGCAATGCAGTATTTGTGAATTCTTGATTGAAAAGGATTACCATGAGCTATATAATGTCAAATTATATTCCAATTCCATCTAAAATATGCATTGTTATTGATCATTATGTTGACCTATAATGCACTTACAGTACAAATAATCTCTAACTAGCTCTATGATTTCCTGGTTCGTCTTACCAGCGTACTGGGATGAGTAAAAACTCTACTCGAATAAATTATAAGATAGGTACTTGGAAGGTTTCTCGTCCGTATTTAATATAAACATAATAAACCGAATGTAATTCTTAAAAAGCATACAATTCACAAGACCTAATTCTAAAATAATCCATCACCAGTTCGTTTCGACAGAATTACGGCAGTGCCGTATTCGTGAAGGCTTGATTGAAAAAAATAAACCTTGAGCTATATACTGTCTAAATTATATTCCAATTCCATCTAAAATATGTATTTTGCTATTGATCATTATGTTGACCTATAGTGCACTTACAGTACAAATACTTACATTAGTACAAATAATCTCTAACTAGCTCTATGATTTCCTGGTTCGTCTTACCAGTTTACTGGAATGAATAAAAGCTCTACTCGCGAATAAATCATAAGATAGGTACCTTAAGAAAAAGAAGGAGTCCACCACGATGGTGCCGTTGACGACGATCTGGAACAAGAAGTCGTTGCCCCAGTCGAAGCTGAAGTCCATCAAGTTGGCTGAACACAAAACCATCATTTTAACAACGGAAATTTTAGCACTATTCCAACTTAGTAAATCTAAGGCCTGGAATATGTATTAACAGTGTTTAATCGGAATTACATTTTGCATTTTACAAAGGTATACAGAAGTTCAGAAAAATTATAGCCACTTCAACCAATAATATATTTAACTCCTGACGTGTCAATAACCTGCTGTCACTCTTCTCAGGGAAATTCCTCTGCGGAGAGTGATTGGTGACCTTGGTAAAATTATAACATATATCTTATAGAAGAATGATTTAATCTCTGATGTTCTATATCAACGGTGGCCAATAAGCAGGTGGGTCAAATTTCAGAATTACAAGGTTGTCCCAAAAGATCGTTAACACATGCAAAATATAAATCATAATATGTTTACGAACCTTTGGGACAACCTTATGAATAAATTATTGGTTGATGCAGCTATATATATTTTTTTGAATCAACTTTCAACCAATAAATGATATGCAGGTATACAGAAGAGTATTTCACATACTGTGAAGCCAAGCAATAGCAAAACTAGGAAACCGTCTGAAACAATTTCACGCAGGGGGCCGCCGTAGCACGGTAAGCCACGAAGAGGAGAGGGTATAAGGACAATAGTAAATTAAGTCACAAATTTGGTTCTAAACAAGCACTACATTATCATCGATATGCTCCAATTAACTAGTTTTTTTATGACAAGTATAAAAATGAAAGTTAATTATTTAAATTAAAAGACACTTTGGCCATAGTAAATGTTTTTATTTTCTCAACATTTCGACAAAAATATTTTGTCTTCGTTAAAAAAAATAAGAATAATATTTTAAAGAAAACTTTTGTCGAAACGTTGAAGAGAATATAGACATTGAATAGCCGAAGTTTATTTTAATTTATATAACTATGAATGCCTCTAGGTAACCTTTAAATTCAAGAATAAAACCTAATCATTAGAATTTATAATATGAAAAGGCGACAATAGAGAAAGAGTTGAGATTTTTTTTTCGCGAATTCCTCTCTCCAGAGAATGTTAAAATAGTAAAAATGTAATTTTATAAATGAGAACTGTCCTTTGTAGAGAGGTGTTCTCTAGCGGGAATGTCCTCTCATTGAGGTTCTACTGTATTGAAAGGCTAAAATGAATTCCTAAATAATACTCACAGCAGTTTCACGATCAAGTACTATTCTATATACTTGAGGAAGAAACTCACTGCCGGTCTGTTCGCTGAAGTTGAAGTAGGTGTGACCCAGCATGACCCAGGTCAAGGAGAAGAACCTGAAGCCGTGCACCATGGCGAAGTAATCCTTGCTGTGGTCAGGGCTGATCGTGAAGAGTCTCCGGAGATTGGACTTCAGGGAGAAAGTCTTCAGCATGTCATAGGCCATCTCTGCAAACATCCATTCCCACTGATGAACATTCCAACATACTTCCATTGTACTAAGTACAGTAGTAATTCGTTTCTTCTGTGAAAGAAAACGCAACAACACACAATAACAATATATAGATATACAAATTTGTAGATGGATATTTTTCCGGGAGGAAATTGATCTAGATATATATTTTGGCCAAAGATTTGGCGTAGCCACCTTGCCAGCTAAACACCTCTTTGGAAGATTGTGAAGATCCCATTGGATCCCGTGTGGATCTCATAGAATAAAGTCCCCCCTAGGCTGACGAGAGTCATTAGCTCGAAACCATGGCCTCTAGGTGGACGCTTCTCTGTTTGACAAAACTGGTATTGTGGCTTTTTCACCGACCCGAGGCCTCTAGTGTGCGGCGATGGTCAATAGATGGCGTCTAGTTTTGATGTTTAATTTGACGGGAGAGAATCCCTATGCTTATTTAGATACAAATGTGTATATGAATAAAAATTATGTTTTTTTAAACTATCAAAACCACTAGGAGGGTTCAAAAGTGATGAGTCGTGTCCCCACCCACTCTTTCAATATGTATTTATTGCAGCATAAGGAGTATATTAATAGTTTTTATTATATATATTGTTACATCATGATTAATGGCGTATTTCTTATATCATTTTTAATATATTTGAAATTTAAATTATATATTTATTTATTTTTATATATTCTATGATATTTATTTAAAACAGATTATTTTTAGATTATCATCATTTGTATTTAGGTACACGTGTGACTTCACTGCTCTCTTTGATGTGAGGAAATAAATAAATTATTCTGGAGGCTACTTAAAGTAGACTTATCTCATTATTCCCTTATATAAATTTGCAGGATGGTTGAAACACGCTCTGGTAAGATGCAAGACCCAGCACAGGAGAGAATCATGCCTGAAGAGTCTGCCAAGCCGCAACCTGGTGCAACAATTGGTAGAGATGCTAGTTCCGACCCAGTTGTCCTGAATCCCAACATCGACATCCCCAAGTTTGATGGAACGGAAGACCCTCGCCCATGGATTGAATCTCTTGAAGAAATTGGCTTCCTGTACCATTGGGCAGACTACATTATCTCTCGTTATGCTGCCATGAATATGATTGGTAGCGCCAAAACCTGGCTGAACCTACACAAGATAAGTTTCACCAGCTGGGAAAATTTCAAGAGCCGCCTAATTCAGGATTTTGCCTCAGACGCCAACAAAGAAGAAATGAAGATGAGGCTAAACAGAATGCAGCAGTGGAATGAACCTGCAATCAGGTTCGCAGAGGATATCCTTGTACTGTGCAACAAGGTCGACCCCCAAATGGAAGAAGAGACTAAAATAAACTGGGTTATTGGAGGGTTAAAGAAAGAATACTCTTTTGCCCTTCACCTAAACCCTCCTAAAAATACCAATGAACTTCTAGAAATTTGTAAAAAGCTGGATTTGTTCGAAAAGAATTACCAAGAACGTGCAGAAAAATCAAAAGCTCTTTATAATGGACCACGCTCTCCTCGTCCCCATCATCAAGAGCAATGGAAGAATGCTACGTCGTTCAGAAGACCATATCAGAACACCTCCAAGCCCCAGGCCCCCGCTCCGAGGTACTACCAGAACACCTCCAAGCCCCAGGCCCCCACTCCGAGGTATTACCAGAACAAGCCTCTGCCCCAGGTATCTGCCCCTAGACGATCTTACACTCCCAATCCTGAGCCAAAACCGGTCTACCCAAGTAAAACATACAATAAGAATCCAAATTCAAATAGGAATAGGACAGAAGACGGGAGACCAATATGTTTCAAGTGTAACAAGCCAGGACACGTAGCGCGGTATTGCAGAGTCAGGTTTGTAAGAATTGTGGAAGAGGACCCCATAGTTACACAAGACAAGGTCGAAGAAGAAATCCGAATGGATAATGGAACTCAGAAGTCGAGACCTCTGCTCTACGCGGACGTAAGTAATAGCCCGTACTCGAGTATTCCTACAAGGAATAGATATGCCGCATTAGAAGATTTAAACTAAACATCGCGCCTGAGTCCGTCAATCAAAGCAAGTCGACCATAAATGGAATTAAAAAGTTGGACCCCAAATATAAAATGAACATTAACGTGGATAGAATCGGTATCTGCGAAGCTTTGATTGATACAGGCGCCGATCTTTCAGTGGTCGACCTTAATACAGCTCTCAACACAGGTCTTGAAATAATAAATCCTGATAAAATGTGCTCCAACCCGATGGCAAAGAATTAGATATCGTAGGAAATATTATTTTAAATATAAAATTTGATGACAAAACAATCACACATCAATTTGTGATAATGAGAACACATTTGCGAATATTTATACTTGGACGTGATTTTCTTAAGAAAATGAACGCAAAAATTGATTGTCAGCGTGAAATAATCAAATATGACTTGACAGAAAATCGTGACGTAATCAAATATCAACAGAAGAAAATAAAAAGTGCAAAGGATGCCATTATACCAGAACTTTCTATTAAATTGATTAATGCATTTGTAGAAGCAGAGGATGGCGAATACATCATCGAGAAGAACCATAAAATGTTTCAAACAAATGGACTTCGACTAGCGAGAAGCTTAATAAATGTTGTGAATAAGGAAACATATATCTGGATAACAAACCCTTACCCTCGACCATTAAAAATATTAAAAAACCAAACATTGTGCTTTGGAAGCCAGCCAGCCGAAGTGAATCTTATGGAAGAAAGTGAACAAAAAGAGCATGAAGAACCCCAATTTCAGATAAACGAAAATTTAGCATATAAGGAAAAGGAGCAATTGAAAAAAGTTTTGGAAAGGTACGAGGATTTGTTTTCGTCGGGATTAGGAAGATCCAACTTAGCGAAACATCTGATCGATACAGAAGGCGCGAAACCGATCAAACACAAGCCGTATAGGGTGAGCGCGAAAGAGCGAGAAATCATAAAAGAACAAATTGATGAAATGCTCAGAGACGGCATAATTAGACCATCCTCGAGTCCATGGTCCTTCCCTGTAATCTTGGTCAAGAAGCGAGATGGTAAGTACAGATTTTGCGTTGACTACAGAAAATTGAATGATGTAACAGTGAAGGATGTTTACCCAATTCCCAGAATTGATGAAGTATTGGATACACTTCAAGGATCCAAATACCTTTCAGCAATTGACCTTAAATCAGGATATTGGCAAGTAGAGGTTGAGGAGATAGATAAAGAAAAAACAGCCTTCACTACAGCACATGGCCTATATGAGTTCAACGTAATTCCCTTTGGTCTATGCAATGCCCCTGCTACATTTGAGAGGAACATGGAAAATATGCTTGGTAATCTTAGATGGCAAATTTGCTTATGTTATCTAGATGACGTAATCATTTATAGCTCGGATTTTTCAACACATCTCAAAAGAATAGAAGCTGTTTTAAAATGTTTTCGCGAGGCTAATTTAAAATTGAACAACAAAAAATGCCAATTTGCTTTCGAAGAACTAGAGATTCTTGGCCATATAACTAATCAACATGGTATAAAACCAGCGGAGCATAATATCAAGGCTATTAGAGATTTTCCTCGGCCCAAAAAGATAAAAGAAGTTCAATCATTTTTAGGAATGTGCTCATATTATAGAAAATTTATCAAAGGTTTTTCAAAAATTGCCGATCCATTGACCAGTCTTATAAAAAAGAATGTACCTTTTACCTGGACAGAAAATCAAGAAAAAGCATTTCAAACCCTTAAAGTAGCATTGATAAATCCTCCAATCTTAGGGCACTTTGACCCGAATGCAATTACTTACATTCATACTGACGCATCTAACATCGGCCTGGGTGCAACATTAGTCCAAAAGTTCGGCGATAAAGAAAAAGTTATCCCATATTTAAGTCGAACACTGAGCAAACCTGAGCAAAATTATTCGACTACCGAAAAAGAATGTCTAGCTGTGGTGTGGTCAATGTCCAAGTTACGACCCTACCTATATGGAAGGCACTTCAAAATCGTAACTGATCATCACGCACTATGCTGGCTTAAGAATCTGAAAGATCCGACCGGCCGATTAGCACGATGGGCACTGAAGATTCAGGAATATAATTTCGAAATTATACACAAATCGGGTAAAAAACATCTGGACGCTGATGGTCTATCTAGAGGACCCTTACCTGAAAACGAATGGGACGAAGATTATGAAAGACTATTTCTGAATCAAATAATAGACGAAAAGGATGATTTTATTGAGAATATTAAGGAGAACCTTAGTGTAAAAAAGCGTTCAATTACACAGAACTTCAAAGAAGAAAATGGGTGTCTCTACAAGAAAAATCCAAATCCTGAAGGTAGGGCATGGTTGCTGGTAGTGCCAAAGAAGAGAAGGAAGGAAGTCATGAGTGAATACCACAACCATATGCTGAATGGCCATCTGGGCGTCGCCAGAACCACTTACCGATTGAAGAATAAATACTATTGGCCTTCCATGTTGAAAGATGTTTCAGAATTTGTAAACACGTGCCATCTTTGCCAAAGTCGGAAAGGTTCAAATCACTTGCCTTCTGGACTTCTACAACCTATTCCCCCAGCTAACTACCCTTTTGAAAGAATCGGAATTGACTTTGTTGGCCCCTTGCCATCAACGAAAAGAAGAAGGAAGTGGATAATTGTGTTGACTGATTATTATACCAAGTATGCTGAAACAAAGGCAGTATCAGAAGCAACCGTGAAAGAAGTCTCTACATTTTTAATCGAACATATTATTTTACGTCACGGGGCCCCAAAATTTCTTATTAGCGATAGAGGTTCACAATTCACTAGCAATTTGATGAAGGAGGTAATGAAAATGTGCAAAGTGAAACACTGCTTCACAACGAGCTACCACCCCCAGACTAACGGACTAACGAAACGGCTAAATAGAACTTTAATCAATATGATCAGCATGTATGTGAACACAGACCAAAAGAACTGGGATGAAATCCTCCCTTTTATCACCCACGCGTATAATACCACGATTCAAGAAACCACAGGCTACTCTCCATTTTTCCTGTTGTTTGGAAGGGAACCCATGTCCCTCTTAGACGACGAGAATATCCCAACGGACAGTAACATGGACGAATACGACGAATATATAGAAAACTACTTAGACAAAATAGCAAGGACGAGACAGGTAGTCATTAACAACACAGAGAAGACTCAGGAAAGAATGAAAAGAAACTATGACAAAAAACACAATGAGAAAATCTATGAACCAAGACATTTAGTGGCAGTTTGGACACCAGTCAGGAAAATCGGAAAATGTGAAAAACTATTGAGAAAATATTTTGGCCCATATCGAATATTAAAGAAGCTGTCTAACGTAAATTAATTGAGCCGAAAGATAATCCTGGCCAAGACCCATTGATTGTCCATGTCTCAAGACTCAAACCCTATTTTGAGAGAATTGATGAGGTAACTCACGAGGACGTGACGACCTCTGGAGAGGGGGAAGTGTTACATCATGATTAATGGCGTATTTCTTATATCATGATTAATGGCGTATTTCTTATATCATTTTTAATATATTTGAAATTTAAATTATATATTTATTTATTTTTATATATTCTATGATATTTATTTAAAACAGATTATTTTTTAGATTATCATCATTTGTATTTAGGTACACGTGTGACTTCACTGCTCTCTTTGATGTGAGGAAATAAATAAATTATTCTGGAGGCTACTTAAAGTAGACTTATCTCATTATTCCCTTATATAAATTTGCAGGATGGTTGAAACACGCTCTGGTAAGATGCAAGACCCAGCACAGGAGAGAATCATGCCTGAAGAGTCTGCCAAGCCGCAACCTGGTGCAACAATATATAAGAGAGAAGAATATCGTTCGAATATTTATAAAACCAAACCTTATATAAGGATAAGTTAATAATGCTATTCTATAGATAACTTAATAGGAGATGATGACCTGAACTCAATTTGAGATTAACTAAAGATTTATAAATCGAAGGTATAATTCTAACATGTTTCCAAACATATCTGCACAATCTTTCAAACATGCTCCTTATTATACTAGTACAAACTAAAACCCTCTTAGGTGAAGTTAACTTATATACATATGGTAGATTTGCATAGCTGAAGAAATATTTATAGCTGAAACTTATTGCAATGTCAATTTTGAAGTTAAATACAACAATAGTGAGCATTGTCCTGAGCATCTCAGGGGTGCAAAAAATGATATAAAGATCTTTTAGATAATAGAAATGCATATATTGGATTGAATAAAAGATCTATTTGCCAATATGTCGGTTGGCTGTATGCCAATTGGTAAAAAATATTTTATTCAATCCAATATATGCATTTTTTAATCTAAAGAATCGAATATGGATTCATCTATATTCATAACGAATAAATATATGTATATATTGATATGAATTTAATAAAATATATTTATTTTTATAAGAATTTTCTCTCACAAGGGTAACAACCAGTGCTGTAGTCGTAAAATTAGCATAGGGTATACGCTTGAGAATATAAATTTTTGGTAAAAATAAACAAGGTTATTTTTAATTATATTTTTATTTGAAAAAAAGACGTAAAATATTACATACAACTTTTACATAAAAATGTCCCATAATGACTGCCGAGATGCATCTTTATTTTTTCTGGCACAAACTCTTGATCTAGTGTCAGTAGATGATCTATGATGTAAAAGCCATGATTGAACGTATTTTTTCGGCTGAAACATTTCGATTGGTGGTCCATTTGAATTTATGAACATTAAGTTCGAAACATTTGATATTAGCAAAGAAGTCCGCAAGTTTGTTATTATATCATTCATCAGGCTGAAACCTCGCTCACATTCAGCTGTTGAACAGGGCAATGTTGAAATTGCCCTGAAAAATGGTTGAAGTGTTTCGGGAACATTGTTTTTATCATCAACAAAATCTCTCAAGCCGTTAATGCATTTCATTTCATCTAAGTTAAACCTTCGACAAATACGTCTCATTTCGACCTCTCCATATCAAACATTTTCTGCGTCAAAATTGTTTGGTTCTAGAGCCGAAATATCCTTAATTAATTGCTCATTATGTTCATTTGATTCTGTACACAACCTTAATTTTAACTTTTCTATTATACTTAGAATAAATCTTTTTCTATCAATCGGAATAATTTTGGCATTGGGAACTAATGTTACGCTCCTGAAAACTAAGTTTTCTGCCGCTTCAAGAGCTAGCAAGCTTTTTTCTCCTGGTGATGTTTTGAAGCTATCTATGACTAATTGTTCTCTTTATTATATGTTCCGCCTTTTGTAAAGTAGTTGTTCTAGACTGCAGCTCTAAAGACAACATTGACATTTCCTGAAGCGTGTCGTACATTAAACCTAAATCTAATATAAATCCTGGACTCTCCAATCTTCTTAATAACCCTTGATATGTGGAATCGAGATATGTTGATGATTTGAAATGATGGTGCAATGACTCGTATGACTCCCAGACGGTTTTTATTGTTCTAAAACTACTTGAAATCCATCGTACTCCTAAAATTCGACCCACTTTAGCAAATCTTGTTCCTAATTCATGGCAAGCTTCCTCCAGAGCACGACAATTTTTGGGAGATTGGCTATATAATGAATACAGTTTGTCCATAAAAGCTTTAAAATGGTTGATTCCGCGGACTTCTTCGATAGTATCGCCAACAGAAAGCTCTAATCTATGGTTGAGGCAGTGCCATGCAAAATGTTTTGGAAACATTTGCTTAAGTCGAGTTACGACTCCCGAATGTCTTCCTACCATGACACTTGCCCCATCAGTCGCAATTGCTATCCAATTTTCTTTTAAATATTCTTCGTTCAACCCATGTTTATACAAAGTATTCAAAAGCTCTTTTTCAATATTTTCTGAGTCTTGGCATTGTAATTCACACAAATCAAAGAAAATATAATCAATACTTTCTCCTCCTAAATATGCTTTCAAGAAAATGACCAAAGTTGATTTATTACTTAAGGTTGTTGATTCATCAATTAGTATAGTAATTTTTGAATTTGTTGACAAAATCTTCGCAACAAGCATTTTCCGCATTTCGCAGGCTATATGGTTTATTATTTGTGTAGCAGAATATCTGGAGTGAAGAGTCGATCCTAATTTAATGCCATTTAATGTTTGTAACGTGATATGATTTTCATAATCAGAATATGGTCTATTTGTTTTAGCGATATTATAAGCAGTTCTAAAAAGCTTAATATTTTCATTTTTTACTTCAATGTTCATATTGTTTGCATATTCTTCTAATTTTTTTTTTCTGTCTTTCTTAATATTCTCAGCTATTTTATGAGCTTCAGACTCACAATGCTTTTTAATTTTCATTCGAATGTTTGATAATTTGCTTGCCCGATCTTTTCCTGCTGCTTCTATTAGGTAGTTACTCCATTCTGGTGAAATATGAATTCTTTCACTTTTTGCAGCCCCTAAAGTTTTAACACTTGCGCAAATGTTACAGCCGAGTCTACCTTTGGAAATTGAAAGCCATAGATACTTTTCCTTAAATTGAATATATTGGGAATCATTCCAAACTTCAAATTTG
This sequence comes from Cordylochernes scorpioides, assembly GCA_030710605.1. NCBI lineage: Eukaryota > Metazoa > Arthropoda > Arachnida > Pseudoscorpiones > Chernetidae > Cordylochernes > Cordylochernes scorpioides. The sequence goes on along the minus strand of CP092872.1, from coordinate 21,058,218 downwards.
GAATCCTGGTCATTCATTTTCTCTGGTGAACTATTGATCAATATATCAGCTCTTTTTGAGATAGTACTTGCATTTGATGTACCAACAGTGTTTTTATTTCTTTTAACAGCTTCTTCTAGTTCATTCTTTTCTGCATCTTCTTCTACCTCCAAACTTCTTTTAGTACATAAATTTCCTGTCTTCAACCAGCGGTCCATAATTAAACAGAAGAGTTATTTTCGAAAGCTAGTATAAGTACAGAAAATTTAAATTTCACTTATTTTAACATTAACAAAATTTAGATACTTACTTAATCGATTTGTTTTGAATAGAATCTTTATTTTATTTATTTTTTTAAAAAACAAACACAAACTTTTCATCAACAATTAAAAACAATTTAAATAAGCTTTTAAGCCAGTATCAATAAACTTACTTAAAGAAGTTTTCAAAATTATATTTTTTTGAAAATCAATGTTATTTTGTCAACAGCTTTTGCTAACTTCAAATAAACTAAAGAATATTCAAAATTAACGTCCACAATAACGTAGTTTAGCATGGTTACCATAGCAACTTTAGTTAAAGAAGAGTATTTGATAAAATTCAAATATATTTTCAATTGTATAGAATTAGAAGAAAATCGTTTTAAATCGAAAACCAAATTGTTTATGTATTAGTTTACATCACTGCTGTATAAATACAGCATTGGTAATAAGAGAACATCTATCTTGAAGAAGTCGTTTTTACTTTTTTTTGTAAATGATTTTAACATCAGAAAATATAACTTTATTTTGATTTAAACTTTAATTTTTTAACATATTTTCTATTAAGCAAACATAATAACTTTTAAATATTAGGAAAGTTTTTAAAGTTTTCATTTCATTGTGGTTTTAAACAAAAGTACCATTTTCAAAAATTAAAGGTTCGGTTATATTCGTTTTCCGTTTTTCGTTAAAGGAGGCTTGTTTGATTATTAATTTGAATATAATTGATATATTTTTCCCAAGAAATTTTTACTAAATGAATGAAATATTTTGTGTGAATTGTTAATTTGAAATTTTTTTGCAATTTTTCAGTACAATTTTTATCATCATTTTTTTTTTTACTATTACAAAGAAAGAAAATAATAAATTTTTAATAAAAAAATTTGAACAAAATCATAGGGTATACGCTATTTTTAAGTAAAACCACTAGGTATACGCTATCTAAATTTTAAAAGCATAGGGTATACGGCGTATACCCCCGTATACCCTCCACTACAGCACTGGTAACAACATTAATCTAAAATGAATAGCGAAATCTTAAATGGAATTAAAGTTTACATATGCACACAGTAACCTACACTCGTGGACAAAACTTAAGGAAGTTGCACCTTTTAGCATGCATATAGAGATTCAGACAATAACTCTGAAAGATATTTCATAAACAGTGATCGTTATTGAAGATACATGAGATAACTAAGTGTGAACAAAATTGCTTCTGTCTCCTTAAAAATAAAACATCAGACTTTCCACTTATTTAAGTTTTTTCCACGAGTGTATGTTCAATTTCTGCTGGATCGATTTGCAAACACATGGATCTATAGAGTTGAATAAAGTTTAAACAAATTGAATTCAACCATTGGGACATTGTGTTAAAGCGGAATGTTGTATATATATTTACGTAGCCGAGGTCCCGGGTCGGAGGGGCGAGGCAGGACGTCGCAGGCTGTGCCCGTCAGGATCACCAAGAGCAGGAGGGACAAGACGAACCTAAAACACCAATCCTGTAATCTTCCGTCGAACTGAACATGTGTGAAACTACTTCGAAGTACAAAACATTAGCAGATATCCTCTCTGTGGCGTGAGAATATTACTTTGTGAAAAGAAAAACCATCTCTGCCCTTAATTAAAGGCATAAACGATGCACCAATATAGGGAATTAGGTTCATTGAAAAACGCCAACATTTTCAAATTCAGAATACCTCATTAAAATACAATTGTTTAGGGCTATGGTTATCATCAGTCAAGAAAGACTTCAATTTCCTGAGGTCCGAAATTAAATTCTTGAGATCTACCGAAAATTATCCTGATCAATATATTATATATCTGAACTGTAGCACCTGACGTAAGGTGTCTCGGAAGGTAAAGACAAGAGGTTCGACAAAATTCTCTTATATGTGTATAAACTACTTCTTTTACCATAGGAAAAGTGAGAACAAGTAGTAAGTCAACATCTGTCTGAAGTACAATAAAATGAAATTTGTGGAAACGCTAAAAATTAGATTATCTATTCAGTACTGTAGAAGCTCTCAATGACTTGAAGATGCATGATATTAAAACATATTTTTGCTTCTATAAATGTAGTCGCTCATTAGATGGGCTCATCAAAATTTACTGATCTACTCATATTTTTGATATGAAATATTATCGCCTGTATAAACATAATATTTCGTTGATTTACCGAATCTGCTTTAAATGTTCGAATATGAAACGTTAGGGTTTACTTACAAGATGATTATTTGATTAGTGTCCAACTTGAAATAGGATTTCACTTCACAATGGGAAACTTCTCCTTCAAGGCGAAATCTCTTGGCCACTGCAAACATAACATTTTCTTATTATTTTTATAACACACATTGTTGTATCAATTTTGAAGAAGATACCTCTTTCAGGGGATAGTATTCCCACCAATATGGTTTGCACTATGTTCCTCATCAATAAAGGATTTACTACAATTTACAACATACGAGGAGAATAATTATTGAATCGGCCAAAGCTGCAGCAGCTGCAACTGGTGTTGTTATAACTTCTCTAAAATAGTACAATTTGTTGAACGAAATGTACTGATACACTTGAAATAGTAGTATACAGTAAGGCTTTTGTTTGAAATATCCTAAGATTTTAGTTATGGCTTATTTCCCGATCTCAATCCTTACTCTCTGAGTGTAGTGAAGATAAAAATATTAATCGTTTTGATACATGAGGCACTTTACTAGTTAATTAAATTACCAGAATTATTTTTTAATAAAGGGGTTTTAATAATATATTCAAGGTTCATTCAAGATATTCTAAAACAGTAAAACCTAAAAACACTTATAATAAAGACTATACTTATAAAAAATAATAACCGGCACACAAAGACAACCAATTTTTAAAATGTGTTTTGTTCACCCGAAATTTCAGTAAAACACTGTTACCTTTATCATGGAAAATTTTATATAGAAGCATGTGTTCCTTTTTGGAAAATCTTTGAAACCAGCGTATAATATTTATATAAATAAGTCTAATATGTCTACCGCGTTCATTTTAATACCACATATAGGTTACATATCAAGCAGCTATTGTCCATATTCAAAATTTCGTCTATTCACTATGCAAATTGTTTTAGCAAAATATAATTTGGCTCACATAAGTATATTTGATAAAAATATAATTATAAAATAGGTCAAAAATGCTCAATATATTCATAATCATATCTAATTATTTTATAAAAATAAAATTTCTTCTACTATAGGTGTAAAAAGATCTTAAAATAATAATATATTTCATGTTTGTATGAAATTAAATGTCTAATATTTTTGATTGATAGATGTAGCTTTGAGAACTATCTTGCTATTTTTTTTACTTTAGAGATTTTCCTTTTTAAATAATGGGAAGATTATTCTGATCTCTACAAAGAGAAATCCCTACTATAATACGTGAAAATATCAATAAAAAAAATCAATATATTCAGAAATATTAAGTGAAAAATAATGAAGATAGTTCTTATTATATATAAACACCTAATGCACTTAACACAAGGTAATAAGACCAAATCCAAATAAATAAATAGTGTGTAACTTTTCGGTAAGAGCGTTGTTACCATCTTCAGACAAAACACATCACACACTATTTATTTATTTAGATTTGGTCTTATTACCTTGTGTTTATAATATATAATCTAAATTGTGCATTATCACCTAATGCAATCACATTTAGATTTGTAAATATTTATTTCTAAGTTCTAATTTGTTTGCAGTTTCCTCTGTATTGAGCGCAAATATTTCTATATCGCGCCTGGTTGATCAATTGAATTTAAATTTAAAACCTAATGCACTCAATTATGTGACTGAATACCTCTCTCCTCTCCCATTGAAAATTACCAAAATTATACAAACTCTTGAAAAGATATTCTTGAAATAAAAAGTATAATAAATAATGCGTGTGGTTTCTAAGGAAGATTTGGTTTAACATTTGAAATATTTTACCAATTATACCCATTAATGGATAGACATTCTTTAGATTTTAAAAATGCTATTCCACAAGACTATATCCCGGAAAAAGGCCTCACAGTGTTCTCCCCACACCTTGTGAACTGGCGAATCCTGTATAGGGCGAGAGGCCCTAAATAAAGGCTTTGTTGTTGTTGTTGTTGTTGTTGATTTTAAAAATGCACAATAGTTGCAAAGGAATATTTGGCGTGACTTTCGATACATTTTACATTTTCTACCCAATAATGGTAATAAATTGTTGAAATAAAAATAATACACAATGTGTGTTTGTGTGTGTTATCGCTAGGACATATTTGGAGCAACTTTTTACATATTTTACTACTTCTACTAATTGATGAGTTGATATGCTTAAGAGAAAAATAACATAAAAACAATGGATGTTAGGAAATATTTGGCGCAACCTTTGATATATTTTAATGATTCTGCTATAAATTTGATGAATTGATATACTTAAGAGAAAAATAACATAAAAACAATGGTTGCTAGGAAATATTTGGTGTAAATACCGATACATTCTACCAATTATACCCAATAATCAAAATTCCCATTAACCACATGTGGAACCAAATATTAAAATATGCTATATTAATAATAATATTTAGGTTTAATGAGAAAAACCTCTATTTATTAAAGATTATATAATAATTGATTGAATTTTTAAGAAGAACATATATAAGAAAATTCAGATTTCCTAAGTCTGAATTCAATTCCTAAAATATGGTCTCAGAAAATCGCGCTAAAAGTTCATATCAACAGCGATAGTGGATTCGATTCGTTAACTGCTCGGAAAAGTAAAATGTTCAGGTTCTCGAAATAACACGTTTAGTTTGTGATAAATAAACCTTTTGGTTTAAATAAAAATACGTCTTATTATCGATCGTATAACACTTATGGATTTGCCTCTACACTCATGGACAAAACTTAAAGATGTCGGATGTCTCTGATTTCGTCTGTGGTCTGTTTTTTTAAGAAGAAGAAGAAGACAGAGGCAATTTTGTTTACACTTGGTTTCACCGTGTGACTTCAAATGAAGGTAACTGTGTATCAAATATCTTCCAGTGTTATTGTCTGAATCCCGATATACATGTTAAAAGGTACAACTTCCTAAAGTTTTGTCTATGAGTGTATATTTCGCTATAAATGATAATGTTCATAAGCTTGGACCATGGTAAAATAAATGAAGTATATATTTTTGTCCTATAGCAATCCTAATAAGGTTGTTTCGAACCTCTGGTAATTCACAATCTGCCACTTTTCTTCCATATCTTCACTATAGAATAGGTCAAATAGAGGCAAATGTGTTCTTTATCGAAATATTGAAATAAAAATAAATAGGTGACGTTTAATGCTCCACATGGATCCACTACAGGCGAAGAGACAAAGCTTTCATTGATTAAAGATTAAAATATTTTTGGAATAAGTGTGAAATATCGCAGAGGCTTTTAAAAGATGATATAGAAGTTCACATATAGAAAATATATTTTTAAAAGAATAACAGCTCCATCTTTCGGAGTAAATATCAACTGAATACAACTTGAGTCCTATTTAACATGCCGTTGTGTGAAAGTAAAGTCTTTTTTCCCGAGGATCCGGACCAACTTGATGTAATAATAAAAATAAATATACCACTCTCTTGTTAAAATAGAGGAATATCATTGATCCAAAATAAGTATAAATGTAAATAATAATGTAAAAAAAAAGGTGCCGTGACCAGGATTCGAACCTGGGTTATTGCGGCCACAACGCAATGTCCTAACCACTAGACGATCACGGCGGGTAGCAAGGATTGTCTTTAGGACAAGATATTACTTGCCTACTTTAGAGGTTTTTTCTAGGTCCTCCTATGTTTTATTTCGTTTTTTTCTACTTGTCTGATGATCTTGTTAGTTACTGGTCAGCCTAACTGCTGGTAAATGTTGATTCAACCTCGCTTTCATCTTTTGTACTTAGAACCGTGAAGTGTATTGGGAGGCAAAACTATGAGGAAAAGCTACGACGGGATTGTTTGTACTTGTACTAAATTGTTATAACTTGATTTAATCATAAAAATTAATATACCACTCTTTGTTAAAATAGAACAAACATATATGATCCAAAATCAGTTTAAATGCAAATAATAATGTTAAAAAAAATGTGCCGTGACCAGGATTCGAACCTGGGTTATTGCGGCCACAACGCAATGTCCTAACCACTAGACGATCACGGCGGGTAGCAAGGATTGTCTTCAAGACAATATAATACCTACCTACTTTAGATGTTTGTTCTATGTCCTCTCCTATGTTTTATTTCGTTTTTTTCTACTTGTCTAACGATCTTGTTAGTTATTGGCCAGCCTAACTGCTGGTAAATGTTGATTCAACCTCGCTTTCATCTTTTGTACTTAGTACCGTGAAGTGTATTGGGAGTCAAAACTATGAGGGACAGCTACGGCGTGATTGTTTGTAATGGAAGTGCCCGGCATGATCTAAACATGAGGTAACACATCTTTTACTTTCTAATTGTCAGAGCCTTTTTTGACAACCGCTGAGAGGGTTCACTACTGATGAGCCAAGCCTTCTCATTCAATAACTCATATCATTGCAGTAAGGTCTTTAAAGATAATATCTGATGATATTATTGAAAAGTAACACATTGCCAGTAATTTATTTATTATATATTTATTCGATAGATAGCAAAATAATGTAAATAAATTGTTTATATGAAAAGAATACACAATGTGCGTGATCGCTAGTGGATATTTGGTGCAACATTTAATATATTTTACTACTTCTACTCATGGATGAATTGATATGCCTAAGAGAAAATTAACAAACAGAAAAATGGTTGCTAGGAAATATTTAGTGTAAATATCGATAAATTCTACCAATTATACCCAATAATCAAATCTATATTGAAAATAATATTTTTAGGTTTAATGAAATTATATCTATTTTTGAAGAATAGGTTATAATTGATTAAATAATTAATAAAAATAATAGATGAAAATATTGAGATTTCCTAAATCTAAATTCAATTCCTAAAATATGGCGTTAGAAAATCACATCAACAGCGATACAGAAGCGTGGATTCGATTCGTTAACTTCTTGGAAAGGTAAAATGTTCAGTTTCTTGAAATATATCTTTTAGTTGACGAAAAAACGTTTTCGTTAAAAATAAAAATACGTCTTATTATCGATCGTATACCACTTATGGATTTGCCTCTTCACTCATGGACAAAACTTAAGGAACTTAGATGTCTCTGATTTCGTCTGTGTTCTGTTTTTCTTTTTTGAAGGAGATAGAGACAATTTTGTCCACACTTGGTTATCTCGTGTGTCTCCATCAAGGTCACGGTGTATCAAATATATTTCATAGTTTTTGCCTGAATCCCGATATACATGCTAAAAGGTACAATTCCTTAAGTTTTGTCCATGAGTGTATATTTCGCAATAAATGTTAATTTTTATATGCTTGGATTTTGATAAAATAAATGACATAAATATATTTATGTCCTATAGTAATCCTAATAAGAGGCTGTTTAGATCATCTGGTGATTCACATTTCCCCACTCGCCTTCCATATTTCCACTATAAAATAAGATTGATAAAAGCAAATGTGTTATTTATCGATATGTTGAAATAAATAGGTATATAGGTTCCTATATAGGTATATAGGAAATAAATAAATAGGTGGCGTTTAATGTTCCACATTGATCCAGTACAGGTGAATATATGACACTTTCATTCATTACGGATTACAATATTTTTGCAAGAAATGTGAAATATCGCAAAGGGTTTAAAAAATGATGAAGAAGTTCATATATAACTAAATTTCCAAAGATAGACAGTTCCATCTTTCGGAGTAAATATCAACTAAATTGTTACAACTTGATTTAATCATAAAAATAAATATACCGTTCTTTTATTAAAATATAGAAATATCATTGATACAAAATAAATATAAATGTGAATAATAATGTAAAAAAAATGTGCCGTGACCAGGATTCGAACCTGGGTTATTGCGGCCACAACGCAATGTCCTAACCACTAGACGATCACGGCGGGTAGCAAGGATTGTGTTTAGGACAATATATTACCTGCCTACTTGAGATGTTTGTTCTATGTCCTCCTATGCTTTATTTCTTTTTTTTTATATCTACTTTCCTAACGATCTTGTTAGTTACTGGCCAGCCTAACTGCTGGTAAATGTTGATTCAACCTCGCTTTCATCTTTTGTACTTAGAACCGTGAAGTGCATTGGGAGGCAAAACTATGAGGGACAGCTACGGCGTGATTGTTTGTAATGGAAGTGCCCGGCATAATCATGAGGTAACACATCTTTTATTTTCTGAATTGTCAGAGACTTTTTTTGACAACAGCTGAGAGGGTTCACTACTAATGAGCCAAGCCCTCTCATTTAATAACTTATATCATTGCAGTAAGGTCTTTAGAGATAATATCTAATGATATTTTTGAAAGGTAGCACATTTCCAGTAATTTATTTGTTATAAATATATTCGATAGATTGCAAAAAAATGCAAATAAATTGTTTATATGAAAAGAATACACAATGAGTGTGATCGCTAATGGATATTTGGTGCAAACTTTGATATATTTTACTACTTCTACTCATTGGTGAATTTATATGCCTAAGAGAAAATTAACAAACAAAAAAATAATGGTTGCTAGGAAATATTTAGTGTAAATATCGATAAATTCTACCAATTATACCCAATAAACAAATCTATATTGAAAATAATATTTCTAGGTTTAATGAAAAAAGATCTATTTTTGAAGAATAGGTAATAATTGATTAAATGATTAATAATAAAAAAATAGATGGAAAAATCGAGATTTACTAAATCTAAATTCAATTCCTAAAATATGGCGCTAGAAAATCACATCAACAGCGATACAGAAGTGTGGATTCGATTCGCTAACTTCTTGGAAAGGTAAAATGTTCAGTTTCTTGAAATATTTATTTCAGTTGACGAAAGAACGTTTTCGTAAAAAAAAAACGTCTTATTATCGATCGTATACCACTAATGGATTTTCCTCTAAACTCATGGACAAAACTTAAGGAAGTCGGATGTCTCTGATTTCGTCTGTGTTCTGTTTTTCTTTTTTGAAGGAGATAGAGGCAATTTTGTCCACACTTGGTTATCTCGTGTGTCTCCATCAAGGTCACTGTGTATCAAATATATTTCAGAATTTTTGCCTGAATCCCGATTTACATGCTGAAAGGTACAATTCCTTAAGTTTTGTCCATGAGTGTATATTTCGCAATAAATGTTAATTTTATAAGCTTGGATTTTGATAACATAAATGACATATATATATATATATTTCTGTCCTATAGTAATCCTATTAAGAGGCTGTTTAGATCCTCTGGTGATTCACATTTCCCCACCCGCCTTCCATATTTCCACTATAGAATAAGCTTGAAAGAAGCAAATGTCTTCTTTATCGAGATGTTGAAATAAATAGGTATATAGGTTCCTATATAGGTATAAAGGAAATGAATAAATAGGTGGCGTTTAATATTTCACATTGATCCACTACAGGTAAATATATGAAACATTCATTCATTACGGATTACAATATTTTTGCAAGAATTGTGAAATATCGCAAAGGGTTTTAAAATATCATATCAAGTTCGTATATAACTAAATTTTACAAAGATAGACAGTTCCATCTTTCGGAGTAAATATCAACTAAATTGTTACAACTTGATTTACTCATAAAAATAAATATACCGTTCTTTTATTGAAATAGAGGAATATCATTGATCCAAAATAAGTATAAATGTAAATAATAATGTAAAAAAAAAAGTGCCGTGACCAGGATTCGAACCTGGGTTATTGCGGCCACAACGCAATGTCCTAACCACTAGACGATCACGGCGGGTAGCAAGGATTGTCTTTAGGACAATATAATACCTTCCTACTTTAGATGTTTGTTCTATTTCCTCCTATATTTCATTTCGTTTTTATTTTTCTAACGAACTTGTTAGTTACTGGCCAGCCTAACTGCTGGTATATGTTGAGTCAACCTCACATTCTTCTTTTATATTTAGAACGGTGAAGTTTATTGTTAGCAAAACTATGAGGGAAAGCTACGTTGTAATTGTTTGTACTAGAAGTCGTAATCTAAAAATGAGGAAATATTTCCTTACTTTCTGAATTGTCAGAGCCTTTTTTTTTACTACCAAGGCATGTCGGTGAGATTGTATAATGTTGCAACGTTCATAGGTACCATAGGTGGAGAAGGTTTCTCTAATCATTCAATCTCTTATTTTATATATGATTGTCATCCAAATGATAATCAAAACTATTTTGGTCAAAACTGATAGAAATAATAACCTATATTTTTTGGATTTTAATATTTATCAGAATAGGGTGAACGAGTAGTAAAAACCGTCGGTATTTTGACCACTACGACTCAGCATCGAATACCGCATTGAGCACCTTTTTTCTAATATGAAAACAATGCTTTTTCAATAGCCCCCCGATTCTTGAAAAAGTCCACTATAACTATAAGCGAGTGCAAGTAACAAAACGGAGCTCAGGAATACTTATAAGTGCAAAACTCGAACTACTTTTCACATGTGTATACATAGGGTGAACTTACAGTAAAAGCAGTCAACCACCATGTTTACCCACCATGTTATCGTGGTGTGTACTAGGGAGAATAATAAGAACATATTCATCAGATTGATTACAATAATATTCTCGTAGACTCGAATCATTTTTATGGTATACACTCATGGACAAAACTAAAGGAGTTTGAAAGTTTTTAATTTCTCTGGAAGTCTGTTTTTTTTTTGGAATAGACAAAGGAAATTTTGTTCACACTTGGTTATCTTGTGTATTTTTAATAAAGATTACTGTGTATCAAATATGTTTCAGAGTTATTGTCTGAATCTCGATATGCATGCTAAAAGTTACAACTTCTTTAATTTTGTCTATGAGTATATATGACAATATATTTTCATGATTGAAAGCTGTTCACCAAACATGATTTAGCAAAATCTACAAGAAACATCTCCTCGACGGAATAAATAGCTAGCGCGTTCAATCAATAGTTAATTGAAAGGCTGGTAGCTCGAGAACCGACCCGAAAATACTTTCTTTTAAAGGTCTTCTATCTTAACGTGTTATAGAAGAAGGGAATATAGGGTTTGACTTCTAGAGTCACATGCGTGACATGAATGGCAATAGTCCAGGACTCACCTTGCTTCACGATGGATGACACGTCCTCGAGCTGGCACTGCTCAGGCACACACACCCCGAACCTGTAGTAGAACTGGTAGAAGTAGTGGGCGAAGTAACCCGTCATCCTGGCCGCCTGCAACACAGCAAAATTCAACACACAACACGCCCAAATAACATCTGTAACACTTCATAGATTTGAGAAGTATTCTAAACAATGCGGTTTCATAGCTATCTGTAATACTTCACGTCTTTCAACAAATTTCAATGCAAATTTTCTTTTTCAAATATATAGTAAAACGCATGTTACAGAAACATAATACTTCAACGCGTTTCTAACAAACTGTTACACCGAATATTTTCCAACAACCCGCGAAACCTCATCTGTTCCAAAAATCTGCAACACAGTACTTCTCGAAAATTTGCACTAGAGCGCATTTCACAACGATGATAACATTTGATCAAACCAGTAAAAGGAAAGGAAAAAGCGAAGTTGATATAATTTTTTTGAATAACACTTTTTAATAAGAGTTTTTTAAAATAGATTAACGTTCCTAGAGAAAAATTAAAGGTAACCTGTTTACTGTTTTGGAATATTTCACCTAAAAGCAACCCAAAAGAGATTGGTACCAGGCCGGGTCTTGTCAAAAATACACCTGGCGATAGTTTTGACCCTGCTATTTGACTATCATACCAATTTCTTGAGCCTTAGATCAGACATGTTTGTAATTATGATAATATGTATTATCACAACGGTGTGGATGCAAGTATTTTATGGAGCTCTGTTGAGCTAAGAATGTATATGTAAACTTTGGCGTATTCTTAACAAAAATAAACTCCCAATAAACATATAAATTCCATGTTCTATCTAATATATGCACACTTACCATCATTTGCATGGTCTGTAAAATGTCCATCTGTTGGAAATTGAAGTGAAAGAAAAAAAAAGTTATCAAATATCAATAATATATATATTTTTAATATTGAGCAAAACCACATGAATGAAAAGGTATCTTAATATATCTTTTATAATTACGATTCCTTGGGTGAAAATACACAGTATTAGTTATAATTATATATAAATTAGTATATTAGTTATCTGGCAATATTTTCGATAAAACAAGCAAAGAAAAAATGAATTAGAACTGTTATTGATGAAAGATTGATTTATAGAAAAGTAAAACCCTCTGTAATACATATGAATAATAAACAGAACGAGGATGAGTTTCCTGTTTTATTGTAAATTCTTCTCAAGATTTCGGGTATCACAAACCTTCCTACAGTAGTATGATAAACTGTTTATCATATATTACTGTAGAGGATTTATAATTTGATGCACTAGCGCGCCATCTGTTATCAAAATTCGAAACTATTTTGAAGGCGTAAGATTCTTTTTGAAATTAAACAATTTATACTGCCCTTACTGCAATGGAAAAATTAAATATTATCAAATATTATCTCTACAGAGTAGAGGTCTGTATAGATAATATTTGATTTGATGATATTTAAAAGAAGCGCATTGCCAGTAAATATATATGTGTAAAAATTTTAACGATGGATGGCAATTAAATTTAATTTACTAATTTATAAGATTAACTTATGTTTGATAATTTGTTTAAAAGCTTTTCTAAAAATATAATTAGACTAATTATCGCACCACATGAACATATCTATATATATAAAAATGAATGTTTGTGTGTCTGTATGTCCGGTATACAAATTCGCAGTAGTTCACTAATTCAAACCAAAATTTCCATACATAGGTAAAAAATAACGGGGAAGACGATAGGCTATTTTAAAAAATATATAAATCAATTATTAAAACTATATATTCAAATTATTCAACTTAGCTCACAAACAGCGCCCTCTAGAACGCGTGGGGATCTGACGGCGGCGCGAGCCCATTGGCTGCTTTATACTCTTTACTTTTGTTTAGCTTTTAAATAACACATTTTTTCTCTACTTTGCCTATTTTTATTACTGTTTTATACTCTTTTCTTTTGTTTAGATTTTAGAGATCTGAGATGCCTCCCAAGAAACGCAAACCTATTGGAAAAGTCCTACCAGAAGTGAGTAAAAAAAGAAATGTGCGAAGTGCTGAGACTGCTGTGCAACGTGAGCATCGTCTTAGGATTAATCGAGAAAGGGCCAGTACTTCGAGAGCGGCGGAATCCGTGGGACAGCGTGAGAACAGGCTTCGGCAAAATAGAAACAGGGTCAGTACTTCGAGAGCGGCAGAAACCCCACAAGAACATACGGCCAGGATTCTGAATGTCAGGGAAAGAACTTTGGCCTCACGAAACTCGCGTGATAGACTTTCCAATTTACTTTTAGAAGGTTTTAATTATGATTCGTGCAAAAATTACGAACAACACCCAATGATATTGCCGTATCATGTTTGATTATCAGATACAAAATTATAACGGGAAAAATTCCAAAAAGCAGAGACCACGGGTGAAACCAGTTCATTATTTTGTATGCAGGAACAAAATTCTAACAGAAAAACATTCATTCGAGCAGAAAACAAAAGCCAGATCATCTTTCTATAAAAATATCGCTTCTCAGACACAAAGTTTGGAGCGGTACGTTTAACAAGAGTGACATCCACGGCGCCAATTTATAATTGTAACGAATAGTATTTGAATAGGGTACATTTAATAGGGTAAAACCCGGGCGTTGCCCGGGTCATTCGGCTAGTAATTAATAATGAAGGCGATCCACGGGTTTAACAATTCGTCCATTCCGGGTTCTTTTCTGGCCGTCTTCCGAGTCGTTAGAGGGATAATCCACAACTGGGGTCTTTTCATTTTTAACCAGTTCCTCCCCCGAAAAGGTCGGCGTCGATGGGTCGTCTGGATATTGCATTGTATCTCCTTTTCGTAGATGGAACCTGTTTCGACGTACAGTCCCAACTGGAGTATCAACCATATATGACCTCGGTGTCGATGCTTTCTGCTTTACAATCCCCCAGATTCGCATATCGGTAATCCAAACCGTGTCACCTTCGGATAGCTCCTCCATGTCCCTAGCTCCGCAGCGTCGATCATATCTGGATTTCATATACTTTCTTCTTCTCCCCTCCTTTCTTTTCAGGGTCTGAGAGTCGTCCACCAACCTTGGATTAAGATTCTCTGGTGCAATTGGCAAGGTCGTTCGGAGTTTACGTCCCATGAGAAGCTCAGGAGGGCTGTAACCGTTCTCCAAAGGGGTCGATCGATACTCCAGGAGTCCAAGCGAAGGGGCTTGATTTTTCTTGAGGATCAACTTAGCAATCTTCACACCTGCTTCTGCCATTCCATTGCTCTGCGGGAATCGAGGACTTTAAGTAACATGTGTGAATCCGTACTGCCTTGCGAATTTTGCAAATTCACGAGCAGCTCCAAATTGCGTCCCATTATCGCTTACAACAGTTTCTGGTATTCCATGTCGAGCAAATATGGATTTGCAACTACGCACCACCACATTGGCTGTGAGCCGTTCCAGCTGAATCATTTCAGGAAGGCGAGAATAATAGTCAATGACGACTAGATACCACTTATTCTCGAACTTGAACAAATCCATTCCAATCTTTTGCCACGGTCGTGTAGGAAAGTTGGTTGGTATCAAAGGTTCATGTTTTGAGACGGCTTCCTGGATACAGACACTGCACTTTCTGACCGCTTCCGCGATCTCTTCCGAAATTACAGGCCACCATACCGCCTCACGTGCGCGAAGTCTTGTTTTTTTAATCACGAAGTGCCCAGCGTGCAACTTATCCAGGATCTCCAGTTTCATACTTGCTGGAATAACAAGACGACAGCTACGCATAAGTAGTCCATTTTGAACGCCGAGTTCATCCTTGACATGCCAATAAGAGAGCAGAGCCTGTGACATCTTATCTGGCCAGCCTTGCTCAAGGTAGTTGACTACTGCTTTCAGGGTCGTATCTTCTTGTTTCCTATAAAGTAATGATTTGATATTTTAATGACAAGC
Source organism: Cordylochernes scorpioides (assembly GCA_030710605.1). NCBI lineage: Eukaryota > Metazoa > Arthropoda > Arachnida > Pseudoscorpiones > Chernetidae > Cordylochernes > Cordylochernes scorpioides. The sequence continues at coordinate 21,042,829 of CP092872.1, read as the reverse complement.
TCCATTTAAATCACCTTTCGTCCACACACTCACTATATCGGTAAAATGAGCGAGAAAAGAGTTGAATAAAAAATAAATCACCCGTTTGAATAAAAGTAAAGTAAATACCTTCTTTAAACAAATTATCAAAACTGTAAATGAGAGAGATATATTGTGATATTTAGATTATTATATGAAATGAAAGGATTTAAAAACACGAATATTTCTTTTATACATAATACAAACTTCTACTGCCCTTACTGCGATGAAATAGAGCTCTAATACTGTATTGGACGATTCTGCATATATACGCAGCACTGAAGGATGGAATCTCAGAAATGGGTTTCAAGAAAACTATAGACATAAGCTTATAGATTTAGATTATTGTCTCTTATAATAAATGGTATATTTTCCGGATTAAAATTCATCAGTTTATAATTTAATCTTCTCCCCCCCCTGTCATTTTCATATTAATATAATATATAATGATTTGTTGAATTGTCAAAATAGATCAAATTAAATTGTGTTTATCAATAATAACTATTATTAATAATAATAATTAAAATTATCAAGAAAATGGGTTGGCCAAATATCAAGGAACAAACCTAAAATCAATGCCAACGCAGGTTCCGAAACAAGATGCATCAGTGCGCCATCTGGTATTGAAAATTTGAACTATTTATCGCCCCGTTTGATTCTTTTTAATAAAAAAATACATTACTGACCCTATTGCACAATATGATATAAATTTTTTATTTATAATTGTAAATGTTTCTCAATTTTGTATACTTGTTTGACATTTTATTGGCAACTTTATTGGATACTTATTAATAATTTACATTTTCGCTCGTTTAGATCACATTCTATGACAGTATATAAATCAGAGCTATATTGTATATAATATCTTGGAAATTATCGCGTTTTCTCTAAAGCACTTCATTGATCATATGAATTTAGATATATGCGTGTTAGAAAAACCGCTCTGCAATAATAATGATAGTTCTTAAAAATTATCTATACCTGATTTTTTTGAAAGAATAAAGATATTTATTTAAAAATAGCGCACTTAAAACCTTTCTCGAGGTTTATAAAAGTCGATTTATAAAGTTTGATTTTGAATAAAACTAAAAAATAATAATCACGCTACTGAATTCTTTCAATATAGAGTTGACCAGTCAAAGACTTTTATACAGAGGAACGAGTTCTGATATTTCTATATAGTTCCAAGATGTATTGTGTGTGATGTTTACACATGTCTATCGTTTAGCGAAAGTTTATGGTATTTCATTTTTAGGATTATTGGTACTATTAATGTTATTCCAGAATGTGTACACTACATTTCTGCTTGGAAAATCTGTATAAGACCAAAAGGTCTTAATACATCTTTTTGTTTCATTGTAATGTGTATTTAGAATTCTATTAATGTGTATTAATTTATTATTCTGTTTTAAATATATAAAGCATATGTATTCTTTAAATTTTTGATAGTATATGTATTTGAATTGTATGTGTGTGTGTGTGGGATAAACACTCATGGACAAAACTTAAGGAAATGGAAAGTCTTTGATGGGCCGATTTTTCTTTTAAGAGACATGAAATTTTGTTCACACTTGGTTATATCGTGTGTGTCTTCAATAAAGGTTACTGTGCATCAAATATCTTTCAGAGCGATTATCTGGAACTCGATTTACATGCTAAATGGTACAACTTATTTAAATTTTGCCCATGAATGTAATTTACAGGTTTAACAGATTTTAAGAGATCGATGGGTTTTCATGTCTCAGAAAGAAGTAATGCTTAAGCCTGGGGATTTGAACGCGCACTTTTTTCCCCTCTCTAATTCATATGTGCAGTTTCTAACTTACAAGGTGTTGGAAAATATTCTGGAGACGCAGTGGTGAATTGACATTTCAGTCATAGCAAAAATAAATAATACAAAGCGAAATAAGCTTTTATAAAGGCGTAACAAATACTAACATATGAGCTTATTTAGATTCAATTATTTCGAGCTCTCACTTGGTACCAATCGCTAGATTCTGAACCTTCTGCATTACTTATTTTGAACAAGCAATACTGGATCTGATTGAAGATCCGATAGGCGTTTTTGGCTTACTTCTCCGTTGAGTAAACTAGCAAACTGAGGTAAACCAAAGGTCTTGGATTCAACGAACATTCGGCACGTCTCCCTTCCCCCAAATCTGGATGTCTCGGTAATTGAGACCCTACAGCATGCTCATTTTGATGGCCCGACCTGTACATTTTTCTAACAATCTATTTAGAATTATAAATCACTAGCTTTTGTAAGAAAAATAATCATTTAAATATATATTTTAGATTATTAGTGTGCAAGAAAATGCACCCAGCACTAGAAGAATATGTCAGTAGCTGTTTCCATAATATAGGTGATAACAGCACTGTAAATTATAGATGAAATAAGCGAATTATTTATCAGTGAAGAGAGAAATGATTACGATATTCATGTTCCATGATTGAAACAAAATATCGATCCTTGTATATCATTACGTTGTTAAAGCTTACAGGTATATCATAGATGATAGAATATGTCCTTGCCCTTGTATATGATTACTATGAACAAGATCCAAACCAATATTATAACACATTATTTGCGATTTTTGATTGATACAATGTTCAATATCATTGTAAAATATATTGCTGCAGTATTAAAAATCAAAATTGAGAAGATATCAAATTGTTTTGCTGCTGTTCACAACACACACAATCAAAATTATAGCCGATGATGACCAAAACTTCTGGATCTTGTATATTAATTTATTTATTATAATACTAAGAGTATCAAAATGATTTGAAATATTGGAATTCTAAAGTGATTTAGAGAAAAAAATATCAGATTCTTGTTGATGGTGCTACATTTCTTAAATTAATATTCAAGCTTTGAAAACTGCTTCGATCCTTGAAATATAATTGACGAGATTGATTGCAGAAGTAAAAAACATTGGTTGAGCACTTTCTTGAATTTTAAAAATTTATTGCAAAATTTTAAAACAAAAAGAGTGAAGAAAGTTTGAATTATTAATTAATAATTTCAAAAGCAACATGATGACATTTAGACCGATTATAGTTGAAGAGAAAGGTTCTATAAGAGAAAGCTGGAACAACAATGGGGAAAGAAAGAAATATTTTTAACCATTGATTGGCAATTGCATGAAGGGGGCAGTATACCATCGGGCTCGTGCACGGCGAAGAGTGCCAATCCCTCTGAAGCTATGGGCCGTTGTGGCCAGGAAACATCAACCTACTCGGGGCCTTAGGCCGTGAACTGCAGTTCCGGGAGTTCTCGGCAGCGGAGGCGCCAAACTATTTGACATCCCGGCCGTGGAGGCGGATGGCTGAAAAGTCTTTCTTCAGTCCTGGGGAGGAACGCAACCCACCATCATGCCAGCCTCAACTCCCCAGGACACTGCCTTCTGCGGTGGAGGGCGTTCCCAAAATAACTCTTCAAGATGGCGGCGAGGAAGCTGCAGCACATCCGCCACCAGTAGCTGCAGCAGGAGGCCCAGTAGAGGACGGAGAAAGCCAGGACGAAACGCCAGCGACGGGCCAAGATGGCCTCGTCCGCCCTCGAGTTCCGCCAGCTCGAGGGCGACGTGAGCCCCGGGTGGCAGCGAGGTGGGTCAACTTCATCTTCTTATTCTCTTGTAGACTAACGTGGTGTGTTGATGTCTCCAGGAGCTGCCCCCGGCGACCACCTGCCGGACACCGTGGACCCGCACCTCAGTCCACGGTGCGGCGCTCCTCGCCAGTCACCCCGCCCGTCGCCCCGTCCAGCTCCGTTCTCGGGCCTCACCTCGCCGCCAGTCCTCCGCCGCAGTCCGCCATCCGTCTCCCGCCCCGCTGTCCGTGGACTCCTGGAATTGTAGCTCCGGCCTCCCCCTACCGGCTGGTCACAGCGGCCCGGCCGTGTACGGGCCCCCGCCCCCTTCATGCCCAAAATTCTATATTTATGTATAATTATTTTTTTAAATAAATAAAATTAATAAAAAGTTGGATTTATCTAACTTTTAAAATGAATATATACGCCCCAGAACATTGGCCCTTTACACCTGACCAAATAAATCTAGAATATATATATTGTTGCACCAAGTTGAAGCTTTGCAGGGTCATCGACCTTGGTTTCTTCCTTCTTGGTGTTATACACGTTTCCCGAGCGGGTTTCCATATTAAAAGTAAAGAAATAAAATTAAATAAAAATAAATTACCTCTTAAAGTTATTGTGTTTATTTATTCTTGTCTTCCTCGTAGGTTGCGATCCGCAGTCTTCGTCTAGGTCCTCTCTCCCTCCAATAAGCAATAAAGTTATATTTACAATAAAATATTACAAAAGGAATGATGATAATCTAAATAATCTGTTTTAAATAAATATCATAGAATATTTATATAAAATAAATAAATATATAATTTAAATTTTAAATATATTAAAAACATTATTATAAATAATATAAGAAATACGCCATTAATCATGATGCAACACTTCCCCCTCTCCAGAGGTCGTCACGTCCTCGTGATTGACCTCATCAATTCTTTCAAAATAGGGTTTGATTCTTGAGACATGGACAATCAATGGGTCTTGGCCAGGATTATCTTTCGGTTCAATTAAGTAATTTATGTTGGACAGCTTCTTTAATATTCGATATGGGCCAAAATATTTTCTCAGTAGTTTCTCACACTTTCCTATTTTCCTAATTGGTACCCAAACTGCTACTAATTCTCCTGGTTCGTAGCTTCTTTCCATGTGTTTCTTGTCATAGTTCTTTTTCATTCTTTCTTGAGTCTTTATTGTGTTGGTAATAACTAATTTTCTTGTTCTGTCTATTTTGTCTAAGTGATGTTTTATGTATCCATCATAATCATCCTTGTCAATGTCCACCGAGATATTCCTGTCGTCCAAAGGAGACGTGGGTTCTCTTTTAAACATCAGGAAAAAGGGAGAATATCCTGTGGTTTCCTGAATTGTAGTATTGTAAGCGTCAGTGATGAATGGGAGTATTTCGTCCCAGTTCTTCTGATCAGTGTTCACATACATACTGAGCATATTGATCAATGTTCTATTTAACCGCTCTGTTAATCCATTAGTCTGGGGATGATAGCTCGTTGTGAAGCAATGTTTAATCTTGCACATTTTCATCACCTCTTTCGTTAACTTACTGGTAAATTGAGAGCCCCTGTCACTAATAAGATATTGTGGGGCTCCTTGCCGGAGAAAAATATCCTCTCCTAGAAATTTAGAAACTTCTTTCACTGTTGCTTCCGAGACTGCACTTGTTTCTGCATATCTAGTGTAGTAGTCTGTCAGCACGATTATCCATTTTTTCCTGTTTTCCGTAGATGGCAATGGACCAACAAAGTCAATTCCAATTCTTTCGAAAGGAAAGTTGGCTGGGGGAATGGGCTGTAGTAGTCCAGAAGGTAATTGGTTTGAGCCTTTCCTTCTTTGGCAAAGGTTACACGTCTTAACGAATTCTGAGACATTCTTTAGCATGGATGGCCAAAAGTATTTACTTTTATTCGGTACATGGTTCTGGCGACGCCCAGATGGCCATTCGACATATGATTGTGATATTCTTTCATAATTTCTCTCTTTTTCTTCTCTGGAATCACAAGCAACCACGCCCTGCCTTCAGGGTTCGGGTTTTTCTTAAAGAGGCATCCATCTTCTTCTTTAAAGTTTTGCGCAATTGATCGCCTGCTTCCATTAAGGTTTTTCTTAACACTTTCGATAAACTTATCCTCTTTGTCTGTTATTTGATTTTAAAATAGCCTTTCAAAATCCTCATCCCAATCAGTTTCTGGTAAGGGTCTCCTAGAAAAGCCATCGGCGTCCAGATGCTTCTTTCCTGATTTATGTATTATATCGAAGTCATATTCTTGAATTTTCAATGCCCATCTTGCCAATCGACCTGTTGGATCCTTCAAGTTTTTTAGCCAGCATGAGGCGTGATGGTCTGTTACTATTTTAAAGTGTCTTCCATAAAGATAGGGCCGTAATTTCGACATTGACCAGACAACGGCCAGACATTCTTTTTCAGTGGTTGAATAATTTTGCTCCGCTTCACTTAGGGTACGACTCAAATATGAGATCACCTTCTCTTCACCACCGATGTCTTGGACAAGTGTTGCACCTATGCCGATGTTGGACGCATCAGTATGAATATAAGTAGGCGCATTTGGATTGAAGTGACCAAAAATTGGTGGACTTAATAGTGCTGTTTTTAGGGTTTGAAACGCTTCCTCTTGCCTTTCTGTCCAGGTAAATGATACACTTTTTTTTAATAAGGTTGGTCAAAGGGTCAGCAATTTTTGAGAAATCTTTGATAAATTTTCTATAATATGAGCACATTCCCAAAAAGGATTGTACTTCTTTGACCTTTGTGGGCCGAGGAAAATTTCTGATAGCTTTGATGTTATGTTCCGCGGGTTTTATACCATGTTTACTCGTTATATAGCCGAGAATATCCAATTCTTCAAAAGCAAATCGGCATTTTTTGTCGTTTAATCTTAAATTAGATTCACGAAAACATCTAAAAACAGCTTCGAGTCTTTTGAGGTGCGTTGAAAAATCCGGGCTATATATTATAACATCATCCAGATAACACAAACAAATTTGCCATCTCAGATTTCCAAGCATATTCTCCATATTTCTCTCAAAGGTAGCAGGCGCGTTACAAAGTCCAAAAGGCATCACGTTGAATTCATATAATCCATGCGCTGTAGTGAAAGCTGTTTTCTCTTTGTCTCTTTCTTCGACTTCAACTTGCCAATATCCAGATCTGAGGTCTATTGCTGAGAGGTATCTAGATCCTTGGAGAGTATCCATAACTTCGTCTATTCTAGGTATCGGATAGACATCTTTTACTGTCACATTATTCAGTTTTCTGTAGTCCACACAAAATCTGTATTTACCATCTCGCTTCTTGACCAATATTACTGGAAAAGACCAGGGACTAGAAGATGGCCTAATTATGCCTTCTGTAAGCATCTCGTCAATTTGCTCTTTTATAATATCTCATTCTTTAGGACTTACCCTGTAAGGCTTGTGTTAATTGGCTTCGCGTTTTCTGTGTCTATCCGATGTTTTGCCAAATTGGTTCTCCCTAACCTTGACGAAAACAGATCTTCATACCTTTCTAAAACTTGTTTCAACTCCTTCTGTTCCTTTGGTGAAAGATTTTCGTTTATTTGGAATCTAGGTTTTTCGTTCTCTTCTACCTCTCTTTCTCGATTCACATTTATTTTAGCTGGACTACTTCCAAAAGCCAATGTTTGGTTTTTCATTATTTTTAACGGTCGAGGATACGGATTAGTTATCCAGATATGTGTTTCCCTATTTATGACATTGATCAAGCTTCTTGCTAGACGAAGTCCATTTGTTTGAAACATTTTGCTGCTCTCCTCGATAATATATTCCCCATCCTCTGTTTCTACCAATGCCTTGATCAATTTAATGGAACATTCCGGTACAATGGAATCCTTGGCACTCTTTATTTTCAACATTTCAAAATTGATTTCGTCATGATCATTCGTCAAATCGTATTTTATAGTTTCTTGCTTACAATCTATTTTCGCGTTCATTTTCTTAAGGAAATCTCTTCCAAGAATTAATGTCCGTAAATGCGTTTTCAATATCACGAATTTGTGTGATAATGCTTTGTCATCAATTTTTATATTTAAAAATATACTTCCTACCATGTCCAATTTTTTTCCATCGGGTCCTGCACAAATTTTTGCGAGTTTACTTATACCATGGCCTGTATCGAGGGCCGTTCTGAGGTCGACCACTGAGAGGTCAGCGCCTGTATCAACCAAAGCTTCAAAAGTCCCTATCTTGTCCACGTTAATTTTTAATTTGTATTTAGGGTCCAACTACTTGATTCCGTTCAAGGTCGACTTGCTTTGATTGACAGATTCAGGCGCGACGCTTAATTTAAATCTTCCAACACGGAATATATATTCCGGGTAGGAATATTTGTCTGTGTGTTATGACATACATCAGCATAAAGTCGAGGTCCTGATTTCTCTGATATTTTATTCATTTGGAATTTCTCTTCGACCTTCTCTTGGGTATCTGTTGGATCCTCTTCTAGGATTCTTATAAACTTGACCCTACAATAACGGGCCACGTTCCCTGGCTTGTTACACTTGAAGCAGATTGGTCTTCCATCTTCCGTCCTATTTTTGCTCGCTTCTTGGCTTTTATTGTAGGTGTTTCTCTGAAGGTTTGGTTTCGGCACAAAGTTAGGATTATAAGGACGTCTAGGGGTAGAGGGCTGGGGCAAGTTGTTTCGATACTGCCTGGGAGTAGGAAGGGAGTCGTTCTTGTAATATTTGGAAGCAGGGGCCTGGGGCCTGGAAGTGGTCTGGTAGTTTCGCGTGGCAGTCGGCGGCACGTACCTCGATTGTTGTTGGGGTCTAGAATTGCGTGGACCGTTATATAGGTTTCTGGATTTCTCCACACGTTCCCGATACTTCTTTTCAAAGGAATCCATTTTCTTGCACACGACAAGAAGTTCATCAGTCGTTTTAGGAGGGTTCAGGTAGAGCGCGAATGAGTACTCTTTTTTCAGTTCTCCAATGACATGTTCGATTTTCGTTTCTTCTTCCATTGCGGGGTCAACCTTGTTGCACAACACTAAGAAATCTTCCGCGAACCTGATTGCTGGTTCATTCCAGTGATGCATTCTGCTAAGCTTCATTCTTAATTCTTCTTTATTCGCGTCCAGAGAAAAGTCCTGAATGAGGCGGATTTTAATATTTTCCCAACTCGTGAAACTAGCTTTGTGCAAATTTAACCAGGTTTTAGCACTTCCCGTCATGTTCATGGCGGCATAACGGGCAATTATGTAGACTGCCCAATGGTACAGGAAACCAATCTCTTCGAGGGATTCTATCCATGGGCGAGGGTCGTCTGTCCCGTCATATTTCGGAATTTCTATATTGGGGTTCAAAGCAACTGGTTCGAAACCAGCATCTATACCAATTGTTGCACCAAGTTGAAGCTTTGCAGGGTCATCGACCTTGGTTTCTTCCTTCTTGGTGTTATACACGTTTCCCGAGCGGGTTTCCATATTAAAAGTAAAGAAATAAAATTAAATAAAAATAAATTACCTCTTAAAGTTATTGTGTTTATTTATTCTTGTCTTCCTCGTAGGTTGCGATCCGCAGTCTTCGTCTAGGTCCTCTCTCCCTCCAATAAGCAATAAAGATATATGTACAATAAAATATTACAAAAGGAATTATGATAATCTAAATAATCTGTTTTAAATGAATATCATAGAATATTTTATATAAAATAAATAAATATATAATTTAAATTTTAAATATATTAAAAACAATATTATAAATAATATAAGAAATACGCCATTAATCATATTGCAACAATATATACACAGTCAAGCCATAAATTCTGTTACAAACAATTTTATAAATTAAATGATTAAGAACAAAAACTAATGGAATATAAATTCACCGATCCCCTGATTTACACGGTACTTGTTTTACACGGTTTTCCAAATACGTTTTTTTTTATAGCACTACACTAAATTCTACTGTGATTGAACACATGCGCTCTATACACATCTCACGAGGAATCCCGAGCTTATGTGCTGACTTTCTGCACACGCACACTGTGTCTGTATTTCTTCGCATAAAAATTTAGCGAAAAATTTTAATTTTCGATATACACGTTTTTCTCAGGAACGTATCTACCGTGTAAATCGGGGGATAGGTGTACATATTTTATTAGACAATAGAACAAGGATTTTAAATATATACAATCATTCTAAATGTCTTTCTTTATTTTTGACACAAGATCTCAAACGTTCGGGTCACTGATCTATGGCGGCACGCACCTTTCCTAATGCTATTTCTTTCATTGCTCTCACCAATGCTGATATCAATTGATCCAAATTATATCTTTTAGAGAACGCCTTAACCTCTAAATATGCCCACAAACTGTATTAAAGGGGGTTTGAATAAGGGTTTCCAGAAGGCCTTTTTGAACTCTGGAACATTCGTCTCCATTATTGTTTAGTTGACTTAGCTTTGTGAGCAGGAGCTGAATCTTGTTGAAATATCCAATGTTCTCCATTAAACATGTTTGTATTAAAGGCTATATTATTTGTTCCAAAATATCTTATTGATAGTTTTTAGCTGTAGTTTTCACCCCTTTGGCACAGAAGTGGAGATTTGTTACACATTGGTAGCTAACTACCCACCAAACCATGACAGAAGAAGGATGGTGACTTTTTTCAAATTTTCTGACTTTCAAAAAAGCTTCTAGAGAGCTACGAGCATATATCCTATTATTCTGATGATCAATATTTTCCTCGACAGTGCAAATATTCTCGTCTGTGAAAAGGATTCTCACATGCCACTGACCATCATGCCGCACCAACAACATTTTTTATCTAACCCTTCTAATATCTCTAAGAGCAGGGGTTATCAAATGACCTGTGCGTCGTTTGAAAGCTCTCAGTCCAAGGTCTTCGTTTATTATCCTGGAAACGGTTCTTGGAGCTAAATTCATCTGCTTTGCTAAGCTCTTTTGTTTGCGGCGTGGATTTCGACGAATTCTTACGCGAATGGATTTTATAGCTGCTTGCGTTCGTTGCACGCGCGGTCGACCAGATCTTTCAAGGTCATTAATAGTGCCAACCATGTTGAACATTTCAATGGTTCGATAAACAAATTGACTCGTAATATTCAAATTTTGTAAAAGTTTAAAAATGGATGAAGGACTTTGGCCCACCTTGTGTAAGGCTATTACAGCTATACGATTTTATTTAACACCCCAATTCATTATCAAAAAACAAATTAATTCCGATATATTTTTCTAAACACGTGTGTGTACAAGATATTCAAATAACAAATACTGTATTTTGAATACTTCACACGGTCAAATTAAAATTTTCATCGCTGCTTTGGTTTTGTAGCAATATTCATGGCTAGACTAAATTTATATAAACCAAAGTATTAAACATGGGTTAATTCTTCAAAATAGATCTAACAGTAAAGGTCGTTGTTGGATGAGGAAGTAATGTTCAACGTTCTGGTCATCCAGGTATCCCAAAGTCTTATTTTTAACTTTTGTAATATTCATTTAATATTTCCCCATTTTTATATCAAAAATACCCGGTAAATCATTTGCTGAATTGTGAATATATATCAAATATAAAATATTTTTACATTATTTATTTATTTTTAAAAAGATGCATATATTGGATTTAAGATGAATTTATTGTTCCAATATTTCTTAAATATAATTTTAATAATGCATTGCTCAATCTTCAAAATTATTTATTTATGAAAAATATAGAGAAAATGGGTTGGCTAAATATCATATCAATATTGGTCGTCAGTTAAATTTTTTCCTCTCATTTTTCAGATATATGGATCTTTAAAAGGCATTTCCATTTGTAACATGGGGCAGTAGACAAACTGGTATGTAAACTTTTAATTCTGTTAAAGCCTTAGTGATACCCTAGTATAAAGTAATTTGACATAGAAATTTAATCAGTATACAATTTGTTTATGACAATCCAAGTTGCGCAAAAATGAAAGTATACATATACCACCGCCATTTGTTCAATATGATGAAGAAAATAGCTGGGAAGTTTGGAGAAAAAAACTTGAAAACTAAGAAACGGCGGTGGATATAGACTTTAATATTTTACACAAATAAATTTACTGGCAATGCGTTTCTTTTAAAAGAAACGCATTGCCAGTAAATTTATTTGTGTAAAATATTAACGATAGATGGCGATAAAATTTAATTTACTAGGATCTAGACTTGAAGCCTATTTTTAGACAAAGAGCGTTATTCAAGGACATTGTGGGTAAACTTACGATTCAAATATAAAAACCTACAAAAGTTGTAGAAAATCAACAGATTACAATATTGAAAGAAATTTTTAATCTTTTGTTGAATCACTTAAAACCCTACAAAAAATACCATACAAAAAAGAAATATATTTTTCACGTAAGAAGAGGCTCAAGATCAAACTATTAGTGATTTTGTTACTCATTTGAAATCTTTGGCCCAGGATTGGTGCGAATATGAAAATCTAGTTGGTTCACTTTATAAAGAATAGATTGAATTTTGGTATCGCTCTATAAAAATGTGGAAAAGAAACTTTTACAAGATCCCGAATTAACACTATCTAAAGCAATTAGCGCAAATTGCAGCTTTTTCCGAGCAAGGCATTGATCATGGAAATGCGAAAAGGGGACTAGACATAAGTCAAATAATTTGCTACAGCACCATCGTTTGTCGGTTAAGCAACAAATGAAAAATGAGGGCAAATGCGAATGGTGTGGACAAGAGCAAGTTTATGGTAAATATCCCACTTTTGGAAAACGTTCAAACTGCCAACAAATGAATCACTATGATAGAGTATGTCGTTCAAAGCGAATAAAAAAAATGTTGAAGATGGAATATAAAATGAGGAGAAAAATGAGTATGATATTGATGTAAATAAAATAATGTTGAATACTATTAAACTTGATAAAAGGTAAACTACTATATCAATCAATGGCAATATAACACCAGTACATCTGGATACTGGAACATGGGTTATTTTATTCCCTGGAGAAGTTTTTAGTCTTGGCGGGTGAAACCTTGGATCGTAGGAACAAATAAAAGACCGTTTGCATATGATGGCACAGAATAGTCCCTGTTGGGACAACGGGGACAATGTAAGCACAACGGAAAAGAAGGAACCTTTGAATTTATTGTGCCTGAGGTAAACGCTAATACCCCTTATCTCGGGTAGTACTTCGGAAGCACTTGGAAAGATTAGAGAATTCAATGCAATAAATTACCATAGTATTTTACAGGCTTTTTGAATGAATATCAGAGCGTGTTTCAAGAAATAGAAGTAATCACAGAAAAATTCAAATTAAGAGTAAATCCTGAACACCCCCGAGTACTAGTACTACCGAAAAGAGTTTTCTCACACCTATGTAAAGATGTGCAATGTAAATTGGAAAATATGGTCAATCAAGATATCGTAACCAAAATAAACCATGATACTGATTGCGTGCATTCTATGGTAATTGAAAGGAAGAAAAGTGGCATCATACAGATTTGCTTGGATCCTCGTGAATTAAATGAAGCCGTGGACACGAGATTACCTTCAATTTGTTTGGCTCACTTGTGGGGTGTTTATACCTCTACAAGACAAAAAATTGGATTTACAAAGAGTTTAATAAATACATTGAATAATACCGGGTTTTCATGGCTTATCGGATGCTCTGATCACAATTTAGTGCAAAGTTATATTCCTCTGATTACTAAGACAATGTCAGATCAATCAATACAAGAAGACCAATCATGAATAAAAAATTCAAAACTTTATCCACATTATAAAAAAATCCATACGTCAATAGAAACAGAATGCTACCTAACCGATGATTTTCCGTTACCAGTCAAACGATGCATAGCTCAATCGAGAATACTATTTACAGTTTCAAAAAAAAAAAAAAAACACGTTCTGACGTTTGAGGCCAAAAACCTAATATGCACACTGTGTGACACGGGAATTACTGAAAAACTCCCCCATTACCTACTTAATTTTACAGCCCTTGATGAAGAAAGGAAGGCCCTATATCAGCAAATTAAATGTACCAACATTTCACCCTACATATTGCTTTCCAAAATATCAGCAAACAAATCTAAGGCAATAGCTTACTATATTTTTTTTTAGTTCATCATTATGTAAGGACCAGTGTCAATAATTGAATGTCTTTGAGACGAAGAGTAAAACCAGTCAAACTTCCATCTTACTACCTATGTAAATAACACAAGATGATTGTTACCTTACCCAATTGGGAGAATCTGTATGGGGCATGTCCCTAATAAAGGCTTTGTGTGTGTGGCTGTGTGTGTAAATGAAGCCTTGGTTGATGAACAATTTCAAATCCCATCCCCGGAGGAAATCAATCATCAGATACCTGAAGCAAAATACGTGGATATAAAACATATATTCAAATTAAATAATATTAATATTTAAAATTTGAATCGGAAAAAAATTAAATATTCAATTGTTTTTTCTTAAATTTATTAATAATGAAATTTATATTATGTTTCTATATCAAAGAAAATGTCTAGAAATTAGAATACATTTTTCACCCTTATAATGTGTTTATATTTATTGTAAAGAATATTTATTTTTGTCATTGATTATGCCTGGTAAAGTAGAATTAAGAGTTTCCGATTAAAATTCGAAAGACAAATTATAATAAATATGATTATATATATATAAATATATAGATACTAATTATATATGATATACTTATTAGCGCGTGATAAAAGGTGCATAAGCGCACCATCTGGTTTTGAAAATTTGAACTATTTATCACTCTGTATGATTCTTTGAAAAATATATACATATTAATGCCCTTACTGAAAAATATATATAATTATATAAATATTTTATTTAGAATTGTAAATGTTTCTCAATTATGTCTAGTTGTAGGACATGTTATTGGCAAAACAACTAATTCATATCCATTGGATACTTCATAATAATTTATATTTTTGCTCGCGCAAATCACATTCTATGACAGTATGTGAGGCACTGCTATATCCCTATATATATAAAAGTCAGTGTGTGTATGTATGCATAAATGTATATTCGTGTGTTTGTTGGCTATACACGTCTACAATACGTAACTAATCTGACTGATATTTCAACAGTGCATATAATAGAATTTGGAAAAACTTATAGTGAAAATTACATGTCTCTATCTCGAGTATTCTTCGAGTTATTTGCAAATTTGCGTAATATGCATGAATAGCGCGCTCAAAACCTTTCGCAATGTTCATTAAATTCGAGGTGTAAAGTTTCATTTTGAAAAAAACTATAGATAGAAAATAAGATAGAGAGAAAAAATTGTATGTATAATTTCTTAGTTAATATCATTCTTACTTGTTATTTGGAAATAAAATTGAATTGAAAAAATACATTTTCTAAAACAATTATTCAAAAACCATTTATAGGGTCAAAAGGTGTTTAAAATTGCTAGATAATTTCTTAAAAATTACTATTATTGATAACAGTCAATAAACAAATTAAGTTAAATTACACACAGTATTTAAAGACCTGTCTGAAAGGAAAGGCTTTAGTACTTGTTAATAACATACCAATAACAGAAAATAATTTTGTTTTGGCTTGGAATTTGTTTAAAAAAATGACAATAAAAAAGATTTAATATTTAACCTAATACAAAGAATAATAGATCTACCTAAGCTAACAATAGAATCATCCACACAACTTCTATTTTGGTAGATAATTCATGTGAAATCATTAGATCTCTAGAAACACTTGGTTATGAGCTAGATGAACTTAGTGATATCATAATTGGGAAAATCCTGATTGATAAACTAGACAAAACAACAAAGCCCAGCTGGAACATGACAATTGACAGTAATCACATACCCTCCAGTTTAGAATTATTGAAATTTTTAGAAAATAATGCAAAGGCACTTAATACGAGTTAAACAGAAAAGGTATTGCCCTTAATTAAACGCTCCATGAAATTGCAAGTACACAATCTAACAAAGACCAATTGTTTTCTATGTCAACAGGAGCATGGTATCTATCAATGACTACCTTTTTTGGCATGGAGCCATTAGAGAGAAGGAGAAAATTTGAACAACTCAAGTTATGTTTCAATTGTTTAAGGAACAGCAGTTAATTCGGTTAATCAGTGTAAGTCAGAATTCAAGTGTCAAGGAAAACATAACACATTAATTCACATTGATGCCGCCATTCATCAGTTTAAGGAATATACAAGGTGAGTTCATTAATTTCCAGGACTGGTTAAAAAATAAAATATATAAAAAATCAAAAGAAATATTTTTATACAGAGTTAAATATTGGACATTCGACCACACCTAACTGAAAGAACGAGTCTCGTGGCGCACGCGCCGATCTAAAAATAGAACAAAACAACTTCCTTATAAGGTTCGCATTTCTAATTTTAAAATGACCATTTTCGAAGAGCAGAGAATCTGCATTAAATTTTGTTTTAAATTGAAAAAAGCTGCTACTGAGACGCATGAATTGATTAAAGAAGCTTTTGGCGATGCAGCTTTATCCCGTTCAAAAACTTTTGAATGGTTTTTACGCTTCCTAAAAGGTCGGGAAAAGGTAAACGATGATCAGCATACTGGGCGTCCAAGATCATTATGTTGCGAGGAAAACAAGCTCAAAATGAAGGAATTAATTAAATCTAACAGAATAATTTCTATTAAAGACTTATCTTCAGAGACTGGACTATCTGTAGGACTCTGTCATCAAATAGTAACAAAAGATTTGGATATGATCCGGACGTCTTCAAAATTTGTTCCCCGGATTCTAACAGAGGAACAAAAGGAGGTTAGAATGGATGTCTGCAAAAACATGGTTGAAATGACTCGGACCGATCCAGAATGGATGCGAAAAATCATTACTGGGGATGAGACATGGGTGTATCAGTATGACCCGGAAAACAAACGTCAATCCAGCCAATGGATTGAAAGAGGGAAACCTAAAATCCAAAAAGAAAAGATTTACAAAATCCATAGTCAAGACATTGCTTTTTACATTTTTTGATATTAAATGGTTTGGTTCACCATGAATTTATTCCTTTCGGACGTACAATTAATCAAGAGGTTTATTGGGGGATAATGAGGCGCTTAAGGGAGGCAGTGCGCCTTAAAAGACCTGAAAGATGGCAAAACAATGAATGGATACTTCACGTCGATAATGCGCGGCCGCACACAGCCCATGTTGTTTTGCAGTTCTTGGCCAAGCATTCAACCATACAGATCCTCATCCACCCTATTCCCCCGAATTAGCCCCCATTTACTTTTTCCTCTATCCTAAATTGAAAATGAAGTTAAAAGGAAGGAAATTTGACAACGTTGATATGATACAAGCTGAATCGAAGGCAACCTTGAGGAACCTCTCAAAAAGTGATTTTATCTCCTGCTTCGACAATTGGAAAAAAAGATGGAACAGGTGTATTGAGGCAGGAGGGGCATATTTTGGAAAATATTAAATTAGTTTTTTTATTTGTTTTATTTTTTCAAAGATACAGAGTAGTCCTGGAAATTAATGAACGCACCTTGTAAAATAGGAATTCCTTCAATTGAAGAACCAGATAAAAACAAGCTGAGTCAAGTGTAAAGAAAAACAATGATGCTTTGGGTGTGACCTCCATTCATAACACCCCTTGTTTGATGTCCAACCAAGAGGACTCGTTTGTACTATTGTCTACCGCAACAATTATGGTGATGAATCAACAAGGTAAATATCAGCCTTATAGAGCATTAATATATACAGCAAGTCAAGCCACACTAATAACTCGGGACTGTTTAAAGAAACTGAATTTGGAACCTTCTAGGACAAGAGTAGAATTAGCCGGAATAGGAGGACAGATTTTGGACAGACCCTATGGTGTAATAAATCTCAATTTCACATCCCATTTCAACCTATCCAAAGTTTTTAAAACAAATGCTCTTGTTGTGGATAAGGTGACAAGTTATATGACATATTTAAAATTTGAAGAACATCAATTTCATCATTTACAAGGCCTGCAACTAGCCGATCCTCAATATCCATATACCGCACCAATTGACATATTGCTAGGCGCAGTAATTGTCTTTTCTCTATTAAAGGGAGCCATCAAATTTGGACATTAAGGTCAACCAAAGGCAATCAAAACCCTATTGAGATGGTTGCTCTTTGGAGAAATTAAAATCTTTCAAAAGAAATCCAGAAACTATCAAAAACTGCACACATTCAATTGTACTCTCAATAAATGGGAACCAATATTTTCCTTATGGGAAGAAGAACTCAAAACCAAACCTGATCTGTTTTAAGATGATTCCAATGAAATTTATTTGAAGACAACTCATGAGAGAGAAACATCTGGTAGATACATTGTAAGATTTCCCTTTAAGGACCCCAGTTTGCTTGGAGAATCAAAACCTCAAGCCATTAATTGTTTTTTTGAGAATGGAGCAAATCTTGAAACAAAAGTCCCAGGTATATCAGACCTACAAGGATTTCATGCAAAAATACCTGGATTTAGGCCACATGAATGAGGTGAAGGAAAAAGAAAATGATAATGAAGCATTTTACCTTCCTCATCATCCTATAATCAAAGAAAAAGGCTCTACCACAAAATTGCGAGTTATATTCAACGCTTCCCCAAAAACAACAACAGGTTATTCTTTAAATTATGTTATACATACAGGACCCAAGCTTCAAAAGGACATTTTCCGTTTGTTATTAAGATTCCGATCTCACCCTATCGCTATATCTGCAGACATCGCCAAGATATACAGGCAGATTTTAGTTTACCCAGAAGATACTCCGTATCAACGAATAATTTGGAGAGGTGAATCAGGCCAAGGTTTAAAGGAGTATGAACTTAAAACCTTGACATACGGAACATCTTGTGCACAATTCAGAAGTTTATATAACTTTCCCTTTTTCATACATAGGCGATAACAGCACTCGTAAAATATAGATGAAATAAGTCAATTATTTGTTCCGGATGATTACGATATGTTCAAGAAATTGACCAATATCATAATAAATTGCCCTTCGCTGTTGTACAGATCTTTATATCAATCAAATTCGTAACTGTGAATATGAAAATAATCCCTTTTAGATTATTAAAATCTTCAAGAACATAAACTTGATTAAAACAAATATTGATCCTTTTAGATCATTACATTGTTCAAGATTATATAAAGAGCATAATAAATTGTTTTCACTAGTCGGAAATTATATAGTATTTTACAGGTAGATCATAGATGATAGATGATTTTGCCCTTGTAGATTATTACGATGAAAAAGATCCTAACTAATATTATAACAAATTATTTGCGCTTTTAGATCATTACAATGTTCAATATCATGGAAATATTTCATGCTGTGCTATTAAAAATCAAAATCGAGATTATATCAAACTATTTTTCTGCTGTTCACAACATACACAATCAAAATCATAGCTGATGATTACCAAAATTTATAGATCTTGTATATTAATTTATTTCTCAAGATACTAACTTAGAGTATCAAAATGATTTGTAATATTGGAATTCTGAAGTGATTTAGATAAAAAAATATCAGATTATTGTTGGTGCTTTGAAGCTTTGAAAACTGCTTCGATCCTTGAAATATTATTGAACAGATTGATTCCAGAAGTTAAAATCATTGGTTGAGCAATTTCTTGAATTTCAAAAATTTTATTGCGAAATGTTAGAACAAAAAGAGGGAAGAAAGTTTTATTTTATTAATTAATAATTTCAAAAGAAATATGAAGACATTTAGACCGATAATGGCTCAAGAGAAAGGTTCTATAAGAAAAAGATGGAACAACAATGAGGAAAGTAAGAAAACATATTTTTACCATTGATTGGCAATTGCATGAAGGGGGCAGTATACCATCGGGCTCGTGCACGGCGAAGAGTGCCAATCCCTCTGAAGCTATGGGCCGTTGTGGCCAGGAAACATAAACCTACTCGGGCCCTTCGGCCGTGAGCTGCAGTTCCGGGAGTTCTCGGCAGCGGAGGCGCCAAACCATTTGACATCCCGGCAGTGGAGACGGATGGATGAAAAGTCTTTCTTCAGTCCTGGGGAGGAACGCAACCCACCACCATGCCAGCCTCAACTCCCCAGGACACTGAGACGCTGCGGTGGAGGGAGCCACCATATGAACTATTAAAGATGGCGGCGAGGAAGCTGCAACACATCCACCACCAGCCGCTGCAGCAGGAGGCCCAGTAGAGGACGGAGAAAGCCAGGACGAAATGCCAGCGACGGGCCAAGATGGGCTCGTCCGCCCTCGAGTTCCGCCAGCTCGAGGGTGACGTGAGCCCCGGGTTGCAGCGAGGTGAGTCAACTTCATCTTCTTATTCTCTTGTAGACTAACGTGGTGTGTTGATGTCTCCAGGAGCTGCCCCCGGCGACCAACTGCCGGACACCGTGGACGCGCCCCTCCGTCCACGGTGCGGCGCTCCTCGTCAGGCACCCCGCCCGTCGCCCCGTTCAGCTCCGTCCTCGGACCTCCCCTCGCCGCCAGTCCTCCGCCGCAGTCCGCCATCCGCCTCCCGCCCGCTGTCCGTGGACTCCTGGAATTGTAGCTCCGGCCTCCACCTACTGGCTGGTCACAGCGGCCCGGCCGTGTACGGGCCCCCGCCCCCTTCATGCTCAAAATTCTAAATATATGTATATTTATTTTTTTAAATGAATAAAATTAATAAAAAATTTAGATTTATTCAACTTTTAAAATGAATATAAACGCCCCAGAACATTGGCTTTTCACACCTAAACAAATAAATCTAGAATATATATATATATATACATAGTCTAGCCATAAATTCTGTCACATACAAATTTATAAATTAAATGATTAAGAACAAAAACTAATGGAATATAAATGCATATTTTATTAGACAATAGAACATGAATTTTAAATATATACAATCATTCTAAATGTCCTCCCTTATTTTTGACACAGGATCTCAAACGTTCGGACCATTAATCTATGACGGTACGCACCTTTTCAAATGGTATTTCTTTCATTTCTCTCACCAATGCTGATTTCAATTGAATTAACACCTTCACCTCTGAATATGCCCACAAACTGTAATCAAGGGGGTTTAAATAAGAGTTTCCAGAAAGCCATTCATTGGTTGAAATATCCAATGTTCTCCATTAAACATTTTTGTATTAAAGGCTTTATTATTTGTTCCAAAATATCTTATTAATAGTTTTAGTTGTAGTTTTTACCCCTTTGGCACAGAAGTGGAGATCTGTTACACCTTGGTAGCTAACTCCCCACCAAACCATGACTTTTTATAAGTCTTCTGACTTTCAAAAAAGCTTCTAGAGAGCTGCGAGCATATATCTTATTATTCTGACGATTATTCTTTTCCTCGACAGTGAAAATTTCTCGTCTGTGAAAAGGATTCTCTCATGCCACCGACCATCATGCCGCGCCAAAAATAGTTTTGATCTAACCCTTCTAATATCTCTAAGAGCAGGGGTATCAATGACCTGTGCTTCGTTTGAAAGCTCTCAGTCCAAGGTCTTCGTTGATTATCCTGGAAACGGATCTTGGAGCTAAATTCATCTGCTTTTCTAAGATCTTTTGTTTGCGGGGTGGATTTCGAAGAATTCTATCGCAAATGGCTTTTATAGCTGCTTGCGTTCCTTGCACGCGCGGTCGACCAGATTTTTCAAGGTCATTAATAGTGCCAGCCTTGTTGAACCTTTCAATGGTTCGATAAACAAATTGACGCGTAATATTCAAATTTTGTAAAAGTTTAAAAATGAATGAAGGACTTTGTCCTACCTTGTGTAAGGCTATTACAGCTATACGATTTTATTTAACACCCCAATCCATTATAATAAAAAAACAAATAAATTCCGATTTTTTCTAAACACGTATGTACAAGATATTTAAATAGCAACTACTGTATTTTGAATAGTTCACGAAGTCAAATAAAAATTTTCATTGCTGATTTGGTTTTGTAACAATATTTATGGCTATACTAAATATACACTGCGTGACATTGAAAATGGAACACCAAGAAATAGTGGCCAGAAAGTGATGAAACTCGGCAGACAGAGAGAGACAGGGACGAACAATAAGTGATCTTTATTTCAAAATGATAGTCATAATACAGAGCGAGAACGGCGTCGGCTTAGTAGCAAGTAGGACCACCGCGGACGGCGATGCACGCAGCAACACGTCTAGGTAGAGAGTCAATCAGAGTACGGATGGCGTCCTTAGGGATAGCTCTCCATTCCCTCTCAACCATTTGCCACAGTTCGTCTTCTGAACGCGGCTGTGGCAAGGCATGCAAACGGCGTCCAATGATGTCCCAGACGTGCTCGATTGGTGAGAGATCAGGAGAGTACGGTGGCCAGGAAGCATCTGTACATCTTGCAGAGCTTGTTGGCTAATGCGAGCAGTGTGTGGTCGGGCGTTATCCTGCTGATAAAGGGCATTGGGTACCCCCTGAAGGTAGGGGAGTGTCACCGGTCGCAGTACATCATCAACGTATCGTTGGGCCGTCATAGTGCCCTGAATACGAAGTAAAGGTGACCTGGAATCATACGCGATTGCGCCCCAAACCATGATTCCACGTTGTCGCACGGTGGGGCGTTCCACAATTGCTGCCGGATTGGACCTTTCTCCACGTCGACGCCACACGCGTACACGGCGACTATCACTGGACAAGCAGAAACGCGACTCATCTGAGAACACGACCCTGTGCCATTCCGTCATCCACGTCGATCTAGCCCGGCACCATTCCAAACGTTGGCGCCTATTCGGTGGGGTCAATGGCAGTCTTCTTAGCGGACGGCATGAGTGCAAGCCATTAGCAACCAATCGACGGGAAATAGTTCTGGTCGAGATGGAATGATCTAGGGTGTCTTGCACATGTTGCAGGATGGCGGTACAAGTGGCTTGTGGGGCTGCCACTGCTTGTCGAAGGATACGCCGATCCACACGTGCTGACGTCACTCTGGTTGCACCGACATTCCTATAAATTGCCACATTTCCTTGTTCCAACCATCTTCTCCACAGTCGGTGCACCGTGGACGCACCAAGGTGTGTATCAGCTGCGATTTGACGTATGGACCAACCTGCCCTTTTCAGTCCGATCACCATGCCCCTCTTGAAAGCGTCTGTCTGCTTGAACTGCCTCTGTTTACGATGACCAGGCATTCTATGTTATTACACGTGTCTTTTGACACAAGAACAAAATTTCTACAATGATTTTCCTTGAAGAAATAACGGCACGAATACTGTCCTTTCTGCAAGTTCCTTCCCTTATATCTTACTCCATGTGCGCACGAGAGCTGCGCATTTCACATCATTTGCATAACTCGGTTAAGCGCGTCTACCCTGAAATTTGCATAAATTTCTGGCCACTATTTCTTGGTGTTCCATTTTCAATGTCACGCAGTGTATATAAACAAAAGTATTAAACATAGGTTAATTCTTCAAAATATATCTTACAGTAAAGGTCATTGTTGGATGAGGAAGTAATGTTCAACGTTCTATTCATCCAGAGATCCGAAAGTCTTATTTCTAACTTTCGTAATATTCATTTAATATTTTCCCATTTTTATAACAAAATTCCCGGTAAATAATTTGCTGAATTGCCAATATATATCAAATATAAAATATTTTTACATTATTTATTTGTGAAAAATATGAAGAAAATTGGTTGGCTAAATATCATATCAAGATTGGTCGTCAGTTTAATTTTTTCCTCTCATTTTTCAGATATATGGATCATTAAATGGCATTTCCATTTGTAACATGGGGCAGTAGACAAACTGGTATGTAAACTTTTAATTCTGTTAAAGCCTTAGTGATACCCTAGTATAAAGTAATTTGATATAGAAATTTAATCAGTATACAATTTGTTTATGACAATCCAAGTTGCGCAAAAAAGAAAGTATACATCTACCACCGCCATTTGTTCAATATGATGAAGAAAATAGCTGGGAAGTTTGGAGAAAAAAACTTGAAAACTAAGAAACGGCGGTGGATATAGACTTTAATATTTTACACAAATAAATTTACTGGCAATGCGTTTCTTTTAAAAGAAACGCATTGCCAGTAAATTTATTTGTGTAAAATATTAACGATAGATAGCAATAAAATTTAATTCACTAGGATATAGACTTGTAGCCTATTTTTAGACAAAGAGCGTTATTCAAGCACATTGTGGGTAAACTTACGATTCAAATATAAAAACCTCTACACAAGTTGTAGAAAATCAATAAATTACAATATTGAACGAAAATTTTAATCTTTTGTTGAATCACTCAAAACCCTACAAAAATACCATACAAAAAAGAAATATATTTTTCATGTAAGAAAAGGCTCAAGATAACAATTAGCGATTTTGTTACTCATTTAAAATCTTTGGCCCAGGATTGGCGAATATGAAGATCTAGTTGGTTCACTTCATAAAGAATAGATTGAAATTTGGTATCGCCCTATAAAAATGTGGAAAAGAAACTTTTACAAGATCCCGAATTAACACTATCTAAAGCAATTAGCGCAAATTGCAGCTTTTTCCGAGCGGGGCATTGATCATGAAAATGCGAAAAGGGACTAGACATACTTCAAATAATTTGATACAGCACTATCGTTTGTCGGTTAAGCAACAAATGAAAAATGAGGGCAAATGCGAATGGTGTGGACAAGAGCAAGTTTATGGTAAATGTGCCACTTTTGGAAAACGTTCAAGCTGCCAACAAATGAATCACTATGGTAGAGTATGTCGTTCAAAGGGAATAAAAAATGTTGAAGATGGAATATAAAATGAGGAGAAAAATGAGCATAATATTGATGTAAATAAAATAATGTTGAATACTATTAAAACTGATAAAAGGTAAACTACTATATCAATCAATGGCAATATAACACCAGTACATCTGGATACTGGAACATGGGTTATTTTATTCCTGGAGAAGTTTTGAATCTTGGCGGGTGAAACCTTGGATTGTAGGAATAAATAAAAGAGCGATTGCATATGACAGCACAGAATAGCCCCTGTTGGGACAATGCAGCGAGAAATGTAAGCACAACGGAAAAGAAGGAACCTTTGAATTTAATGTGACTGAGTTAAACGCTAATACCCCCTTATCTCGGGTATTACTTCGGAACCACTCATAATGACTAAAGAATTCAATGCAATAAGTTACAATAGTAGTGTCTAGGCTATTTTGAATAAATATCAGAGCGTGTTTCATGTAACAGAAGTAATTACAGAAAAATTCAAATTAAGAGTAAATCCTGTAAACCCCAGAGTACTCGTGCTACCGAAAAGGATTTCCTCACACCTATGTAAAGATGTGCAATGTGAATTGGACAATATGGTCAATCAAGATATCGTAACCAAAATCAACCATGATACTGATTGGGTGCATCCTATGGTAATGGTAAGGAAGAAAAGTGACATCATACGGATTTGCTTGGATCCTCGTAAATTAAATGAAGCCTTGGTTGATGAGCAATTTCAAATCCCACCCCCTGAAAAAATCATTCATCGGATACCTAAAGTAAAATACGTGGATATAATACATGGTCAAATTAAATAATATATATATTTAAAATTTGAATCGGAAAAAATAGCATTCAATTGTTTTTTTTTTCTTATATTTATTAATATTTATATTTAAATTTTGTTTCTATCTTAAAGAAAATGTCTAGAAATAAGAAATAAATAGTATTTAACCTTACAATGTGTTTATATTTATTGCAATGAAGATTTATTTTTGTTATTGGTTATGCCTGGTAAAGTAGATTTAGAGTTTCCGATAAAAATTCGGAAGACAAATTTTAATAAATATGAATATATATATATATATATATAAATATATAGATAATAATTATATATGATATACACATTAGCGCGTGATAAAAGGTGCATTAGCGAGCCATCTGGTATTGGAAATTTGAACTATTTATGACCCCGTATGATTCTTTGAAAAATATATATTAATGTCCTCACTGAACAATATATATGATGATATAAAAATTTTATTTAGAATTGTAAATGTTTCTCATTCATGTCTAATTTTTGACATGTTATTGGAAAAATAACTGATTTAAATTCATTGGCTACTTATTAATAATTGATATTTTCGCTCGTGTTAATCACATTCTATGACAGTATATAAAGCACAGCTATAATATATATAATATCCTTTACACTCTCGTATTTCTCTCTCTAAAACGCTTAATTTATTATAAGAACTTATATGAACTTATTGTTTGCGGAAGAGCATTGATCGATGCAAATATCTGGTTGTAATTCTACTGTCCAAAAAGCTTATGTCCATAGTTTGCTTAAATACCATTTCTAAGATTCCACCCTTCAGTGCAGTATATAAAAGCACAATGAAACAATACAGTATTGGATCTCAAAAGAAGCGGTCTGGTAAATTAAATTGGCGAAACCGCAGAGAGGGTTCGCCACAGATGAGACAAGCCCTCCCAATATATATTTTTGATCGCAGTAAGGACAGTGAAAGTTTGATTTGTGAAAAGAAACATTGTCGTCTTAATGTCTCCATTCGTTATAGATATTGTTACATGGGTGACAAGGCCAAGATACTAGAGTACAGTTGGTGAAAGAGGGGTGGCCTCCAGCTGCCATGTGGCAGGCGCTTTAATTGGCATTCCTGTGTGGGGAAGGACAGAGTCTGGTTACATCAAAGGCAAGGAGAAGACGTGGCGATTTGCCTCCGGGCGTGTGGATGATCCTACAAGGCGGTACCAGGAGAGACTAACATCGGAGCGGTCTACAAGGCGGTGTAAGTCCAGGCTGGACTTGAATAGTATGGAACGGGAGGTTCCAAAAAGAACATCCACAGCACCAAGAATATTTCTGACGGGGAGTTGAAGGCAAGTCCCACTCATTGTATTCCTTCTGTTAGTGAGACATAATATAGCGCTAAATTTAGCTGCAATCCCTTCGAATTCACGTGTGTATCTTTGTGGTATCCTGAGTAGACAAAGTACACGAATAGCGTCTGGGTACGACGTAACAATATAATGTGTTATAGAAAACCTGCTTTTTGCAATAATATAGTTTTCAAAATTTTCTTTACATCTCTATATCTCAATTTTGGAAAACAGATACTTTTTTAAATGGCCCAAAATATTTACTACAACATTTATAAAAGTTGAAGTGTGTAAATTTTATATTGAATACAACTATAGATAGAATAAGATATGGAAATGCTTATTATATATTATTGCTTAGCTTATAACACTTTTACTTGATTTATGAAAATAAAATATAATCTACTTATATAATTGCCTTATTCTGTCTGTGTGAAGTTCACTGTGTGAAGTTCACGGATAGATTTTGGTCAGAATGGATAAAATAAAAAAAGTGTCAAGGGATGGGAATCGAACCCACGACCTTCCGCTTACCAGGCAGATGCCATGACCACTAGGCCACATGACCACAATTTATAGTTGTGACAAATAGTATTTGAATCAAAACATTCAATCGGGTAAAACACGGGCGTTGCCCGGGTCATTCGGCTAGTAAAATATAAATGTGAGAAAAATATTTCCTAAAAAAAACTATTCTGAAGCTATTTCTAGGGTCAAAAAGTGTTTAAAAAAGGCAGATAAGTGCTTATGAATGCTTATCTCCCTATTCTCCATAGAAGAAGACATACAGGTCGGGGAGGAGAGTTATTTTAAACGAGGTCTTTCGTACAAACTTTCGAAAAAGACGCCCTTCTACGGGTAAAAAAAAAATATATATAGAATGGTACAAAACTTGTACGATCGTCCTCTTATAAAAAAAATCTTTCCCCGACTTGTTTTCCTACATGTATAGATAATTTTTAAATTAATATTCAGAAGTTTTTATCGATAAACATACAAATTAGTTTTTTACTTATTATGATTTAGATAATTGCAAAACTATTTTAGAGGCGTAATATTCTTTTCAAAATAAAACAATTTCTACTGTCCTTACTGCGATGGAAAAATTAAAGGGAGGGCCTGGCTCATCAGTGGTGAACCCTCCCAGCGGTTTCGCCAGTTTAATCTACCATACCGCTGTTATATTGCATTTTTGGAACTTCCTTTTAAAGTTGACTGTTGTAAGACTCTTGGAATGGGTATTTTAGAAGAACTATGGACATAAGCCTTTAGGACAGCAGAATTAAATATAATTATAAATATATGATTTAGATAAGCCATATCTTTAGATAGTTGGCGACATATGTACGCTTCAGGAACATGGGTTAATAAAATATATTATACCTTTGACGCCTTGTCATATTCCTTGAATATTTTATTATACAGTGGAACTTTGATAATTCGAAAGTCTTTAATTCGAAAACGTCTTCAATTCGAATAATTATCTTGTTCCCTATAATCCTTATATCTATAAAAATGAAATCCAAAATAGATGTTTGTTATCGCGTTGCGAAAAATCTACAGAATCAATCAATATCAAATTTCGCATGTAGGTAGCTGAAGATTTCGTTTAACATATAGGTTATTCAAAAAAATAAAAAGGTTAATGTGCATTTAAAAAAAAAGTGAAAAACCAAAAAGCGTAGTTCCAGCCTTTTACCGCTTGGCGCCGCACTGGTCGCGACGATAAATGAATTTGATTGGTTAATAATTTTACACGTGTTTGTTTACAGATGAATGTTTTAAAAATGTAAGATCATCCAATCGCCGTGAAACTTTAGCAAGTTTTTTACCATACTACTGGGAAGGTTTCTGGTTTGAATTTGATTTGAAATAAGTATTCGTTGTAATTTTATTTGCAAATTTTATACTTTCACTCGCAAGCAGGGCCTCTCGCGGTTTCTGGTGAAATTGCATTTATAAATTGTAAAAATGCTAAAATGTGTTCCAAGTATAATAAATTTAATTCAGACATTTAGTAATATAATAATCCAATGATGTAAAAAAACTTGGCATATCAATATTAATATATATTTAAAGAAAATATTGTAAAGTTTTTGTGTTAAATGTTAAAATGTTGTAATGTTAAAATATATTTTTAGATTGTTAATTTAATTTGTTGTTGTTTTATAATAATGAAGGTGCAAATCAAATTGTTGTTGTTGTTTATTATCGTTTGTTTATATAAAAAAATTGCATTGTGTGCGATGATGATAACAAAAATAAATTTTCAAATTAATATACATAATTCATTGACACACATTGTTGTTGACACACATTAAATATGTTTCAACACCTTGATAAAAGTTGGCGTCAGGCCAACTGAAATATTGGTAAAATAAATGATTTTTTGATCCAATATATGTCTTTTTAATTAAATAATTCATTGAGAAAAAAAAGGAAATAATTAATTATAAAATTCACTAACGTGACAATATCTTATTTAAAATTTAATGTTTTAAAAAAAAATTATGTTTCAAAAATATATTTAAACGCATATAACAATATTTATATACGTTTTTAAATCGATAAATATAGGTGGTTTGGATGTTTTTTAGAATCGTTTCAACAAATGTTCTTAGGCAACTTTTACTCGGGTAAAACCGGGCGAAGCCGGGAACATATATATATATATATGTAGTAATCCCGACCAAGCCGATGTGGAATGTACTGGGCAGTCGTGGTCGTGGGTGCGTGATGGGATTCCCGCACCGGGATGGCAAGGAACAGAGGCAGGTCTAGATGGCAGCTCCAAGAGGTAGAGGTAGACCATGGACGAAGGCAGTCGAACCACGGGCGCCGCGTATGCCCTAAGACTACTCACGGATAGAAGGGGGGTGAGAGATCCGACCGACCTTATAACGGCTTCACCCTGAAAACAACTCCCTTTGTCTCTTTTCTGGGCCTTTTATATTGGACGCCCGCATATGGTGGTGAGTCCTGATTGGTTCCTATAATCACGCCACTTTTCTGGCGCTGGGCTGTTTTCGTCGTCTGGCCTTTGTCGTCGTCTAGTCTACCTTTACTTCTTTGTTTTATTTGTCACTTCCATTGTTACAAGGTCGATACATATTTTTATATAGATATGGGTTTATAATAAATATTAGAAGAAGGTTGTGATCTATCTAATTCAAAATATACTACAGAATGTGTCCCCGATGATGAAGGTTTTGTTGGGGAAATGACATGTAATGAGTGATGACCTAACAAACCTATTATAAAAAAAAGAAATAATTTGTATACAAATTAGTTAAAATTATTATTAAGCTACAAGTTAAAAAGAGAAAGATGTTGTAATGGTGGTGTGTCAATGAAATAAAAATCAAGGTTATAAAAATAAAAACGCACAAAATGAATGATAAAAGATTAAGAGAAAGTATATAATACAAAACGGTAAATATGGTAAAATGAATCGTACAAGGAAAATAATATCTTATTGCATAAAAGATGAGAGGAAAAAAAAAGAAGTTAGTTTATTGACTGAGCGTATAATGTGACGCTAAGGTTGAAAAAGGGAAAGGGGGTATCTGAGCATGTTTCTGCAAAGTAGTATCCCAAGCATTCTGCAATGCAATGCGAACTTGTTTAAGTGAGGCATTGTTTTCATTAACAGAAGGCCCAAGATATTCCGTCTGCATCATTAGTTCAGACAGTGATAAGAGGTGGGAAGATTGATGGATGTAAAAGGGAGAGGTAGAGATAAGAGGGATCCCTGTTGTCCATAATGATTGTGCCCGGTTGAATTATGAAAAAAAAAAAGTGAAAATTTGAAAAAAATGGTGAATTGATATGATGAGTCGGGCGATGAGAAAAAAAAAAGAAAAGATCGCGCTGGATATCCTGAACTCACTATTGGGAATGGTATAGCGAAGAAGGATTGTTCCAGTCGGATTAATCAATGAAAAAAAACAAAAATGTTCGGCGAACTGGAATCCCTTGGAAGGTTGGAGGTTTGAAGGATGCGGAAAAAGAGAGGTGGGTGTAAGAGATTTATTGCTGTGAATTTTGATTGTGTTCAACTTGTGTGGTGAAAAGAAAAAGTTGCAAAATGAAAAAATGATGAGCCGGACGATGAGAGAAAAAAAATCTAATTGGGTCTCCTGAGCTCACTATTGGGAATGATATACCCATATATAAATATGTCTACCCATGTAGTTGATTCAGGATTATAAAAAGTGATTAAAAATGTTTGCCCCCTTGTGGGTAATTATAATATTGAAGATCATAACCAATTAATGTGATAGAAAATAATTATACTATTGTGTAAGTTACAGAATTCAATATCATAACAAATATTATAACAAAATATTTGCGCTTTTAGAAAAATATATTTATGGACTAATAGAGATCATAACCGATATTAGATCAATATGTCTTGCTACTTTTCAATCAAAATCATAGCTGATGATTACCATAATTTCTCGATCTTGTTTATATCATTTTAATGCTCAAGATTTGGCCTAAGAGTATCAAAATGATTTGGGGTTTGGTATTCCAAAGTAATTTAGATGACAATATGAGGTTCTTGTAGGTGGTTGTACAGTTCTTTAATTTATATTCAAGTGTTGAAAACTGCTTCGCTCTCTTGAAATATAATTAAAAAGATTAATTCCAGATGTTGAACACTTTCTTGAATTTTGATAAATATTTTTCGAAATTTATAAAAGAGAGAAGACAGTTTGAATGATTAATTAATAAAACGTGAGGAAACTTAGATAGATAATGGTTCAAGAGAAAGGCTTTATAAGAGAAAGCTGGTACAACAATGAGGAAAGATATAAATCATATATTCACCATTGATTGGCAATTGCATGAAGGGGGCTGTATGACATCAGGCTCGTGCACGGCGAAGAGTGACGTTTCCTCTAAAGCTATGGGCCGTTGTGGCCAGGAAATTCCCAAGAAACACCAACCTACTCTGGGCCCGGTGGGGGGAAGTTTACCATCGAACCAACAAGATCAAGTTCAGCCGTGAGCTGCAGTTCCGGGAGTTCTCGGCAGCGGAGGCGCCAAACTATTTGACATCCCGGCTGTGGAAGCGGATGGCTAAAAATTATTTCTTCAGTCCTGGGGAGGAACGCAATCCACCACCATGTCAGCCTCAACTCCCCAGGACACTGAGATGCTGCGGTGGAGGGAGCCATCAGATCAACTCTTCAAGACGGCGGCGAGGAAGCTGCAGCACAATAACCAACAGCAGCTGCAGCAGGAGGCCCAGTATAGGACGGAGAAAGCCAGGACGAAATGCCAGCGACGGGCCATAATTGCTCCGTCCGCCCTCGAGTTCCGCCAGCTCGAGGGTGAGACGTGAGCCCCGGGTGGCAGCGAGGTGAGTCAACTTCAATTTTCTTGATTTCTTGTAGACTAACGTGGTGTGTTGATGTCTCCAGGAGCTGCACCCGGCGTCCACCTGCCGGACACCGTGGACCCGCCCCTCAGTCCACGGTGCGGCGCTCCTCGTCAGTCACCCCGCCCGTCGCCCCGTCCAGCTCCGTTCTCGGACCTCCCCTCGCCGCCAGACCTCCGCCGCAGCCCGCCATCCGCCTCCCGCCCCGCTGTCCGTGGACTCCTGGAATTGTAGCTCCGGCCTCCCCCCACCGGCTGGTCACAGCGGCCCGGCCGTGTACGGGCCTCCGCCCCCTTCATGCCCAAAATTCTATATATATATGTATATATTTTATTAAAATAATTAAAATTATTAAAAAGCTGGATTTATACTACATTTAAAAGAAATATATACGCCCTAGAACATTGGCCCTTTACAACCGAAACAGATAAATCTAGAATATATATATATAAACCGAAGTACTAAACATGGTTTAACTCTTCAAAATTGATGAAACAGTAAAGGTCGTTGTTGGATGATGAGGTAAAATTCAACGTTCTGGTCATCCAAGATCCCAAAGTCTTATTTCTAACTTTTATAATATTCATTTAATATTTAATCATTTTTATATTAAAGAATGCCCTGAAAATGATATGCTGAATTGCTAAAAGATATCAAATATGAATTATTTTTCACATTATATATTTGTGAAAAATTATAAAGAAAATGGGTTGGGCAAATATCATATCAAGATTGTTTGTCATTTAATTTTTTGTCTCCTATTTTTCAGATATATGTATAATCAAAAGGGATTTCAATTTGTAATATGGCGCAGTCGACAAAATGGTATGTATACCCAATTTTTATTTTGTAAAAGCGTTAAGTAATATCCTAGTATAATATATTTTGATCATAGAAATTTCATCATTATACAATTTCGTCAATGAAAATTCAAGTTGCGCAATAATGCAAAATATACATCCACCACTGCCATTTGTTCTATATGATGAAGGAAATAGCTGGAAGGTTTGGAGACAAAATTTTGAAAATTATGAAACGGCGGCTGAAATCGACTTGAAGCCTATTTATAGACAAAGATCGTTATTCAAGCACATTGTGGGTAAACCTACGATATAAATATAAAATGCCTGCACAGATTGTTGAAAATTACCAAAATCCAATATTAATAGAAATTCTTCATCTTTTGTTGAATCATCTAAAATCCTACAAAAAAAAAAACATGCAAAAACGACATAAAATTCTCAAGTCAGAACAGGCTCAAGATCAAACTATTAATGAATAGGCCTAGAATTGCAAATTTGAAAATCTAGCTGATTCACTTAAAAGAAACTTTTACAGTATCCCGAATTAACACTAACTAAAGTAATTGGCGTCGCTACTGCTGCAGGGGTTTCTGATATACAAATTATAGCCTTTTCCGAGCAAGGCATTGATCATGGAAATGCGAAAAAGTCACTAGACATGCGTCAAATGAATCGCTACAGAAAAATCCTTTGTCGTTTAAGCAACAAATGAAAAATGAGGGTAAATGCGAATGGTGTGGAAAAGAGAAAGTTTATGGTAAACGTGTCACTTTTGGAAAACCTTCTTCAAATTGCCAACAAATGAATCACTAGATGATAGAGTATGTCGTTGAAATCGAATAAAAATGTTGAATCAGTAAATAAAAATGAGGATAAAAAGATTTTTACATGAATAAAGTAATGTGAATACTATTAAAACTGATAAAAATGCAAGCTATTATATCAATCATTGGTAATATAATTCCAGTACATCTGGATACTGGAACACGGGTGATTTTACTCCCTGGAGACGTTTTGAGTCAGGGCGGGTGAAACCTCGGATTGTGGGAACAAATATAAAAGCGTTTGTCTATATCGGCACAGGATTTCCCCTAGTGGGACAATGTAGCGTGAAATGTAAGCACAATGGAAAAGAAGGAACCTTTGAATTTATTGTGGCTGGGGTAGAGGCTAACACCTTTATCTCGGATATTTCTTCGGAATCACTCGGAATGATTGAAATAATCAAAGCAATAAGCTACCATAGTAGTGTCCAGGCTATTTTGAATAAATATCAGAGCGTGTTTCAAGGAACAGCAGCAATCACAGGAAAATGCAAATTGAAATTTTATTTATTTATTTATTTCCTCTCAAATTTACAGTGTACCATTCGAGCATAAAGCTCACGAGTCACTTTGTCGTGGAGAGATGTTAGGCATCAAGAATTTCTAAAAAATGGCCTTCAGAACTGACTGGAAGGTCACAGTTCAGGTAGAGTGAAGTCCAGGTCTTTTATGTCTTGGATTGAGGTCTCCATCAAATTGGAACAATTCTTGTATAACTGGAATTTGGGAAGTAGAGAGTTTTAAATATAATTTCTGAGTCGAGGGTATGTATATTTTTTCTATATTAGGCTGGTTTAAGTCCTGCTTTAAAATTGCATTTGATAGATTAAATGGGGCATTTACAGTACTTCTTAAACAAATTCTCATGAATGCATCTATTCTTTTCCTATCAGTCAAGGTTATGTATTTAAACCATACAGGCAATGCGTATGTTACTATAGGGAGAATACAGCTTCTGTATAAAGTAAATTTTTGGTTAACAGATAAACCACTTTTTTAACTGAACATATTGGATAATGAGGCTTTGGCTATTTTAGATTTTCTTATTATACCCTTCACGTGGCTGGTGAATTTCAGTTTAGAATCGAAAGTGACTCCCAAATATTTGACCGGCTGGGTCCAATTTATGGGAGATGAGTAAATTATAAGATTTGTCCTGGGTGTGAACTTGAAGCTATTTCGTGGAGGAAAGATAATTGCTTGAGATTTCTTTGGATTCAGATTGAGTTTCCATTTATCACACCAATCGCAAATGATTTCAAGATAGTTTTGAAGGCGGGAAATTAAAATATCTGGGGAACGCGAGCTGGATAACAGGGCAGTATCATCAGCGAAAAGAGCTAGTCGGCATTGTGGGATATGTGGAATATCATTGATGTATAAATTGAAAATTATAGGACTCAATATTGAGCCTTGAGGAACACCAGATTCTATTTGCCGAGGACTTGATATATATGTTCCAACTTTTACGGAGAACGTTCTATCCTGAAGATAATTCTTCAGGAACCTGATGAATTTCTGAGGAAAATTATAAGAAGTTAATTTAATAATGAGGCCTCTGTGCCAAACCATATCGAAAGCCTTTTTTAAGTCTAAAAACACTACTCCAACAGCTTCGTTAAGGGATTTGCGAGTTTGTATGAAATCAATAACGGTAATCAATTGGTGAGTTGTTGAATGATTTGCTCTAAACCCAAATTGCTGTGGAATTAGA
The DNA here is from genome assembly GCA_030710605.1 of Cordylochernes scorpioides. Classification (NCBI taxonomy): domain Eukaryota; kingdom Metazoa; phylum Arthropoda; class Arachnida; order Pseudoscorpiones; family Chernetidae; genus Cordylochernes; species Cordylochernes scorpioides. The sequence goes on along the minus strand of CP092872.1, from coordinate 21,007,648 downwards.
ACATTTCTTGTATCTATATAGGTCTGGAGTCTTTTGAGGATGATCCGCTCAAATATTTTTCCAAATATCGGCAAGAGACTAATTGGCCTAAAATCATCCAGGGATTTAGATAGTTGCTTTTTTGGTATGGGAATAACTATAGCATGCTTCCATATCTTTGGAAAGTAGCAAAGACCAATAGATGCATTGAAAATGTTAGTTAAAAATACAATCCATTTTATAGGTAGGTTTTTGATTAATTTGGTAGTTATTTCATCGTGACCAGGCGCCTTGTTTGCAGAAAGGTTTGTTATTTCTTGTTTTACTTCTTGTGGTAATGTAAGTTTCAAAATATTTTCGTTGTTATCAAGAGTCATTCGAGTTTCATTTAAGGTTGGATGATTTGTTAGGGCTTCTTTTGAAACTATGGAAAAGTGTTTTGAGAAATTAAATGACAAAGCCTTGCCAATTTCTTCATCTGAATGTAGAATATCACCATCTACATTAATATTTTTAATTTCCGATTTTATTTCGAGTTGACTTCACTAGTCTCCAGAAGGTGTTTGGAGTATTTAACGCGCTGTTGATAAGATCATTTTGACTTTGCTGGTTGTACTTTTGTAATATAATATTCACTTTCTTTTGAAAATGTAGATAAATTTCTCTGTTACTGGGGTCCCATGTTGACTGCCATTTCTTTCTAGCTTTATTCTTTTCTCTGATAATGTTTTTAATAAAAATAGGCACATGCGGTTTAACTATGGGAGAAACTATTGTATTTTTAGAATAAGTATTAAGAATGGTTTTGTTGAGGGTTTCAATTTCAAGATCAATATTTATAGTAGAATTTAAAGGGGATCTGGGAGGTGGATTATTGATTAAATCTTGCTGAAAATATATCCAGTTTGTGTTTTTATTTGCTTTCATAGAAAAATCATATTTAGGACATGCCAGCCTTAAAACCACAGGTAAGATCAGAAAATAATGCATCTACTGTGGTAATTTCAAAATTCCACGGCACATTTTTGAAAACCGCAAAGTCCAAGAAGTCAGGATGACCAATATGACTGTAGTGAGTAGCCAAGGAAGGAACTATTATGTCCAACCCTGCAGATTCCGAAAACTCATGAAGAACCATTCCACTCGGATTACTTTTACTAGAGCCCCATAATGGATGTTTGGAGTTCCAGTCTCCTGCAGCGATGACAAGATTATTTTGAAATAATTTACTCAAATCCTCACATTTTAATAGTTGATCTGGTTTGCGATAAACAGAAGAAATTTGCAGGCTGGTTTTTCCATCAGGTTTAAAAATTATAGTAGTATTTTCCAAAAAATTAGTCTTAACAATAATCTTTCTATACTTGAAGAAATTTCTGAGGATAATAGCCGTTCCTCCTCCTCTCCCAATAAGACGGTCCATCCTAATAACGTCGTAATTTCTAAGATTAAGAGTTTTAGAATTTTTCAAACGAGTTTCTGAGATTAGTGCTATATCGATTTTATTATATTCCAAAAAATAGAGTAGTTGATCTTTTTTAGTTAAAATTTCACTGGCATTCCAGATTACTAATTTTAAAATCATATTTATATTCATTTTAGGACTTCGCCAATAATGCTCAATAGCTTTTCGCAAAGAGTTTTAATATTTCGATTCGCAAAGTTTTGTTTCGATACACTTGCATAACTAGGCTTAAAAGTACTTTCCTGCACTGCGCTGTTATCTTTGGTAACATTGCTATGAATATATGAATATACCTTGGGAATTTGTGGTCGTTGGTTAAGAGACTGGTTGGGAATTTTTGGGAACACAGGGCAGCAACGATAATTGGCCGTGTGAGCTTGCCCGAAGTTTACACACTTGGGTGAATATTGCTTCGATTTTTTCGGGCAATCTTTGGTATGATGAGCTTCGGCGCATTTGACACATTTAGGCTTTAGAAAGCAATTCAATTGCCCATGGCCAAACCCTTGACAATTGAAACATTGGGTGACC
>CP092872.1:20911205-21005573 GCA_030710605.1 Cordylochernes scorpioides | reverse complement strand
TAAGCTTCGATTTGATCATCCTTGCTTTCTTAAATCTTAGTTCTCCAGTTCTAGTCACTGCTTGGTGCCACTTAGTCCTCGGATCATATCCGTACACCCATGTTTCATTCCCCGTGATAACATATTTAAGCCAATGAGATCAAATTAAACATTTCGACCATATTTTTGCACGTTATTTGAGATGCTCTTTCTGCTCATTCGTTAAGAGATGTGGGACAAATTTAGCCGGGGATCGTTTAAAAGCAGATCATTATTTATGATGGTTTGGGCATTTTCCAAAAGAGATATCTAATCTTCTGATAGATCTCTGATATTTATTCTTGGTTTATTTTCGATTCTTTATTTAGTGCATTTTCGGGTTTCCTTATCGATAAAGGTCTGCCAGTGTGAATCAATCTTGACGCTTTTTCGACCAGCTTTAAATCATGTAAACCATTCAAATGTCCTCGATTGTGATAGGACATCTTTAAAGCCTGCTTCAACATTTGAAATGATTCGGAAGCTGTTTTCCCTCATTTAAAGCAAAACTCTATGCAGACTCGCTGTTTTTCAATACAGTCCATACTGATAACATTTTCTGATTTACTCGAGCTTATAACTTTGAAAAAATATGAACGCGTGCATCTGTGTGATCTTTTTTTTTCTACGTGTTGATAAATGTTTTATCTATAAGGTCCTTATAAAATTATTTCATTATTTTGAATATTTTACGTGATCCAGCCTCATTCCTGAAATTATTGATCACACGTTGTATTTATAAACCTACAAAATGGAATTCGTAACATGGTATGAATATCAGTAGAGCAATCTATACAGAGAGCTTGAGTGGAAAAAGCTATTATCACTATAGCCACGATAAACATATAAACATATTTAAACTGAAGAGCTCTAACATTCTAATCTCTCAGTGCAAATGAAGAGGATCTCTGCACAACAAATAATACTCTGTTAATACTCTCTCAAAAATCATTTAGAATTTTAGAAGAAATACTGTGGCTCTCTTGAATTGTAGCAGCGAGGATATCCAATAGTTATTTTAATTGTCAAACAAATGCTACAGGTTTCTGGAGATGAGTACTTTATATTCATTAAACATAATCTTGAGCTTTCGGGCATCTCTGTCCTTCTACAGGAGTACGTAGAAACATATAAATGCCGTTAATATACTAACTGATTTATATATATTCAAATATGAAGATAGATTTTGCATATGGAACACACATCAAAATCAAAGAAGGAGCAGGAGAGATTTCGTCAAACTTCACTTGTGAACTGACAGCTATCTGGAAAGCCCTTGATGTATGCCTTAACCAACCATCCCTGCATCAAGTAGAAGGAATGTTAATATACAGCGCTCCATATCCGCTCTAGAAGCAATTCAGAAGGGCAATACTAAAAACAAACAGAAAATACACTCGTTACTTACCCAACTGAAACCATTGGAGAAGAACTGCATTCTACAATGGATTCCTGCCCATGTTGGGATCGGGGTAATGAAATGGCATTTGAATTGGCAAGGAAGCCAGAAAATTGAGTCAAGGGAAAGAACAAATGTCATTATTTTGACGCTTTGTCAAAATACAAGATAATTAAACAAAAAAAAATATAAGAAAAATTCAAAAAGCGAAATAAACTCTATGAGAAAAATGACAAAAACTATAACAAGACTTAGAACAAAACACTACAAAGGAATGACAATACATCCAGATGGCACAAGAACCTACAGGACATGCAACAATTGTCCTGGTGTGAAACTAACACCTACCTACATATTCTCATTCCCATCAATGGCCGCAGTCTTGCAGAAAATTGACATGGACCCAGAGCAGCAGCTTTACACACCCAAGATAGTGTACATTGCTGCATCTGTGATGCATGGAGACATCTGAGGCTCTTTATTGGACATGACAACAAAAACATTCCAGAGTAAAATAAATTATCAGAGATAGATACATTTTTTTTCAAATGAATTGAAATGAATATAATCGATACTGAGAGGAAGTTGAATTAAAAAAATTAAAAATGTATTATCTTCGGAAACAAACCGTATCTAAAATATATTATATTTTTTGCTGCATCTTTTAATTTGCATTTACATATTTTACATATCTCTGATTTTATTTAAAATTCGTCAACCAATTCTTCTACTTTTGGCGAAGTGGTGTATTATTAATTTGTTATTGAATATTATTAGGGTTCTTTCCTGGTATTCAAAAAAGGGAAATACGTGTCGATCAGTTATATTTTTCAATTTATCAAACAATTTGGCCGCTGAATATCTGATTCTGGTAGAGCGCCATCTGGCGAATAAAATTGTAACTAATACCAATTTCGAATTTTAAATTATTTTCCTTTAATATTCCCATTGCATCCTGAACACAATGGTGTTTACCGCATTGTTCTAGCGCAAATATTCGCGGAATTATCATTTTTTTAAATAGTGCGGGACTTTTGGATCACCCTGTATATAATGAAAATCGCTTAGAGAGTAGAATTTCCAGATCATATGGATATATCTATATTCATTTACACAACATTCTAAATTGATTTTCAAATATCAAATCAAAATTTATTTATATGTCATTCAATCCATATATATACACTGCGTGACATTGAAAATGGAACACCAAGAAATAGTGGCCAGAAAGTGATGAAACTCGGCAGACAGAGAGAGACAGGGACGAACAATAAGTGATCTTTATTTCAAAATGATAGTCATAATACAGAGCGAGAACGGCGTCGGCTTAGTAGCAAGTAGGACCACCGCGGACGGCGATGCACGCAGCAACACGTCTAGGTAGAGTCAATCAGAGTACGGATGGCGTCCTGAGGGATGGCTCTCCATTCCCTCTCAACCATTTGCCACAGTTCGTCTTCTGAACGCGGCTGTGGCAAGGCATGCAAACGGCGTTCAATGACACGACCTATTTCATGGTACTAAGAGATATATTAAAAGATCATTTCCTCATGTAAATAGCATCATTGTTGATGAGAAAATGTGGGTCTGCTATTTTGTTGTGCCCACTTAATCCCAGAACAATGTGTTGGTGTTTGTGAATGGAAGCAAGCCTGTTTCTGTGCGAAAATCCGGATAATAATGTTAGCTGTCTTGTATATGTGATCCCGTTGTGCTGGAATTATTACAAAAAAATGACTGAAAACTATGGGAACTTTAAATGTCTTTGGAACCAATTCAAGTAGTGATTTCGATAGGTATTTGTGGCTTTAGTAATAAAAGCTCAAGACATATCTCGCGTTCGGAATTTTAACACTACAAACTTCACAATGGAACTATAGATTCCGACCCCCTTACACTCCAGAAAAAAAGTGAATAATAGATTCATTTTCTTTATTTAATTTTAAATAACTGATATATCTCTCTATATAAAAAAGGGACGTGCCTTTATGTGAAAATGCTTTTCATTCACAGACCCAGGTACGCCTGTCTTATCTAATTATATTCAATGGATCGCTCCTTTTGACTCGAATGGTGTATCCCTGTTATGATTCAGTTTGGTGTTTATTGGCGTTCATGTAATTTTAATGCTTTTATTGCTTTCGTAAAATATACTCAAATACCTATTTATAAAATAGATATTCAACTCACCTGATAGAATTGGAGAAAATAATCTAAAAAATATTATAAAAATAAATAATATATAATTAAAACAAAAAAAGGCTTATCCTGACCAGGCTCACATGAGCATTTCTAGATGGCAGACCGCCATCTAGTGGAACAAAAATAAAATAAACGTTTGTTTTAACTTGTTCCGTGATATTCGGTAACCCAATTTCTTGATGGAGCTCTGCTTCTAGAAATGGTCATGTGAGCCTTGTCAGGATATGCATTTTTTGTTTTTAATATCAACACCTGACTTTAAAAAAATATTTTTTATTGTTTTTTCACATAATATATAATATAAAAATTGATTTTCTTGACACTTACTGGGACAGATAGAAAAAAGAATATGGTATAACACCATTGACAGATTCGGACAAATAACCAACCTGAAATCTCATGTTTCGGGCTATATATTTCCAAGGAGGCTTAATCAAAATTATTTTATACAGATTAGTTATCTGACAGGATTTGTCAAAAGCTGGTTTTGTGGTATATTATTTCATCTTTATGTGAGCACAATATTTGCCTGGAAGTTATTAAAAATAATTATTAGCATATCTTTGAGAAAACACAGCAAAAGGTTTATTTTTAAAAACATTTTTGAATAAAAATTCTCTTACATTATTTTTTTTTTATTTTCAACTGTTTATTTATATTTCACTGCATTTAAAATTATGTGCGCTGTACACTTTTTACACGTTATTTTTTTTAAATCTCCATGAATTGAAAAATGTTAAACTTTATAAGTTCATTTATAATTTTTAGGATGCCTAAAACACCAGTTTTTTGGTCCTTGAGGTACAACTTGCATCACGCTGATCAGGGCCAACAGCCCGAAACGCGTAGGTATAGCGTACCGCCTTTGCCGGTTCCAAGCCCGGATGAAAAAGGAGGAGGGGGAGCAGTAACAAGCTCAGTAAAAAACCTGGGCTCAACTGGCCCGACTGATAGTACCCTATAAGGGCTCCTAATCCAGGGATACAGGATGATCAGCGTTTGTAATCCATGTTAGGAGCGGCTGCACATGGCGTCTGTTCCTCATGTCAGAGGTGGCCATTTACGACAGATTAGCTGCATGATCAGAAGATGCCTTTTTCTTAACTTATAATATTAGTTTTACTTTAAAATGGCGGTAGAGGATCGCTGTAAAAAGTGGAGAGTAACAAATAATGAATTTCACGGGAATAATTAAGCATATTTACAATCCATTCCTATGAATTAATATTATCATGGTCATTCTGTAACGCTTTTTAAACTAACTTTCTTCCTTTCCTTTTTTAGTTCCGCCTTTATGACGCGTAACAGTCGAAACCTTTTAGTAAATGATGTTCTACACTATATTTGTTGTATTTATATATATATATGTGACAATATAGTGGTAAATGTGTTGAGGAGAGAATAATCACACGACGAGTTGTTAGAGCTAAAAATCCAGGCAGCCAGCCGAGAGAGAAAGAGGTGGCGAGTGAGACGTTATCTGCTGAACGACTGTTTTTCCCTGTGTACACAAGCGGGGCTAACAAAAGATTAGTAGCCAGGTGTTTACGCCCCCCTCAGGAATGTGGCCAAAAAAATGGTCGTAAGTTAGTTTTCTAAAGTGTCTCGCTTTAGCTGTCCATTTCTCTCTCGTTGGCTGTTGGTTTGTTTTATTAATCCTGGAAGAGCATATATTATGACATATGGCCCCCGTTGAAGAAGGCTGAACATGGTTTAAGTATATTTAAAGCTGGAGAAGCCAGGAATAGAGAAAATAATTTTACAGTTAAAATTAGTTAAGGTAATGGTGACATAGTTTTATGTAAATAAAATATTGTATAGTACACAAATAAATATTATTTACAAGCAGTTTTACAACACCGGGGAGTTTGACATTTAAGGAAATCTTTGAAAATATCAAGGTTATAAAAAGCTATATACAACAAAATCTAATGTACTATAAGGGAAGTGATATGGAGGAGTGTGAATATAAAACTACATACAATGTTAGAACCTCGGCGAACAGAGCGAGGGGAGACTTGCTTTGGGCCAATCTAACTTATCTATGTAGCTACTTGTGTAGCGAGTCCGAGGGGAAAAGTCCCGTGTGTAGGTGAGGAAGTCGAATGGTCTTATATTTAATTTTCGAAGATAAAATAGTTCTAGATGCAAAGGTAGAATATAGGCGGACAGAGCGAGGGGAAACTTGCTTTAGGCCACTCTACCTTAATTATTTAGGTACTACTGGGTTCTTAAAGTCTTGTTGTCAGGTTAGTAATTGGTAAAGATTTCAGGGGATAAGCGGTTCAAATATCTTTGATCATCTTGATTGTAAGGGTAGTCATGTTGATTTCTTGAGTTAATAGCCGTTTTTGTATGGATTAGAGTGTTATTGAAGTGTTTATATGGGAAATTGAAGGTGTTTTTGGGTTGGTCTCGATCAATACGGCGGTGAAATAATTTTTCGTTTTCCGTATAGTGTTTTAATTTGTTGACATGAATTGTAATCTGTCTCAACGACTTAGAGGTCGGTTGGAGCGGTTGATCCGTACGATTTGAGGGGAAATTATCTCCAGTATTTCATAAGGTCCCGAGAAGAAAGGTGCCAGTTTACCGGTATCTGGATGGTGGTATGTTTTTGCCAAACGAGATCGCCGACTTCAAAATCGGAAGCTCTATGTGTTTGGTCGAATCTCGCTTTGTCGCGTAAGTGTCGTTCGTGTGTCCTTTGATAGGCCAATTCTCTGGCGTCGTTGATTTTTGGGTAGTTTTGTACATGCTCGGATAGTTGTAGCGGGAAACTACCTAACAAAAGGTATGACGGTGGAAACCCGGTCACAGAATGTGGGGTATGGTTATAAGCCTGAAGGACCTGAGGTAGTAGTTTGGTCCAGGCCGTCTTAGGTTGTTGGAGGCGCAACAGTTTAAGTTTGCCAGTAATCGTGGCGTTTAGTCGTTCACTTAATCCGTTGGCCTGAGGGTTGTTGCTTGTCGTGAGAAGTTGGTCAATGTTATGCCTAATCAAAAATCTACGAAATTTCGGAGAGGTGAAGGCAGGAGCTCTATCCGTCAAAAGTCGTTTAGGAGAACCAAACTGCATCACCTTTTTAATCACTTGGGTATAGGTGAGAATGCTGGTGGACCGCGATGGAAATGCCCACGCGTACCGTGTGGCATGGTCCACTACGACATGTAAGCAGGTCTGAGAATTTCCATATTTCGCGAACCCAGAAATAGTATCTAGTGACACTAGTTCGTACGGCAGGACCGCTGGGGGGAGTTGTCCCAATTCTCCGTAGATAGGTCCTTTTGGTGGTTTGACTAATTGGCATACTGGACAGGTTCTTACAGTGTCCTGATGTCATTTGTCATGCCGTCCCAATAGTATTGGGCTGCGATCAGTCTGGTCATCTGCGAAATGCCGGGGTGATTGAAATCGCGATGGGCTCGTTGTAGTAGGGTGCCACGGAGTGATGGTGGAACAATTATTTTAGTGACACCCCGTCGTGTGATGGTCATAAGGTCCTTGTCATTGAGGATATACCTTGTGTCCCTCCGTAATTCGCCCTGATGATCTTTTATTTGACCTGTGGACAGGAATCCGCAGAAAGGGTTACGGGAGAGTAGGTCCGCCTCGTACTGACGCGAGCCCTTGAGGTATTTGACCTCATAGTCGTAAGCTGAGAGTCGAAGGCTCCAACGAAAGAGGCGTCCGGTGGGGTCTTTTATGGTCTTTAGCCATTGTAAGGCGTGATGATCCGAGTAGATGACAAACTTTGTACCTAGGAGGTACACTCGGAATTTGTCAACGCACTCTACAATGGCTAAGCACTCCAGTTCAGATATAGTGTAATTACGCTCATAGGAACGCAACGCGCGACTGTAATATTGTACAGGGTAGATGTTACCGTCAGGATGTACTTGCTTGAGTACACCTGCGATGCCCCGCGTGGAAGCGTCGCAATAGACCTGGCATGGGAGCCCTTCTTGAAATAGATGTAACACAGGTTGTGTTGCGAGGTGTTGCTTCAATTTATCAAAGGCTTGTTGACAATTCGGGCTCCAAAGCCATTTGGGTTCTTTTTTAGTAATTTATTTAAGGGGTGGCGAAGTCTAGCATATTCTGGGATGAATTTATGATATACGTTGACGGCTCCTAAAAATGATTGTAGGGTTTTAACGTTGATAGGAGTTCTAATAGCGTTGATGATTTCGGTATTTTTAATATGGTGTGTAAGTCCCTGCGGTGATGTGGTAGCCGAGAAAATCTATTTCATTTTGATAAAAATTACATTTTTTAAGGTTAAGTTGGAGATTTTCCTCTAAACAGAATTTAAAGAAAAGTCGAAGGTGCGTAAGGTGTTGTTCTGAGGAGTCAGAAAAATAACGAAGTCGTCATAATAATGGGCTATGAAAGAGAGGTGGTGTTTGTGGATCAACTGGGTAATCACACGTTCGAAAATTTGGGGTGCTGATTTGAACCCAAAGGGTAAGCGTTTGAAATTATATTGCCCTTGTTGAGTCACGAAAGAGAGTAGTGGTTGACTCTCCTCCGCGATGGGGATTTGATAGTATGCATTGCTTATGTCAACGGTGCTAAATACTCTGGCTTTCGACAGGTTATCCAGTACCGTTTCTATCAATGGCAAAGGATGCAAATCCGAGGGTACTAGTTCGTTCACCGACGGAAGTCAATGCAGAGACGCATGGTGTTATCGCGTTTGCGAACGAGTGTCACAGGAGAGGAATATGGGCTAGAGGAGGGGTGATTATGTCATGCTTTAGAAGTTGAGATATCTGGTCCTGAATTTCCTTCTGGTAGGCATAGGGAGTTCGGTATGGTCGGAGGGAAATAACCTTATCGGAAATAATTTTGAGTTTTACAGGGGTTATGTTGATGGTATACATTGAATTTATTGATAGGGAAAATATCTTTAAAAGAATACAATAATTGCTGATAAGGGATAGTCAGTTCTGGGCGTTGTTCGATAAATTCTTTAATCATCAATTCTCTAGAGGCGCATGGGCTGGTAGGAATGCTATTAAGGTTGTAAGGGTGAGAGGGGCATTTAGGGGAAGATTGATAAATATTACTAAGGGTTGTTTGTAAGTAAGGCTCACGTGGAGGTTGAAAATCGTCAACGCCTAAGTTAACCGAGTGAATTATGGGTCGTTTAGGGTTAGAAGTTATTATTCGCGAGCCGTGCTTACAAGTGGGAAGGTCACATACAAAATGGTACAAATGTTTAGGTACTGGAACACTATTTTGAAGTATCAATTGATTATGAAAATCTATTGTTAATCTTAAGAATTGCATAACATGAATAGATAGGATACCATGTTCAAGGGGTGAATTTAAAATATAAAATGTTTCATTAAAATTAAAATTATTAAATTGTATTGGTAAGGTAACTAATCCGATTGGTTTGGCATGACTAGATATAGTACGGATAATAACATCATTGTTAATAGGGGTGGAACAAATGAAGCTATTAACATTTTTAATATATTCAAATTGGTTTAAACTATTTATGGAAACATTGGCTCCAGAGTCAATTAGGAATGGTATCTTTAAAGAATGAATGATAGGGGTTAAAATAATTGCACTTACAGGCATATGCTAGTTTAGGGTGCAGGTAGGTTCATTGAGCTTCGGAGGAGTTCTGCTGCCGAAGCTGGCATTACTTGGTTTCTCCCGAGCTCGTCGTTGCTGCGGTCTCGTAGACACCTGCAGGCCCAGTCGATCTTTGGGGTTGCTCGACGCTGTGGACCGCAGGTGTAAAGGTCCGAAAAGTCCGCTGGTAGGGCCCTCGCTGCTGACACTGTGCGTGCCAGTGTTGTCCGCCACAGTAACGGCAAGGATATGGCGGGGTCTTGTCCACGGCGGTGGAAGGTGTTCTGCTCTGGCGCGGTGATCGTTGTTGGGCAGCTTTAGTACTGGTGTTATCCCCTTCGTAGGTCAGCTGTTGGGCTAAGCACAACCATTCTTCTGGTCCCGAGGGTTGTGCCATCTTTAAAAGGTTGCCATAGTTACGTGGCACACCGTTGGATAGTGCTTGCACGATGGCACTCTTAGGGAGGTTGATCGCCAATCCTATTCGGACCTTGTTCTTGTAGTAGGCCTCGATGTCGGCCATCGACGTGCATTTAAGTTCATAGAACTCTTGAAGGGTGAAGCTAGGGCGTCGGGGATAGACGGCGCAGAGTGACTCTTTGACCTCTTCATAAGTCTTATTGAGTAGCGCTAAGTCTTGTGCAACTTTGCGAGGTTCGCCTCTGAGTGATGATAGAGCCTTTCGAGCTTGGCGTGCTGGCTCTAAGTTGTGGAAGTTCGGCTGAGACTCAAGTTGTGAGAAGAAGTGTGCGGCAGGTTCATCTCCTTCGTAGGTGATTGTTTCTTCAGACTCACGGTTTAAAAGTTGGTCGAGACAGAGGGTGAGAGTTTGAAGGGAAGCGGCTACAGTAGAGTCGGTCGTTGGTTCTTGTGGAACTTGGTTGTGGGTTTGTTCGATCATCGTGGTATTGCTTCTTGTTTTTTCATACTCTGGCATATGAGGGATTTGTTTCCCGGTCAGATCTTATCCTGTCGACTTTTCAATGTGACAATATAGTGGTAAATGTGTTGAGGAGAGAAATAATCACACGACGAGTTGTTAGAGCTAAAAATCCAGGCAGCCAGCCGAGAGAGAAAGAGGTGGCGAGTGAGACGTTATCTGCTGAACGACTGTTTTTCCCTGTGTACACAAGCGGGGGCTAACAAAAGATTAGTAGCCAGGTGTTCACGCCCCCCTCAGAATGTGGCCAAAAAAATGGTCGTAAGTTAGTTTTCTAAAGTGTCTCGCTTTAGCTGTCCATTTCTCTCTCGTTGGCTGTTGGTTTGTTTTATTAATCCTGGAAGAGCATATATTATGACATATATATATGTTATATCAAAATATTTTACTTAAAATGTTATATAAAGATATTATTAAAATGTTATATTAATATATTGTTTTACTTAAAAATATATTTCATAGATAAAAATATTATGTTAAATCGGCGCCAGAGGTCATGCTTCCCATATAAAATCTCATTGTTGTTCTTCCCCGTTGGTCGGCTCAAACATGTTTGTAATTATGTAAATAATATTTTTAATTGTTCTTACGCCTTAAGCCAGGCAGTACTTTACAAATTATGTTATTCATATATATTCTCAGCTCAAAAAGAAATCTCTGATCTTCAATATTATTTTTATTTCAAGATTTTAGCCACGACTGCACCACCATAGCATAATCATCAATATGATCCAAAACAACAGAATCTTATCTTTTTTATTTATTTATATAATATTAGCCGACAGGATATTTGCCTGTTTGTTTTTTCAAAATGACAAAAGCAAATTTTTCAAAATCAAATATGCAAATTACTACAATCAAAAATAGCCTTATCCAACGAAAAATAGTCACATACAAGCAACCAAGAATAACCTATATCAATTAATCATACACTATACAATCAAAAATATTAATTTACAATCAACAATAGACATCAACAACAAAAAAAGCTTATTTTCAATTATGCAAATCAAACAAAGCCTACCACAATCAAACATAGCCTTCTACAATAAAAAAGCCCTCTACAATCAAAAATACCAATCCTCAATCAAACATAGCCATCTTAAACGAACATAGCCATCTTAAACGAACATAGCCATCCCAAATAAACATAGACATCCACAACCAAACATAGCTTATCTTCAATTATGCAAATCAAAAATAGCCCAATACAAGCAAACATATCATTCTCCACAAGCAAACATAACCTACTTCAACAAGACATAGCCCAATTCAAGTAAACATAGCCTACTTCAACAAGACATAGGCCAATCCATACAAGCAAACATATCATTCTCCACAAGCAAACATAACCTACTTTCAACAAGACATAGCCTTATTCAAGTAAACATAGCCTACTTCAACAAGACATAGGCCAATCCATACAAACAAACAAAGCATTCTCCACAAACAACCATAGCCTTCACAACAAACAACCATAGCTTCAACAAAAACCCTAGCATCAGAAAGTCATCGCCATCCGCTCCAGCGCAACCAGCGGCCATCTCCAGTTAACTCAGGACAACTCCGGATATCCCCATCAATCTCCAGCCATCACATCTTCCGCTCAACGTCAGTCATCTCCCGGAGATCAACTCCAGCTAGCATCATTCTTTCCAAGGTACCTACCATTTTTCGCAGCTTTCTTCATTTAAACTTTTTAAATTCTCGCCAATGATTTACCATAGTTTTAAATCGCCTATTATAGTTACATCCCTTTTATGTCATTTCTCATATAATTTTGCCATTTAAATGAAACCACACCTTTTACATGTTATTTTTCTTTAATTAAATAGTTTCTATAATATATCTCATGTTCCATATTTATATTTAAAACATTTGAAATTCAACCATTTACACCTTATCATTTTTTAACACTATATTTTTGTAATTCCAAATGTAAAACAGTCGGCCGGGAGGACAACAACAACAAATTAACATATTTCTCACATTAAATTTCTTTATTAAAAAATTAGCTAAACTTTAAATTTTTTCATATTTTTCAATTTTTCTGTTTCAATATGTTCAAAATTCCCTATTGCTTATCATATGACCAAAATACCCTCTATAGCTTCACATTTATATTTAAAATTCCCTAACTTTTGATATGTTATTTTCTTATTAATCTCATAAAAAATGTTTTATTAACAAAATTTGGATTTTTACCCCTTTTAAATTTCTTTTTAAATGCCATAATCTCTTAATATGTTTCTCATTTCGCCTAACAAATATGTAAATTTACCGTAGTAAACATATGTAAATTTCAACTTTTGTTTTTTTCACCTTGAATCTTTTTTTCAAATGACCATTTTCTATTCTTACCATTAATGCATTTACCTTTACATGTCATTCCTTTTTTACATTTCGCCTATTTTACATAATATTACCCTTGCCTTTAATTACTTTTCACAAATGCTCTTTTTTCTTATAATCATCCAATGTTTTTTCAATGCTATCATATTAATATTTTTCATTCATATACATTTTAATAATTCTGCATTTTATTTTCCTTTCTCATTTTTAATATTATATGTGCATCATTTTTGTAATTTCATATCTATTGGTTAACAACAAACCAATATGATTATGGATTATCACATTTTGTTCACTTTCTACCAACAATATAATCATTCACACTATGTATCACTTTGCAATTTCCAATCTATTGGTTAACAATAAACCAATATGATTATGGATTATCACATTTTTGTTCACTTTTTACCAACAATATTTATAATCATTCACACTATGTATCACTTTGCTATTTCTTGTCTATATTGGTTACCATCTAAAAACCAATATGAAAATGGAATATCACCACCTTTTTTCTTTCTATAAATCATTTTATCTTTTTTTTTAACTATATTTTTCATCACTTTACTCTGAATGAACCCATAATATTCTCTTCACAGGGGGGAAATGTTATATCAAAATATTTTACTTAAAATGTTATATAAAGATATTATAAAATGTTATATTAATATATTGTTTTACTTAAAAATATATTTCATAGATAAAAATATTATGTTAAATCGGCCGCCAGAGGTCATGCTTCCCATATAAAATCTCATTGTTGTTCTTCCCCGTTGGTCGGCTCAAACATGTTTGTAATTATGTAAATAATATTTTGTTCCAATTGTTCTTACGCCTTAAGCCAGGCAATACTTTTATCAAATTATGTTATTCATATATATTACTCAGCTCAAATAAAGAAATCTATGATCTTCAATATTATTTTTATTTCAAGATTATTCAACCACGACTGCACCACCATAGCATAATCATCAATATGATCTAAAATTCAAACAGAAAATCATCTCTTTTTTTATTTAAATATAATATATATATATAAATTATCATATATATATTGTGTGATATTTTGAATATATGGTTATTATCCTTTTTAATTTATATAAAATTTCATTTAGTTGTATGTTTAGAGAATTTTTAAAAGGTATAAGGAAAGAGTTCGAAAAATGCTATATCTATATATATATAATGAAAGGATTTAAAAGCACAATTGTTTATATAATTTTATATAATCTTATTTATTCATAATTATATTTATTCTGTATTTAACCTTATATAATTTTATATGGACGTTGTAATAAATCTTTGTTAAATCTTCGCCTCTCAATAAAATTGTGTATTTGTGGTTGATATATTTCCAATATATATATATAATATATATATATATATAATAATAAATAGTTATTTAATTTTATAGTCCAGTTTTGTATTAATTACTAATCTAATCAAATCTAACTGATATAAGTTATCATTATTATCAGTTTGCTCCTTAAGTTTTTAAAATTAGAATCACTGTTATAATTTTGTTATATAGTTTCTACACTATATATATAATATATATATATATATATATATATATATAACACTGTGAATTATATATAGTTTAGTATCCATATCTTCCTTGTTTTATTAGTAGATGAAATGGAGTTGTTGGTGTTTATAAACAAACTTATTTTTCTTCCCTCACATTTCCTAACTAACAATATAACAATATGTAGAAATCCTCTATGAAATAAATCAAAGAACATGAAAACGTATTGTCTCTCCTGAAGGTGGCTGTTAATTTGACAAGAGTAATTTTACGAGTTTATACTAAAAAGTAAAGAATACTAGAGCCTCTTTTCTCTCTTCTTAACACGCCAAAACAACTACACACAAAATTGCACACACAACAACAAAAAGACGCAAAGAAAAACAAAATCAGTTAAACCAAAACCATACTTCATTCCAAGCGTTAGGGAGATCGGACCTAGTTACACAGGTATGTGAGGATATCATCAGACAAGAACAAGCACAGAGCACGTTTTTGAAACATCTCGACACAACTTTCAAGGTAGATCTCGACATATCATCTTTGAACCATTTTATGTACAAACACGACCACAATAGTTCAATGAGAAAGCGTGGGAGATGAGTTCACTATTCAAATACAAATAATTTTTCCAGGTAAAACCAAGGCTCTAAAATGTTTGTTTGTTTGTAAAATAATTTGAAATGTTAATAGATGATATTAAATATGAACACACGCCACCTTTTACCTTTCAAAAATTCACATGATAATGGTTATGATAATCCTAGTTTTATAACGACACAGCCTTTCACTGTGAGTAGGTCGCCTGTCTGCATATGTATAAAATAGTTCGACTTTTAAATTTACCAGAGCCCTTTTTGATTATTTGCATTCACTGGTGGGTTGGACATGTGTAGAAATTGGAATAATTGAAGTAGAAAAAATTTCCCAATGCGAAATTCGATTCTGGGTCGTGGTTGTTGGATATCAACGACGAGTACCAGTCGATCACCAGTCCTCTACAAGTCAATTTTAAGAGAGAAAGGTAATTGTGTGTGTGCTCAGAGAGGAGGTGGCTCATCATATGGATCGATATGATCGGAGATATAATATATTACATAATATGGATTACTTTACGGTATCAACTTGTACACAATCGTCACGAAGATCGTAGAAATCTACACTTATGGACAAAACTTAAGAAAGATGTACCTTTTACCATGTATATCGGGATTCAGTCAATAACTCTGAAAGATATTTTATACACATTGACCTTGATTGAAATGACACACTAGATAAGCAGGTGTGAACAAAATTGCCTCTGTCTCCTTTAAAAATAGACCTTCAGCGACATCAGAGACTTTCTACTTCCTTGGGTTTTGTTCATGAGTGTAGACTGACAACTAGGAACCTAACCAGTGCACATGAAACGGCCACTTTGCCTGAGATTAATGTTCCATCGATGGGTAAGGCCTTGAGGTACGGTCATAAAACCAGTACGTTATAATATGGATTCAAACATTATATAAATGTTTTTTTTTTCAGCGTGATATATATCAAATTTAATATCCTTTTATTACAAAACATCAAATGCCATAAACCACCTGCGGTAATAGACCATATATATCTTTTATATGAATTATTTTACTCACATCATACCTTGGATTTTTGAGACACTTTAGAGTGGATGTTATCTTGTTAATAGTTGTTTATTACCTGGTGAGAGTGTTCCAAAAATGGCGAAGACCGTTTTGTCGGTTTAAGAAATAATAATCGCTTTCTTTCTGGATTTTAAGAAATAATTGTTGCGCTGAGCATAGGCGCAATTTGTGTTCTCACTCTTTATATTTTGTGTCAGGATGTTACAATGATAACATATGAATTAGGAAGAAGTGCAGAAAAATTTGCTTTATTAAACCTCTATAAAGCAACAAACCTGCGACAGGCGTTATTAAAGACTTTTCAATTCCGTTTTTGTTTTGTACATGAATGTATTACTATACTAGAGATAAAACGTAGGGAGAAAAGATTTTTTAATAATCAATTAAACGTGCGACAAGCTTTCGGGCAGTCACGCCCTTCGCGTGACTGCCCGAAAGCTTGTCGCACGTTTAATTGATTATAAAAAATCTTTTCTCCTCCGTTTTATCTCTAGTATTATATTCAACGGAGAAAATTTTCATGTTATTTTAATGTATTACTATATAGGCAAATCAAAACCTATATTTTAGATGATTACTTCGAAATAGTTTAACCATAACGAAATAATATTACGTAACATTTCTCTATAGCGTTTATAGGATGGATATGCGTACGAAATGGGTGATTAGCCACGGAACATAATTCCTCTTTCAATGTTCCACCCACAGATCTAATTGATTGAGTATAGTTTCAATTCGGTGCGGTATAACCTCCCGTGGCCTCCCACGTGATTGGTTCTTGTTGTCTAATCTGAAATAATTGGTTAGAAGCATTACTTCATACTTCTGTGTTTGGAGGGCCCGTAGACATACTTTTTCTCAAAGGAAATCGATGGAGAAAGACGCTATCTTGAGAAATAAAGACAAACTCTCAAACAATTAACCTTAATTGCTATTTATTATCAAATTGATTTGGATAGCTAACTCTTTTATTTCAATTAAATTTGGGAAATTAAGTAACCCTTAAGATTTTATATCCCGACTATAGATAATTCTCTACCCTTGATCCATTTATATATAAAACTGTATAATTATGTATAATACATTGTTATAAATTCCTTTTTTTCACTTGTAATCATCTAAATTTCTGTCAATACTACTATTTATTGTTATTTGAGAAAAGGAACTGCTTCTTCTCGCGATTGCTTGTATATAGGAAAATCCCAAGCCTTTCTTCATTCTTCATCCCTATTTGATAAATTATGCACCACGCTGACGAGGATCAACATCCCGAAACGCATTCGTGGTTGGCTTTTCTTGATTTATAAAAATATTGGCTTGGCCAAATATCAAGAAACAGGTTAAATAAACGTTTAGTTGATTTCTGTTCCACCAGATGGCGTTCTACAATCTAAATACAACTCATGTTAGTGGTTAGAATATGCCTATCTTGTTTTTAATATAAACACCTGACCTTTTTATTTATTTTTTCTATTAATTTTTCATATATATAATAAAATAAAAAAAATGCATAGCCGAACCACGTTCACATGAACTTTTAGATGGCAGAGAGCCATCTGGTGGAAGAGAAATCAACTAAACGTTTATTTAATCTGTCCCCTGATATTTGGCCAACCCAATTTCTTAATAAATCAAGAAAAGTCAACCACAAACGTGTTTCGGGCTGTTGGCCCTCGTCAGCGTGGTGCAGACTGTACCTCTACGACCAAAACTATTTTGGTTCCAGAGGCTTCCTGAGAAATCAAGAAATGGATATTTAAGGCCAAACTTGCGTAAATACGCTAAACATGTGAAATAATAATAATAATAAAAATAAAAATAAAGGTCAGGTGTTTGTTGTTAAAATAAAAAATAAAAAAAGGATTATCCTGACCACGTTCAAATGAACTTTTTTGATGGCAGAGCGGCATCTGGTGGAACAGAAATCAACTAAACGTTGATTTAACCTGTTCACTCTATATATATCATATGTGAATATCTGTGAGTATATAATATATATTTATATTTTTATTACGAAATTTCAAACCAAATTTCATATTCTGTAAGTAATCTTTTATTTTTATAATAATTTAATCTAATTTCTTTGTTGTATTTGAGTGTATGTTGGAACAATGGGCGAATGTGTGTGCGTGTGATAGGAGTTTGATCAATGAGTGCTCGTTGACACAATTATCGGAAAGAAAAAAATTTCAAATATTTTATTTTCATTAAAAAATCTATATTCATTCCACATTAGTAAAATTTCTTTCAAGTGTATACGAGAAAAACCTTATTCATATATATATACTAGCCGAATGATCCGGGCAACGCACGTGTTCTAATTTAGACACGTGGACCTGTTGGATCATTAACGCCCGTGTTTTACCCGATTGAATGTTTTTATTCAAATAATATTTGTTACAATTTTAAATTGGCGCCTTAAATAAATGCATATATTAGTTAATAACTAGCCTATGTGCTTTATCTGTCTATGTACTGTTGGCTTCCGTAGGCGTCTCTTACTGGGAAAAAGAAAGAGAGGATTCCATTTAGTTATTAACTGATATATGCATTTATTTAAGGAGCGACCCGCTCCAACACAATAGTTACAAAAACCAAAAAGCGAGTGGGGGCAAAGTGTCTCGCGCAGTGGCGGCGCCATCGTAGCGAACCAATAGGAGAGCGCCATTCCAAAAAAAAAAAAGCAAACGGTGACAGAGATGAAGAACGCATGACGCTCGTAACTGTATATAGAATAATATGACTCCAAATTTTACCGAGAAATAACGAACAAAGAATGAATATTGTTAAATCTGAGAAACCTTTTATTGCTAAATATACTTTTTGATTTTTATAACGGTATTTAATATTCCAAGCTCTAATTGTTTTAGATGAGTTTTGAACTGCCTCAAAATATTAAAATTATTGATATGGATTCCTAGTGCTAACCATAATCAGTCCGAACTGAAGATCGGAAACAAAGCTTTTATGAGAGATTTTGAAGATTGCGTTCAGTAGAATCAGTTTATTTGGAAATTTTCAGGCTGACAGTAAGTTTGGTACGAGGGCCATTGATGTAGGTTTGAAGCTATGTGCATTCTCCAACAAGGCCGATTGTATTATGTAGAAATGAAGATATTTAAAAAATAAGTGATCTCTTTACTTTTCCAATCAGGGAAGGAGAGGATTAAGGACTTTTTGTTTCAAGGTCTGTAGAACAGAGCCCAAGATGTGCCATTTTTACTGAGAAGAGAAAAATCTAACGGCGACAAGTTGCTTTACTAAAACCTTCGGAGAATAAATTTATTGTCCGAAAGCTCACCAAGCTTATACCTTTTTAATACATAAACTTGTCGCCGTTAGCTTTTATCTCTTATTAGCAATGGTATCTGACGATTATTCCTATTGAAAAGTGGCCATCTTTAGTTGGGAAGTAAGAGTTTACCTTTCTAAGATATGGATCTTGGACAGAGAGCTGTTAAAGAGTGATACCTTTTTGAGAGATCGTTTTGATAATTCCTGAGTCGAAACTTCAGACCTGGCAGACAAAACAGAGGCACACGAGCGATTTTAAGTTAGACTTCTGAATTCTCCAAATACTATAATCGACAAAATCGATGTGATAATCACCTCCAATGAGCGACTACCTTCCTGAGCGACCACCTAGGTAAAATGTGAACCTCTTTGTACAGATTGAAATTACTAATAATGAAGACTATTTCCAAGACAGACCTAATGAACCTCCATGCTTTTATAATTCTGTCTCTACGGCAAGATAATATTTTGTCAGTAAACGTTTTATAGGAGATACAGAACAACTTATTTGAGTATTAGATAAAACGAGGAGTTTCAAACGAGAGGAGTTTATTTTAATAGGATAATGTTCGCCTAAGCTTCCGAACATTGCTGTTCTCAGTGAAGTATTTACACGTGTGTTGAAAGGGAGAGATGCCCGAAAGTTTTGTGTGCAATAAACCTTGTTATATTAAAAGGAGCTTGTCTCCTCAAACCTTTTTACTGTATAATCACAAAATAAACTCACTCTTTTTTTATGAGGTAATCAATGGAATTTGAAAACTTCGTCTTTTCTGTAAAGTAACCTCTTATTTGAAATTGATTTAACTCAGTATTTTTTAAGAAGAAAAATCTTCTGATCGTGCAACTGGAAGTTGTGAAGGGTTTCGCCATCTATCGGAATAGAGAGAGAGAGAGATATCAAATAATGGTGGACTTTATTTTTTTCAAAATTATGGCTAAAATTACCTTTTCTTGATAAAGTAATGATTTCCAACCACATACGCCTTACAGGCTGTTGCCCCTTGCCAGCGTGGTGCAGGATACCTATACGACCAAAAGAGCTAGTCCAAAAATATTTTTTGAGGATCAAGAAATGGGCATTCACTCTTAAAAACACCTTCTGAAGATTTAGAAACCCATTGAAGACGCTGAGAACTATTTCAGAAAAGAAAAATATAGCAATAGAACTCTATAATGTCTACAGATCTATTGTAAATAGGTTCATACACAAAAGATTTAGTGAGAAAAGTTTTAGAACAGATGTGTAAATAAATCCCTTTTCAAACAAAGACTCTCGTGCACATGGGGAAAGAGAGGAAAATATTATTGTATTATTTTGTTGTTGTATGGCGAATCCATACAGGGTAATGGGCTCTGATAAACGCCTTTTTGTTGTTGTTGTTGTTGTTGAAATGATATTCAAGGTCAAAATGTGCGAGAAGGTGAGTTCATACGAAAGAATAGTACACAAATGGAATTTTAATGGGATCAAGTAGTCAAATATGAAGAAAAATGCATCTAATCGTTAAAGACATGGCCAAAAGCATTAGCAACTCTCAATTTAACGACCTCTATATGTAATATTTTACAATTTAGACACCTGGTTCTAGTACAATTAGTATTATTAAATATTAAAACAAGTTATCGCGTTCAGAGAGGCGGTCACTCAACAGATGACTCGTTTATGGAAGATTTTTACAAACACACACACAATACATTTTAATAATTTACATTTATTAGTATAAAATCAATATTTATTTAAAATCACATTTTAATAAATATTATTAATTAAAACAACAAAATATTAAAATATATAGTGACTGAAGGATAGAAGGAATTGTATCAGAAGCGGGAAACCGACTCAGTCTTAGTCTCCTCCGTAGATGTGACGGGAGGGTTGGTTGGTTTGGAAGGAACTTTTGGATCAGAAGTTTCTCCAGCGCCAGGAAGGGGGATTCGAACATGAGCGTGAAGGGGATGGCCAGCAAGAAGGAAACCATGGTATGGGCCCATCCATAGCCAGACCTATGGACACACACCACTGTCAGGGCCCATGATACACCTTCTTGACGTCCATGGATTAACTGACCCCATCCATCTGGAATATAAGACGACCTGGGGGAACCTGCTGCTTGAAACGGAAAATACAAAACGATATATAGAGTTTAAGAACCCAAACTTTACTGCATAGTATAAAATTACGGACAATGACATTCAGATAACAAAATATTCTCCTTTCACTATAAAAATGCTCAAAAGTAATGCATTCCCTTTATTACTCCAGAATAAATCGAGATGGTTGGTAAAATAATGTGCTATAACACCTGTTTTTGTTTCTTCCCTGAAATCATTTTAAATATATAGGTTGGCTTTTTAGTAATATTAATTAATTATAAACACTTTTAAAAAAAGCTTTTTTTTAAATGCACTAAAAATAACAAAATAAATATTTCTGAAGTATTGCTTTTTTTTCTGAAGATACCATTTAACAAATAAAATAATAGACTTAGAAATAAAAGCGGTGGGGGATGATAATCATTTATGCAGCAAATAGGTATAAATTTAATGAAAGGCATAATCTTGCTAATCATTTGCTTCATATAAAATCACATGGATCTCAAATTTATTATTATTGTACCCCACCGCTTTTATTTCTAAGTCTATTATTTTATTTGTTAAATGGTACCTTCAGAAATAAAGCAATACTTCAGAAATATTTATTTTGTTATTTTAGTGCATTTTAAATAAAAGCTTTTTTTAAAAGTGTTTTTTATAATTAATTATTCACGCTATTTTTAGTCGTATATATGCCTTTCAAAAAAAAAAAAAGCCTTATCATTGAGACGACGTTGGCCTTAAATAGCTGCAAGCCTGCTCGTAGCAGATTGGTCAATTCCTCGTGGGAGGTCGGAAGTGACGTAAGCAAAATCCGTTGCTAACAGAACTGCGTCTCTTTGCTTTTGGGAACCCTAAATTTATTGAATTATATTACAAAGTTAGAGACACCCAATGGATTATTGTTAGGGGATAATTGGTACATATAAAATTCGAATTATAATTAAACAATTGATTAAATAGTTAAAAGTAACTAATACTAATTGAAAAAAGGAACTATTTAAAAAGGTGTCGTGAAATGTATGGTGGTATATTGTTACACAAACCTATATATATATAATGATATAAATATAGGCGTGATGATATTGCAATAAGATGACTAAATTATGACAGATTATTTTAATATATTTGTTGGCTTTTCTCATTTATTTGCTTGTAATTCCAAGGACGTTTTAGTTGGGATCTGAATATTTGGATTTCTAATTCCTTCCATGTCTTGAACATTTATTGAAAAAATCCTTTCGCAACCTCCAGCATTTTCCGAGTAGATATAATGCAACACATAATATTAGAAAATAAATATAGATAATGGTTCATTTCCTGCCTTCCGACCACCCAGAAGTCTGATAATTAGTACACTTGCATTGTTAATTGGACTGAGCGAGTATTGTGAGTTTCATTATTCTATATGGTCTGGAAGCATATAAAATTAAATATACAAAATTTGAAAGGAAATTTGGAAATTTGTCCGTTATTGGCCAACCTGACAACCCAGAAGTCTGAAAATTGGTCATCTAGCATTGTCATCAGGTTTAAATATGTGTACCAAATTTCATATTTCTAGGTACCCTATAAGTATATTAAAAATTGATTACAAGATATGGCGACAGACATCTAGACAGACAGATATGGAGGCAAGTTAAATAAAAGCTTTTAAATAAAAAAGTGGACCAACCTCAATGAAAATGATATCATTAGAAAAAAACGTAAAAATTATACCAAGAAAGCTTTACCAAAGAAGGAGAAATCGAAGAAAATCGCTAAAAAACGAACGGTTCGCGAGATATTGGCAAAACAGAATAAATAAAATTAAATATACAAAATTTGAAAGGAAATTTGGAAATTTGTCCGTTCTTGGCCAACCTGACAACCTAGAAGTCTGAAAATTGGTCAGCTAGCATTGTCATCAGGTTTGAACATGTGTACCAAATTTCATATTTCTAGGTGCCCTATAAGTATATTCAAAATTGATTACAAGATTTGGCGACAGACATCCAGAAAGACAGAAATGGAGGCAAGTTAAATAAAATATTTTTAAAAGGCATCAATATATATTGGATTGAATAAAAATATTTATTTTCCATATTTCGGCTGGCTGAATGCCAACCTTTGCAATCTCTCAAGACAAATTAATCTTTTTATTCAATCCAATATATGCATTTTTTATTATCTAAAGATTCTATTGTAAATTTCTCTATTTTGAAAACCTGTTGGGTTTATTCTTTATTTGCTAAAAATGATGCTGTAGGGCTCTTTCTTTATCACCACTATTAGGTTTTGTATGCTGGGATTATAATCCAAATACATTTGTTTTTATGAATTTTTAAAGGGAAAGGGGCCTGTTTTTGGTGAAAAGATTACTATTTTGTACGTTATAAATATTTTTCTAATACATCTATATTTAAATATGTCTTTAAACAAAATATAAATTTGATTTTAAAAAAGCTGATCCCATAAATGTAATTTTGTATATTTATTGTTTCAAATTTATTTCAACCTATATGAAATTTCTTCGAGTTTTAAAAATTAAGAGTTGGAAAGCAATATCTTCTTTTTCTTCTTTCCTATCCCCACTCAATCATATTAGGGTACTGAGTGAAGTAGAATGCGTCTGCCTTTGTCATTAAGACTGGGAGCACTACTCAGTGGCAGGCCGATTTAGCTCCAAAAGAAATGGCTGCCTCTGACATGAGGAACAGACGCCATATGCAGCCCATCCTAACATGGAGTACAAATGCTGCTCATCCTGTATCTCTGGATTAGGAGCCATTACAGGGTACTATCAGCTGGGCCAGCCGAACCCAGGTTTTTTAGTGAGGTTGTTACTGCTCTCCCTCCTCCTTTTTCATCCAGGTTTGGGACCGACAAAGGCGGAGTTGAGGGAGTAGGCGAAAAGCGATATAAACTATAGAAAAACAATATAATATATTTACCAATAATTTTATTTATTTAAAATTATATGAAGAAAGAGAAATATAGGAAAATATAATGTTATAATTAAAGGAAAACTGCTGGCTAAGCGATTTATAGAGAACACAGAGGATCTAGAGATCTCTATATAAAATATAGAGAATATTTTATAAATAAAATTTATAAATTGAATTTACTAATATATATTTACTATGAAACCATATTTGCGGAAGAGCTTTGCTCGATGCAATACCTTGAAATTATATGTATATACCTCTACAGACCTATAAGCTTATGTCTATAGGTTCACTAAACACTCTTAAGCTGCCTTTCATTGAAAATACAGGGTATATCTCAAACTAATTCAATACAATGATAGAACGGTCTAGAGATTAATTTAGCGAAACAGCTGAGAGGGTTCACTACTGATGAGCCAAGACCTCTCATTGAATAACCTATGTCATTTCAGTAAGGTCTGTAGAGATAATATTTGATGATATTATTTAAAAGAAACGCATTTCCATTAAATTTATTTGTACAACATTTTATAAATAATATTGGATGGAGGTTTATCATTTGTCTTTTCTTAGAGTGGTTTATTGAATGGATTCAACAGCATTAATGTTTCTTCAAATTCAACAACATAATTCGAACTGTCCTCATCAGCATTGTTTTACATACTGCTCGATCCTCTAATCTTTTTATCTCTCTTTCAAGATTCTTCACCATATTCTGTCACATTTGGCCGTGAATAAAGTTTCATCTACACTCATGTAGGTGACCATCTGGGAACACCGGATACTGTGTAGTCATCTGATCTGAACGGCTGAAGTACACTCATGAACAAAACTTAAGGAAGTTGTACCGTTCAGAATACATATCGGGATTCCTACAATAACTCTAAAAGATATTTTAAAAACAGTGACCTTTATTGAAGACACACGAGATAACCAAGTGGGAAAAAAATAGTCTCTGTCTTCTTCAAAAAAAAAAAAAAAAAGACGACTAGAAACAACAAAAGCATTCAACCTCCTTATGTTTTGTTTATGATTGTATTTTTTCTAAGACTCTTTGATTACCTTAGTGAGTACATCCTGCAATACGCTTATGAGCGCCAACATCCTGTAACTCGTACGATATTGATTTTATTGATCTATCAAAACATTTTTAGAAAATAATCTGCAATAAAGTTCCATAAAAATGTTCATGTTATATTTATTTATTCTAATATGTACGTATTGTACATAGGTATACGAGGTGTGTTCAAAAGGTATCGCGACTTTTGAATTTTCGCGGGTTGCGTATACTCGAATTTCGATCTTTTTGTGGCTTTATGTGTTGGCACTCATGTCTCTAACTTTCTAAATTATGCTGACAAGCTCGGCCATTTTGAATGTCACTTAATTTTTGACAGCTGCTTTGCTTGCAGGTGTTTTGGATCGTCTTCGATTTTTACCTATTAAAAAAAATGGATCAAAGAATCTGTATCAAATTTTGTGTGAAAAACGAAATTAAGTGCGCGGATGCATTCCGAATGTTGACTGTGGCATACGGAGAAGCTACCTTGGACCGAAGCAACGTTTATCGGTGGTACAAAATGTTCTCAGAAGGCCGAGAAGATTTGAACGACGAAGAGCGTGCCGGACGCCCGAGCACTTCAACAACAGACGAAAAAATTAATAAAGTAGAGAAAATGATATTGGCCAATCGTCGAATCACCGTTAGAGAAGTTACTGAGGACCTAAACATATCGATTAGCTCGTGCCATTCGATTTTTATCAATGATTTGGGCATGAGACGGGTCGCCGCGAAATTCGTACCAAAATTGCTCAATTGCGACCAAAAACAGCATCGCATGAACATTGCTAATGAGATGTTGGACTCTGTCCGCGACGACCAAAATTTGCTCCAGAGGGTCATAACTGGTGACGAAGCGTGGGCTTATGGTTATGACGTGGAAACCAAAGCTCAATCATCTCAATGGAAGCTGCCGCACGAACCAAGACCGAAAAAAGCGCGCCAAGTTCGGTCGAATGTGAAAGTTTTGCTGACAGTTTTCTTCGATTGCAGGGGCGTGGTGCATCATGAGTTCTTGTCACAGGGTAGAACGGTCAATAAGGAATATTACCTGCAAGTTATGCGCAATTTGCAATCCGCCAGAAACGCCCGAATTTGTGGAAGAACAAAAATTGGCTTTTGCACCACGATAACGCCCCTGCTCACACATCGTTGCTTGTGTGCGACTTTTTGGCCAAAACCAACACACTAATGATGCCGCGCAGCCACCGTATTCCCCAGATCTGGTCCCCTGTGACTTTTTCTTGTTCCCTAAACTGAAGAGGCCCATGAAAGGACGACGTTACGCTACGCTTGACGAGATAAAGACGGCATCGAAGGAGGAGCTGAAAAGATTTAAAAAAAAGGATTTTTTGAAGTGCTTCGAAGATTGGAAAAACCGTTGGCACAAGTGTATAATATTTCATGGGATTACTTTGAAGGGGACAAACTAGGTATTCATGAATAAATAATTAATTTTTGAGAAAAAACACAAAAGTCACGATACTTTTTGAACACACCTCGTAAGTACATTAATTTAAAAGTTTTCTGTCGATTATTTCAGAATATTTTTTATATTTATGCTATTTAATAATTATGATGTCAAATTCTGAATTGTATTACTATCTTATGGAATGCTTGTAACATTATTTTTTTGTTTGTATTATATACCATAAAGGGATTTATTTGAAGCATTATTTATAGAGCAAACATTCACTTGGGGAGATCCCGGGTGAAAAGGGGTCAAAATTTATCATTTTTACGAAAAGTATTTTTATAAAAAACAATTTTTCATATATACGCACTCGGGGATAAATGCTCTCAAGTATAAACACTGGGTGTCGCTCGCTTCATTCGTCTAGTCCTTTATGAAGAGTGAAATAGTGCAGTTTTAAATTTCCATCTCTCTCTTGTTTGACATTACAAAGGAACTACTCAGGACAGGCTGGGGAACCACCTACCGCCAGGAGATGCGTGAAGTGATATTCCCAGAAAGCTTCCGAGTACATCATCAGGATGATGTGGTAGTGAAGAAGATAGGCGGAGAAAGCGAGGCGGCTCGGGGTTACAAAGCCTCTCCAGGACAGAATTTTCCGTACCCACTCTGCATCATACAGTCTGTATTATAGCTTGGGACTTGAATTACAAAATTATATTGCAGTAAGAGCAGTAGAAAATCGTTTTATTTTTCAAAAATCATACAAATCATATAAAAATATTTCATTTTTCTCATAACAGATGGCTAGATAATGCATTCATATTAATATTGTGTTTTATAAACCTTTACTTGCAATTTGCGGAAGAGTATTTCTCGAAGCATATAATATATTTATCATTATACGAGTATGTATTTCTACTATCCTCAAAGCCTTTTTCCATAGTTCATTTGAAATATCCTTTCCAAGAGTGTAGCCCCAGTATCAGTTTAAAAGGAAAACCGAAAAAAATGCAATATAACGGGCAGTTGGCGTTTTTTTTACGTTCCAGGAGCCTGGGTTATGCTTATTTCTCTCTATTAAATATATCAGTATATTTGTACTATAGTAGATTTAACTGGCGAAACCTCTGGGACGGTTCACCACTGATTATCCAAGCCCTCCCATTATTTTATAATGGCAGTAAGGGCAGTAGAAAATTGATTTATTTTTTAAATAATCATACAGGTCAAAAATAGTTCAAATTTTACACAATTAAATGTCTGTTTAATGAATGGGGTTTTGTGATTTTTAAAATGAGCGAAAAAAATAATTTCAACTTCAACTACTCAATCCCTTTGAGTCAAAAGGCGATCCATTGAATATTGATATAAAAAGAGGCGTACATTGATCTTTGAAAGAAAAATAAATCATTTTTTCTCAATATATTTCGAGGGTTTGCTTCCTCTTTATCAATTTATTGCACAATAACCTTAAAGGTAATTGTAATATTTTAGTTTACATGGAAACAAATTTGTCAAAGTTGTTTTTTTTTCATATAAAAAATAAAATCACTGTTTATATTAAATGTAGTTAAGGGCACAGCAAACCTCTTATAACTTGAATCCAGTAGTCGACACGACGGACTCACCAGCCTGCCCCGTCAGCCCCACGGAGAACACCCACGCCAGCCCCAGGGACCATCCCGTGCGGTGCAGTGCGGCGTAGAATGGAGCTTCCACTCGGGTGGGAATGTTTCCTTTGTTCCACAGCAGCGCGGAGAACAGGGCGCCCATGCTGATAGCTGTTGCCAGGAGCCATCCAACTGCTCGCCAAGTCTGACAGCCAAGCCAGCAGTTTTAACACGTCATATGTTAACACACTATGAATAATAAAATATATATGTTTTATTTCTACGTTAAATTCGTTATTTTCTCAAATAATTATATGCCATAGTCAAAAAGTAAATTTTAAACCGATGTTTTTATCATTATTAACCGCCAAAACTACCGATGAAACATGTGAGTCAGTGAAGATTTTCCAAATATTTGTAGTGCAGTAGAACCTCCGAGTAGAGACCCTCCCTACACTGCAGATACTCCTTGTATCTTCTGGGGGAGAACATTAATTGGATGGGTCGGCGTTGGTTTCCCTAAATTGATCGTCCGGAAAGATATCAGACAGTTGGATGCTCAACTCTACATCCTACTTTCCATATTCTGGTTTGTCCGGGCTACATCTGAGAAACTAGAAGTATGGTACTAGGATGAAATGGTAGCTTTGTGAACCAGCTATATGCATGGACAAAACGACAACCTACCACGGACATCTTGGGTATCTTCCCGCTGGCGAAGATATAGCCGGCCAGAACACCGACGAAGTACGGGCCGGCATGGGAGTAAGCTAGATAGTAGAGGTTCCACCAGATGGTTTTTCGGTCGCTAGAAGCATTTACCTTGTGTTAAATACAGAAATATTTGGTCTTTCGCCATAGTATGTTTAAAAAGAGAATATAGTTCTATAAAACATATAAAAATAATAAACGATAATTTATGAAAAACAATTCACACACATTTCCAGTCACTTACCTATTTGAAATGGCGGAAGAATGATGCACATCATCGATTTTCGACAACCATAAGCCAGGATCGAATCCCCCATATTTTTTCTGCCTCAATGTCCTCCGACTCTAACACAAGTCGAATTCTAACAGTATTTGCAAGTAAAAAACGAGACTCTGGCACGTTTTAAGTGCAAACTCAAAACTGATTTCTACATATGTGTTGTACATATGCAAACGTGATATATTTACAGTAAAATAGAGAGAGAAGCAGTTGCCAACTACTCATCCAAGATTAACATGACCTGTCCCACCTATACTAGGGGTAAGTGGTTCATTCCTTTTCCTTACATTTTCAAAATGTCTGATTCTTGAAAACATCAGTGGATAGAAAGATTTGAAAGAAGTGATCCTAAAAGAAGATAGACGATCAGGCTGGGCGAAAAATGTACCAATAAATATTTGATTCAAGATAAGCTTGAAATAATTAATAACACCATTGAACTAGCGTCATCTATCGATGAAAATTATAAACATATCTTATTTTGAGTCAAAAGGCGATCCATTAATTAAGATTATATAAAAGGGCGTACCTGGATCTGTGAATAAAAAAATAGTTTTTTTCCTTTACAGACAGGTACGCCCTTTTATATAATATTCTATTTTGACAATACTTAAAAAATATGCTTAAAATGTTTCAAAATTATTAATTCTATTAATATATTAAAGAGATGGAATAAATATTTTTCTGATCTTCAAAGATCTGTTCACATCAGAATGTCCATCAGAAGGCAGTGTACCAGTTAGAGGTTAGAAGATTACTAAGGATGAAGAAGAATGAAGGATTCAGTACTTTCACCTTACTAAGGTCACCAACTTCCAATAACGAGGAAGAAAGAATACACAGCTTGTTCTTCAAACATTTTTCATCTGTATAAGACAAATTTATACAATTACTAAATGAAAGATGAATCTATTGAAAGGATTAACTCATCAGTAGAAGCCTTCGTAATGGTTGACACGATTTGATCGGTCTATCAAACACCTTAGGCTAGCCTTGGTTATAGTTAGAGAGCAAAATCTCTCACATGTGGAATTCAAACAAAATACATTTTACTAACCGATTGCCCGTCTTATGAACGGTTTATAACTATAGCCAGATCAAAGCCTTAATCAATTTCTCTCTCACCTAAATAATCTTATCTAGTATCAATAACAATAATTCAATCTCTCTAATCTAGTAAATATTACTCTATATATTTGTTATGCAATAGTCAAAATCTCAACTAAATAAGCCATGTAAACCTTGAGTTATAACATGAAATTTTATTCATGCGTTAAAATGAGCATAGAATAAGAAATAATTGGTATATATGTCGCTATTTATTGTTTAGAATCTTCGGAGTAGTTAGCAAAAAACAATTTTAAACTCTGTTTGGAGTATATTATATATTAAAAAGGAGAGAGTATATGGATAGATGATATAGGAATATATAGTTATACTGGAAACTTTTAATAATACCACACTTTCATATTCAGATATCTGTTGTTTTTTAACTTAATCAAGTACACCTAGTACAAGCCATGCATATCATGGCGGGTAGTTAGCCACTGCCTTTTACTGCAAGTTCTCCACATTTCAACACTTTCAGAAATCATATTCATGCACTTGCAATATGCCAGAGCCCCCTTTGGTGCTTTGAATTTATGGGGTTCGACTTGTGCAGGAATAGGGAACAGTAAAGACAGAAAAATAAGTGGTTGATTCGGGATTCGAATCCGGGTTAAAATTCGTCGCTATGTACCATCCCAATTGGAGGCGAACAATTAAAAGTTGAAATTGGCTGATGTGGAAACTTATTCAAAACTACTACACATTTTCAAGAGGTTAAATAACTCTGAGGGTAAAGCTCTAGTTTCCCTGCAATCTCCCATGATAGACCGTGTCTAAAATATGTATACTTCTGTTTAAACTGGAGTTGGTTGAAATAAATAGTATTAAAAAAGCATTGGGCTCTTCTCCCGTCAAATTAAACGTCAAAACTAGACGCCATATTGACCATCGCCGCAAACTAACGACCACGGGTCGGTGACAAAGACACAACACCAGCTTTGGCAAACTGAAAAGCGTCCACCTAGAGATCATGGTTTGCCAAAGATAGTGTTGTGGCTTTGTCACCGACCCGAGGTCGCTAGTTTGCGACGATGGTCAATAGATGGCGTCTAGTTTTGACGCTTAATTTGACGGGAGAGGAGCCTGATGCTTTTTTAGATCAATTTCCTCCCGGCAAATATTCCAACTAAATAGTATTAGTTAGATTAGTAAAAGTAGTCACTCAGGCAGGTGTCTACTCATTATATAGATCCCCTCTCTATGGTAGATGTTTCTGTACTTATATTAAAGTTTGTAATATACTCCGGGTTTCCGTAGTAGAAGAGCATAGTGGGCGGGAGTCCCTTGTAGATGGTGACCAGAGCCAGGGCGGTGCAGGAGCACAGGATGACCGCCACACATGCCACGATACCGTAGCGCGGTTTCCTTACACCACAACCACATGTCAGATTCTCTATAACAGTCATCTTTACAATGAAGATAGAAGCTGCCTGGCCGACATTCATAGTTCTTAAAAATAAAGTTACTTCAGCCAATATCCTGACGAGGACAAAATAATTTTGTCGAAACGTCGAGATATGAAAATATTTACTGGCCGAAGTATCTTTAATTTTAAGAAGATATTAAAATTGAAGTTACTTCGGCCAATACTCTGACAGAGACAAGATATTTTTGTCGAAACGTCGAGATATGAAAATATTTACTGGCCGAAGTATCTTTAATTTTAAGAAGATATTAAAATTGAAGTTACTTCGGCCAATACTCTGACAGAGACAAGATATTTTTGTCGAAACGTCGAGATATGAAAATATTTACTGGCCGAAGTATCTTTAATTTTAAGAAGATATTAAAATTGAAGTTACTTCGGCCAATACTCTGACAGAGACAAGATATTTTTGTCGAAACGTCGAGATATGAAAAAAATTCACTGGCCGAAGTATCTTTAATTTTAAGAATAGATAACTTTACAACATTAACCCGTCCCATACACATATGCTGAAGCTTTTCAAGGATAATTAAACTTTAAAATGTATAGTTGTGTCATAAAATAGATTTCTAGCGATCATATGCCGCTAAAATACGTCTATTTATCAGATCTATAAGTAGAAAATATGTTTTTAAAGCTTAATATCAATATGATCTGTAAAAATACTCTTATATTATAAACTATTTTTGAAAAAATATGAATAGAATGGCAAAAAAATCAATTAAAAAAATAAAAGGCAATAACAAAAAATAGAGGAAAATACGATATTCGATCCTCCAGTCGTTAATTCAACACCTCCAACGGTAGAATCACTGAGCTAAGGTGTCATGCTCGCTCTGTTATTTCAACACTAATTGGCTGATTGAGGTGAAGTGACTGTAGAGAACAAAATAACGAGTAAATAAGTCAGAACTCATATATATTTATAAATTATAAATGGCGCTCTGCCATCTAAAAATCACATGTGCATTGTGCTTTTGGTCAGGAAATGCCTTCTTTATTTTTAATACCAACACCTGACCTACTTATTATTTTTTTCTATTGTTTTTTCATGTGTTAAGCGTATTTACGCAAATTTGGCCTTAAATACCCATTTCTTGATTTCTCAAGAAGCCATTAGGACCAAAAATCGTTTTGGTCATAATGGTACAGCCTACTCCACGCTGACAAGCTCCAACAGCGCGAAACGCGTTCGTGGATGGCTTTTTTTGATTTTTCACGAAATCGGGTTAGCCAAATATCACGGAGCAAGTTAAATAAACGTTTAGTTTATAATTTCTCCACTAAATGGTGCTCTGCCATCTAAAAAGCACATGTGCTTTTGGTTAGGAAATGCCTTCTTTATTTTTAATATTTATATATAGATCTAAAAAGAGTCATATAATGTGCGTGTGTGTGTGGATTGAATAAAAATAGTTATTCGCCATATTCCAGTTGACTGAACGTCAACATTTTCCAAAGCGTCAAAACGTGTATTATTTTGTATAAACAAACTCTTTCAACGCCACATAGCGTCATAAGATTATAGTTTACATAATCTTATTTAAAAATTACAAAGGAAATGGGTGTGAAGGAGGGGGAGAGGGTTAATTTATGCATTAATAAATTACATATAAATTGTATGAAATATGCAAAATTTATATATAATAAGATATATAGATATATAAAAAGTATATTATGTTGCATTAGCGCGCCATCTGTTATGAAAATTCGAAACTATTATAGACGCGTATGATTCTTTTAAAAATTAAAAAATTCTACTGCCCTTACTGCAAAGGAAAAATTAATGGAAGAGCCTGGCTAATCAGTGGTGAACCCCCAGTGATGAACCAGGCCCTCCCATTAATTTTTCCATTGCAGTTGGGGCAGTAGAAATTGTTTAATTATTAAAAGAATCATACGCGTCTATAATAGTTTAGAATATTCATATAATAATTATATTCCCATATGGTATTAAGGATTCAGACAGGATAAATACAAAACTACATTATTCCTACACTCACCAGAGCAACAGTATGAAGACCACCAGAGAGAAGATATGAAGCTGGAAGTCTGATGCAATAAACCACGTATGCATCATGCACTGCACATCAATATAACATTGAAAACTGAATATAGAGGTTGCCTGGTCGGCATTGATTGCATGAAAACATATTTCTAAAACTTTTCCATAAAGTTTATTTCTATTTTTTTTCTAACGAGGACAAAAGTTTTTTGTAGAAAGATCGAAAAAATAAAAATTCTACTGACCGAAGTGTCTCTTACTTCGCTCTCTCAAGAACGTTGTAAACTGAATTATTCAGAAAAACAATATTTCATAAATATATAATAAATATAGCAAAAGTTTAAAATTTCGAAGAAAGAAGAGATAATAGAAATACGTCCCTCTATAGATGTTGCTACCACCAAATAAAATTGTGGTAAGAACATGAATCTTATTTATTGAATATAAATTGGCTTACCTCTTGAGAAATTGAAGGATTCTCTATCTCAGGTAATTTTCAACTCACAATAGTGACGTGATATATTCGTGTAGTCTCACGACATTTGACCGTTTGAGTAGGGAGCGTCTGAATGAATATATTCATATTTTTTAGTCAAAAACACTCATGTATTTCAATGAAAAAGTTTCAAAGATTATAAATTATTCATTTTAAAGAGAGTGTGTGTAAATTCTAATATAGGATGTATAGCTTATTGATATCTATACCAGAAGATTAATTAAAAACTTATACTATTTGGCCGATTTGAGATCAAAACTTGCTTTTGCTCTAGAGGGTTTACATATGCGTGAATTCCTTTCATTTACAAAGAGTGTGGTATATAACTACAAATGGAACAGGCTGTATACAAACATGATAGAGTTAAAAACTCCCATGAACGACAATAATCAAGCGAAAAAGAATTTGGAAGCAAAAATCTGAATTTTCAATAATAAATACGGAAGGCGATGAGAACCACAGTAATCTATTAAATACCGTTAGCTCCCTATAATTCTCTCGATATCAGAACACGTCAGGTTTACTGGGACGAATTCTTTTCTTCCAGTAAAATATTTAGATATGGTAAAACGAGATAAAACCGATAAAATCAATATTTTATTATAACATAAGATAAAGGCGAAGTCAAAATTTTAAACGCAAACCCTAAAAAACATAGATACGTTTTATTTTATACATTTATAGCTTTATTTTAATTTTACTTAGTTTTGTCTTGAATTTTGAATTTATATTCTTTAATTCGTTTCACCCTTTTTCAATTTTTGGCCTGAAGAAATGACCCTGAAAGCTCGTCGAGTTCTGATTAAAAGATAATTATCGGGAGATAACAGCATCTGTAGATTTCGATGATTTTTTGTAGCTTGGAAGATGTTATGGAAAAATATAGCTACATCAACCAATTATTAATTCAATCTCTGTAGTTTTGGTGACTCACCTCAACCGTCGGGAAATAAATACGAGATACTCGTAGATATCAGTTGATATGGCATCTGTAGAGCTACTGTGATTGGCATCTCACCTTCAAAGTTGAGCGAGTACCACCATGATATAAGTTCCTCATCTGTAGGTACACTTCATGATGGGCTAATATGATACTTATTGTGAAATAAAAGTTAATTCACTGTTAAATAAAACTTAACTGAAGTGAACTGATCAAACCTAATTGAGAGAGATCTCTTTCAGGAGAAACTAAGGTTTTACAGTCTATCATGGAGAAGGTTGGTTGTACTGTGAAGTGACAAAAAGTAGTGTAGCTGACCGGCTGTTCGGGGTTGACGTAGTTGTTGAGGAAGAGAAGGTTGGTCCACCAACTGTGGAGACAGTACTGGACCTCAGTCCCCACAATCTCATTCCACAGGGGGCCCGATCCTAGCTGCGGGGTCAACAGGAGCAACATCAGGGCGCCCGTCAGTGGGGTTATCAGCCTGACACACATGTTCCACTTCATCAACTTTCTGCTTTACACGGCTTTCTCCCGAATATATCAATGTAAAAGTTGTGAAGATGCTGACTATCCTTCTTAATCCTTGCAACAGAAGCTTGAAAGGTACGATTGGAAAAAATCTTACATTGCTGTTGCTGTGATAGAGATGCATGGAGAATTCTGAGGCTCCTCATTGGACACGACAACAACAACAACAAAAAATCGTATATTTAAAACTTTTGATGCAATGATTAGAAAGGATATTCTGCATCTTCACCAATTTTACATTAATATCTTCGGAAAAAACCATATAATTCACAAAAAAAAAAAAAACGTAAGAATCGAGGATGAGTTTCTTATTTTATTAAATATTTTCTCAAGCTCTCTCTCTCTCTCTCTCTCTTTCGGGTACTGTGAACCCTTCTCCCGGAGCATATAAATGAAATTACGCTCTAATAAATTGAAAAATATTTTTAATTTTAACACAACAACTTTGCAACAAAGTGATCATATCCAGAAATCTCTTTACTGCCCTTACTGAAATAAAGAATTGATGTGAGGATTAACCACTGATGAGCCATGAGCCCTCTCATTAATTTTTTTATTTTAGAAAGGGCAGTAGAATTTTTTTTTAAAGAATCATATACGCGTCTATAATCGTTTCGAATTCTCAGAAAATGCTTATATAAAATCAAACAGGTACATTTTAGCACTCTTTCTATTAATCTTTCTGTGATGGGAAAATATTAGGAGGACCTAGTTCATCAGTGGTGAACCCTTCCAGCGCGGCTTTGACAGTTTAATCCACCATAGCACTCTAGTATTTTATTGGGAAATTCTGCTTATGAATCTTACACTGTCGAGGAATTCTTGTTTGAGGTATTTGAGAAAATTCTGGATATGAGCCTTAAAAAGTGTAGAAATACAAATAAATGTCAGTATTAAAAAATGCTTTTTCGCAAATATTTACAAAAGGCAAGTTAGGCACAGTAAAAGACATTAGAGCGCTATCAATATACAAGAAATATAACTTATTTAAAAGCAAAAAAAAATATATATATATCTAATATGCCTCGTCCTTTTGTGTAATCTCAATTCCACGCCTGAAACCACTCTAAACATTGTGGCCACCACGACTGCAAACCAACATGCCACACTACATTCATCCAACAGATACAACAACTGTGCATTACTACATATATATATATATATATATATTCTGACCGCTCACATGAACATATCAGATATCAGAGCGCCATCTAGTGGCAAAAATCAAATAAACGTTGATTTAATTATTTCCCTGATATTTCCTTGATATATCAATAAAAACGCACCCTAAATGCGTTTCGGGCTGTTAGCCCTCGCCAGCGCGGATCAAACTGTATATCAACGACCAAATATTCGGTCCAAGAGGCTTTCTGAGGAATAAGGCCATATTTGAGGTAAATACATTGTTAAAACCTATTTAGTGCAATTTTTCATATTCTAATGTTAATGATAATAAACTTATAGAGCTGATACAGTATTGAAGTGAAGTGTCTCACCTCCAGTATCTTCTCAAGATGAACATGGGAATGTTCAAAGAAGACAAAGTCCCCAATTTATGCACCCCTTGGGAGACCAGAAACCCGCTGCACACGCAAACCAATAAGGAATTAAATAAAAATCTTGATTATCATTATTTTCTCTCTATAATTCACACATCCAAGGTGAAAAATATATTTAGAAAGACATTAGTATTGTTAAAGACGTAGATGAGGTGTACCAAAGATCAATTTAGACTATACCGCAAACTGCTATAAGTTTTCAAGGTATTTTGTTCAATTGCTTATGATAGTTTTAGCGATATATGCTAGATTAAAGAAATAAGATGTACGTCATCTCCGTTTTTAACAAGACCTTGTTAGAACAGCAATTTATAGATAAGAAATATAATAACTTCTATATTAAAATTCGCAGAATATATTAATCAATAAATATGATTAATCTTATTACCCCATGTCTCAAGCAAGAAACTTTTGTAGGCTGTAGTTAACCAACGTTCAAATTTTCCCTTTTTATTACGCCTTCTGATTACTATCAAACACGGCATGTGTGACAACATCAATACAATTTCACATATCAAGTTTTGTATTGATTACATACCTTACTAAGCAAGGTTCTGGTACCTTGCAAGTAAACTTCAAACATATGTTGATTTGAACAATATCAAATTATTATACCACGACCTCACTTTCAAACAAGAAAGATTATTAACATGTTTCATTAACGCGCTATCTATTATTATAAAATTTAAACTTCTTTGACGCGTGTATAATTATTTTTAAATTAAACAATTTTATATTGCCCACCCCCCCTCTTGCTGTAATGATGAATTAATAGGAGGGCCTTGCTCATCAAATAAATTGTTTCATTTAAAAAAATGCATTTGCTTCAAAAATAGTTTAAATTTCTTTCAAGAAATAATATACTTGGAAATTTTGTCCTCCGTATTTAATACAAACAGCTTAAACAGAAAGTAATTCTCAAAATGCATATAATTCCTAAGACCTAATTCTATAAGAATCCATCAACAGTTTGTTTCGAAAGAACTACAGCAATGCAGTATTCGTGAATTATTGATTGAAAAATATTACCATGAGCTATATACTGTCTAAATTATATTCCAATTCCATCTAAAATATGTATCGTTATTGATCATTATGTTGACCTATAGTGCACTTACAGTACAAATAATCTCTAACTAGCTCTATGATTTCCAGGTTCGTCTTACCAGCGTACTGGGATGAGTAAAAACTCTACTCGAATAAATCATAAGATAGGTACTTGGAAGGTTTCTCGTCCGTATTTAATATAAACATAATAAACCGAAAGTAATTCTTAAAAAGCATACAATTCACAAGACCTAATTCTAAAAGAATCCATCACCAGTTCGTTTCGAAAGAACTACAGCAATGCAGTATTCGTAAATTCTTGATTGAAAGAGATTACCATGAGCTATATACTGTCTAAATTATATTCCAATTCCATCTAAAATATGTATTGTTATTGATAATTATGTTGACCTATAGTGCACTTACAGTACAAATACTTAAATTAGTACAAATAATCTCTAACTAGCTCTATGATTTCCTGGTTCGTCTTACCAGTTTACTGGAATGAATAAAAGCTCTACTCGCGAATAAATCATAAGATAGGTACCTTAAGAAAAAGAAGGAGTCCACCACGATGGTGCCGTTGACGACGATCTGGAACAAGAAGTCGTTGCCCCAGTCGAAGCTGAAGTCCATCAAATTGGCTGAACACAAAACCATCATTTTAACAACGGAAATTTTAGCACTATTCCATCTTAGTAAATCTAAGGCATGGAATATGTATTATCAGTGTTTAATCGGAATTACATTTTGCATTTTACAAAGGTATACAGAAGTTCAGAAATATTATAGCCACTTCAACCAATAATATATTTAATTCCTGACGTGTCAATGACCTGCTGTCACTCTTATCGGGGGAATTCCTCTGCGGATAGTGATTGGTAACCTTGATAAAATTATAACATAATTCTAATAGAAGAATGATTTAATCTCTGATGTTCTATATCAACGGTGGCCAATCAGCAGATGGGCTAAGTTTAAGAATTACAAAGCTGTCCCAAAAGTTCGTTAACACTTGCAAAATATGAATAATAGTCATAATATGTTTCCCGACATTTTGGACAACCTTATGAATAAATTATTGGTTGATGTAGATATATTTTTTCTGAATTAAATTCTAACCAATAAATGATATACAAAAGAGTACATTACATATAGTGAAGCCAAACAATAGCAAAACTAGGAAACTGTCTGAAACATTATCGCGCAGAGACCCCCGTTCCATCAGTGCGATGGCTGGTTGCATGGTAAATCACGAAGAGGAGAGGGTAGAAGGACAAAAGTAATTTAAGTCACCAAATTGGTTCTAAACAAGCACAACATTATTATCGATATATGTATATTTGCTAGTTTTTTTTGTCTAGTAGGAATGATCCATTGTGTTTATGTATAGAGAGAAGGCAGGGTATCAGTCACCTGTTTTTTGAATGTCCAATCCTCCAGAACTACAGAAAGCGGGAAGACATTGAATTCAGGGATATTTTATGTTTATAAACAGTAAGGATACATATTCGAAATTCAGAAATTTAGTAAATATATCTATGATTTTCTATCTTGGTATAAAAAAACCGTAATTGCTAAACTCTGTATATTTGTATTCATTTCATTGGTGTTCATAGGTAAGAAATAAAATCAATAAAATACACTTTGTCTAGTAAATGTTTTTATTATCTCGACCTTTTAACAAAAAAATATTGTCCTCGTCAGAAAAAATTATAAATTAACTTCGACAAAATAT
This sequence comes from Cordylochernes scorpioides, assembly GCA_030710605.1. NCBI lineage: Eukaryota > Metazoa > Arthropoda > Arachnida > Pseudoscorpiones > Chernetidae > Cordylochernes > Cordylochernes scorpioides. The sequence goes on along the minus strand of CP092872.1, from coordinate 20,965,653 downwards.
TTTTGTCTAAAAACGTCGAGAGAATAAAAGCCGAAGTATATTTTAATTCAAAGAACTATGAATGCCGGCCAGGTAACTTCTATCTTCAAGAATGGAACCTAATAATTAGAATTTATAATATGAATCGACACAGAGAGAGAAAGATTTGGAAAGGTTTTTTTCTCGCGTAAAAAAAGTCTACTTTGGGGGAACCTGCTCATAGGTGAAAACTACTAAGGTAGAACCTCTCTGTGATGAAAACTTAATTACAGAGCCAATGTGTCATTTAAAGAGGGTTGACCTCTTACCAGAGAGTGTTAAAATGGTAAAAATGGTAATTTTGTAAATAAAAACTGTATTTTGTAGAGAGGTGTCCTCTAACGGGAATTCCCTCTCATGGTGGTTATACTGTTCATGATAAAACTAGGAAAAACCTTTAAAATAACAAAATATATATTCACACACAATGCATTTATTTTTATTTAAAATTGCTATATTTCAAGCGATAATCGCTCTTCAACGGGCTTAATAAAAAATAACGACTATATCTTACAAGAAATATTTACAAATATATACGCGCGCAGCGTTGTAAGATATAGTCGATATATTTTTTAAGCCCGATGAAAAGCGATTATCGCGATAATTTAAAATAGAAAGATACTAATTGTGAGAAAATGTTTAGTAATTTTTAAAGGCTCTACTGTATTGAAAGGCTAAAATGAATTCCCAAAGGATACTCACAGCAGTTCACGATCAAGTACTATTCTATGTACTTAAAGTAGAAACTCACTGCCGGTCTGTTCGCTGAAGTTGAAGTAGGTGTGACCCAGCATCACCCAGGTCAGGGAGAAGAACCTGAAGCCGTGCACCATGGCGAAGGAATCCTTGCTGTGGTCAGGGCTGATCGTGAAGAGTCTCCGGAGATTGGACTTGAGGGAGAAAGTCTTCAGCACGTCATAGACCATCTCTGCAGACATCCATTCCCACTGGTGAGTATTCCAATATACTTACATTGTACTAAGGACAGTAGTAATTCGTTTCATTTGTAAAATAAAAAACGCAACAACACACAATGACAATATATAGAAATATACAAATATGTAGTTGAAGATTTATCCGGGAGGAAATTGATCTAGATATATATTGGCTATAGATTTGGCCCAGCCACATTGCCAGCTGAATATCTGTTTGGTAGATTTTAAATATTCCGTTGAATTCCGTATAGATCTCTTGGAATAGAGTCCGCCCTAGGCTGACGAGGGCCATTAGCACGGAACCATGGTCTCTAGGTGGACGCTTCCCAGTTTGCCAAAGCTGATGCTGTAGCTTTGTTACCGACCCGAGGCCGCTAGTTAGGTGGCGTCTATTTTTGACGTTCAAATTGACGGGAGAGGAGCCCTAAGCTTTTTAGGTACAAATATGTATATACAGGTATGTATATAGGACATAAAAATGTTTTTTAAACTATTGAAACCACTGGGAGGGTTCAAAGGTGATGAGTCGTGCACCCACCCTCTTTTTAAAATTTATTTATTGTATATAAAGAATATAGGAGTAGTTTTTATATTATATATAAAAAGAAAAGTATATCGTTTAAATATTTTTAAAACGAAACATTATATGGGGATAAGTTGAAAATGCTTTTTTATACAAGGTGTGTCCAATAAATAATGAGAGACAGGTCAAAAACAAAGAAAAATGAAATGATTTTTTTTTAAGTCTATTAAAAAATAGAAAGCTTCAGCTACACTGCGGTATATCACATCACGTGATTGCGCGCGCAGTCGATAAATTGTAAGCTTGTAAAAAGAACGCCTTGCATAACAATTTCTAATTTGTAATGGATAGAAAATTCGAACAACGAATTTGTAATAATTTTGCTACAAAATTGGGAAATCAGCTCCAGAAACTTCAGATTTGTTGAAATTGGCATTTGGAAATGAAAATTATAATAATCCCACCACATTTAGATGGTTTTCACGATTTAAAAATGGAATGGAATCGGTGAAAGATGAGAAGCGTCTTGGACGTCCAATTCTGCACAGGAACCATTAAAAGGTGAGCCAAATTTAAAATTTGATAGAAGAAAATCCACGAATAGGGTTACGGGACATTGAGGAAGAAACAGGGATATCAAAATCACTAGTTGGATCGATAATTAAAAAATACTTGCAGTTAAAGAAGATACCTTCAAAATTTGTCCCTAAAATGCTCACAATCCAACAAAAGGAGAATCGCGTTGAAGTTGCCGAAAAAAATGCTTGAAATGGTGGAAGAAAACCCTAATTGGACGGAAAAAGTAATAACTGGAGACGAGACATGGGTTTACGGTTATGACCCGGAAACAAAACGCCAATCCATGGATTGGAAAGGAAAAGAAGAACCAAGAACGAAGAAATCCCGACTTTGTAAGTCAAAAAAACAAAGTCTGATTGTTCACGTTCTTTGACAAAAAGGGAATTGTGCATTATGAACAACTAGAGGAAGGTCAAACAATCAATAAGGAGTCTTATTTAAACATTATGAGACGTGTACGTGAATCAATTCGTCTGAAAAGAAGTGAAATGTGGAGTTCCAAAAATTGGATTATCCATCATGATAATGCCCCACCACACACCGCTACATCTGTACTGACCTATTTGGGTAAACACGGCATCAAAATACTTCAACAACCTCCCTGTTCTCCAAACCTTGCTCCAAATGATTTTTTCTCTTTCCAAAACTCAAAATGGCTCTAAAAGGAAGGAGATTTGACACTAGAGAGTCCATCATAGCGGATTCGAAAAAGGTCTTGAAGAACATCCCGAAAGATGCCTTTTTAAAATGTTTTAAATCATGGGAGAAGAGATAGAAATTATGTATAGATGCGGGAGGGGAGTATTTTGAATAATACCAATAAAATATTTTAATCATTCTATATTTTCTTTATTTTTGAGCAGTCTCATTATTTATTGGACACACCTTGTAGATACCATAGTAGATGATGACCTGGGTTTAATTTGAGAGCAACTAAAGATTCATAAATCGAAGGTATGATTCAAACATTAATCCAAACCTATCTGTAAAAGCTTTCAAACATGTTATTTCTACTAGTGTAAACTAAAAAACCCTCTTACACGAGAAGTTAACTTATATACATATGATAGATTTGCATAGCTGAAGTAAAATTTATAGCTGAAACTTATTGTAATGCCAAATTTAATAGTTTAATGCAACAACAGTGAGCATTTTAAGCCGTGAAATGCGTTGAATAGCTGCAGCTAACTCAAGGAAGAAACAAAGGGATATAAATATCTATCAGATAATAAAAATGACTATATTGGATCGAATAAAATATTTATTTTCTAATATTTTGGTTAGTTTTTGCAAATTGGTAAATAATTTTTTTATTCAATCCAATATATGATTTTTTATTATCTAAAGATTTGAATATGAATTTCTCTATTTTCAGAACAAATAAATATCTATATTGATATAAATATAATGAATACATTTTTTTTATTGAGAATCTTCTCTCAAAAGGGTAACAACATTAATCTACAATACATAGCGAATGTTGTGAATAGAATTCACTGTAATCTACATTCGGGGACAAAACTTAAGTTATTTTAGTAAGACAAAAGTTATACCTTTTGACATGTATATCGGATTCAGACAATAGCTTTGAAAGATATTTGATACACAGTGACCTTTATTGAAGATACACGAGATAACTAAGTGTGAAGAAAACTGCCTCTGTCTTTAAAAAAAAAACAGATTCTCCGTGAGTGTATGTTCATTTTATGCGCTGGATTCCCGTGCGGTTATCAAAAACATGGATCTTCAGAGCTGAAGAAAGTTTTAACAATTTGAAATCAGACAGTGTAACATTGTGTTAAGACAGAATGTTGTATAGTGACTTACGTAGCCCAGGTCTCGGGTTGGAGGGGCGAGGCAGGATGTCGCAGGCCGTGCCCGTCAGGATCACCAAGAGAAGTAGGGACAAGACAAATCTACAACACCAATCCTGTTTATCTCCCGCCGAACATGTGTGTAACTACTTCGAAGTACGAAACATTAGCAGATATTCTCTCTGTGACGTGAGAATATTACTTTGTGAAAAGAAAAACCATCTCTGCCCTTAATTAAAAGCAAAAACGATGCACCAATATAGGGAAAAAGGTTCATTGAATAACACCAACATTTTCAAATTCAGAATACCTCATTAAAATACAATGGTTTAGGGCAATGGTTATCCTCAGGTCCGAAATTAATTCTTGAGATCTACCGAAAATTATCCTGATCAATATATTATATATCTGAACTGTAGCACCACCTGACGTAAGGTGTCTCGGAAGGTAAAGACAAGAGGTTCGACAAAATTCTCTTTTATGTGTATAAACTACTTCTTTTACCATAGGAAAAGTGAGAACAAGTAGTAAGTCAACATCTGTCTGAAGTACAATAAAATAAAATTTGTGGAAACGCTAAAAATTAGATTATCTATTCAATACTGTAGAAGCTCTCAATGACTTGAAGATGCATGATATTAAAACATATTTTTGCTTCTATAAATGTAGTCGCTTATTAGATGGGCTCATCAAAATTTACTGATCTACTCAATTTCATATATTTGATATGAAATATTATCGCCTGTATAAACATAATATTTCGTTGATTTACCGTATCTGCTTTAAATGTTCGAATATGAAACGTTAGGGTTTACTTACAAGATGATTATTTGATTAGTGTCCAACTTGAAATAGGATTTCACTTCACAATGGGAAACTTCTCCTTCAAGGCGAAATCTCTTGGCCACTGCAAACATAACATTTTCTTATTATTCTTATAACACACATTTTTGTATCAATTTTGAAGAAGATACCTCTTTCAGGGGATAGTATTTCCACCAATATGGTTTGCACTTTGTTCCTCATCAATAAAGGAATGGCTACAATTTACAACATACGAGGAGAATAATTATTGAATCGGCCAAAGCTGAAGCAGAGGTTTTTAAACTGGTGTTGTTATAACTTCTCTAAAATAATACAATTTGTTGAACGAAATGTACTGATACACTTGAAATAGTAGTATACAGCAAGGCTATTGTTTGAAATATCCTAAGATTTTAGTTATGGCTTATTTCCCGATCTCAATCCTTACTCTCTGAGTGTAGTGAAGATAAAAATATTAATCGTTTTGATACATGAGGCACTTTACTAGTTAATTAAATTACCAGAATTAATTTTTAATAAAGGGGTTTTAATAATATATTCAAGGTTCATTCAAGATTTCTAAAACAGTAAAACCTAAAAACACTTATAATAAAGACTATAATTATAAAAAAAATAATAACCGGCACACAAAGACAACCAATTTTTAAAATGTGTTTTGTTCACCCGATATTTAAGTAAAACACTGTCACCTTTATCATGGAAAATTTTATATAGAAGCATGTGTTCCTTTTTGGAAAATCTTTGGAACCAGCGTATAATATTTATATAAATAAGTCTAATATGTCTACCGCATTCATTTCAATACCACATATAGGTTACATATCAAGCAGTTTTTGTCCATATTTAAAATTTCGTCTATTCACTATGCAAATTGTATTAGCCAAATATAATTTGGCTCAAATAAGTATATTTGATAAAAATATAATTATAAAATAGGTCAAAAATGCTCAATATATTCATAATCATATCTAATTATTTTATAAAAAGAAAATTTCTTCTACTATAGGTGTAAAAAGATCTTAAAATAATTATAGATTTCATGTTTGTATGAAATTAAATGTCTAATATTTTTGATTGATAGATGTAGCTTTGAGAACTATCTTGCTATTTTTTTTTTTACTTTAGAGATTTTCCTTTTTAAATAATGGGAAGATTATTCTTCTCTACAAAGAGAAATCCCTACTATAATACGTGAAAATATTAATAAAAAAATCAATATATTCAGAAATATTAGGTGAAAAATAATGAAGATAGTTCTTACTATATATAAACACCTAATGCACTTAACACAAGGTAATAAGACCAAATCCAAATAAATAAATAGTGTGTTACTTTTCGGTAAAAGCGTTGTTACCATCTTCAGACAAAGCATCACACACTATTTATTTATTTAGATTTGGTGTTATTACCTTGTGTTTATAATATATAATCTAAATTGTGCATTATCACCTAATGCAATCACATGTAGATTTGTAAATATTTATTTCTAAGTTCTAATTTGTTTGCAGTTTCCTCTGTATTAAGCGCAAATATTTCAATATCGCGCCTGGTTGATCAATTAATTTAAATTTAAAACCTAATGCACTCAATTATGTGACTGAATACCTCTCCTCTCCCATTGAAAATTACCAAAATTATACAAATTCTTGGAAAGACATTCTTGAAATAAAAAGTATAATAAATAATGCGTGTGGTTTCTAAGGAAGATTTGGTTTAACATTTGAAATATTTTACCAATTATATATACCCATAAATTAATAAACATTATTCAGATAAAAGAATGAACAATTGTTGCAAAGGAGTATTTGGTGGAACTTTCGATACATTTTACCAATTTTACCCAATAATGGAGAATATTTTTGAAATAAAAAGAATACACAATGTATGTTTTTGTGTGTGGTTACTAGGGAATATTTGGTGAAACCTTTTATATATTTTTCTACTTCTACTATATATTTGATGGATTGATATGTTTGAGAGAAAAATAACATAAAACAAGGGTTGTTAGGTAATATTTAGTGTAAATATCGATAAATTCTACCAATTATCCCCAATAATTAAAAATATTATTTAACTACATGTAGAACTGAATATTAACATATGCTATATTAATAATAATATTTAGGTTTAATGAGAAAAACCTCTATTTATTAAAGAATATATAATAATTGATTGAATATTTAAGAAGAACATATATGAGAAAATTCAGATTTCCTAAGTCTGAATTCAATTCCTAAAATATAGTCTCAGAAAATCGCGCTAAGAGTTCACATCAACAGCGATAGTGGATTTGATTCGTTAACTGCTCGGAGAAGTAAAATGTTCAGTTTTTCGAAATAACACGTTTAGTTTGTGATAAATAAACGTTTTCGTTTAAATAAAAAACGTATTTTTATCGATCGTATACCACTTATGGATTTGCCTCTACACTCATGGACAAAACTTAATGAAGTTGGATGTCTCTGATTTCGTCTGTGGTCTGTTTTTTTTTAAGAAGAAGACACTTTGTTTACACTTGGTTATCTCGTGTGACTTCAAATAAAGATAAATGTGTATCAAATATCTTTCAGTGTTATTGTCTGAATCCGATATACATGTTAAAAGGTAAAACTTCCTAAATTTTTGTCTATGAATGAATATTTCGCAATAAATGATAATATTCATAAGCTTGGATCATGGTAAAATAAATGACGTATATATTTATGTCCTATAGCAATCCTATTAAGGGGCTGTTACGAACCTCTGGTAATTCACAATCCGCCACTTTTCTTCTATATCTTCACTATAGAATAAGTCAGATAGAGACAAATGTGTTCTTTATCGAAATATTGGAATAAAAATAAATAGGTGGCGTTTAATTCTCCACGTGGATCCACTACAGGCGAAGAGACAAAGCTTTCATTGATTACAGATTAAAATATTTTCGGAAGAAGTGTGAAATATCGCAGAGGGCTTTAAAAGATGATATTGAAGTTCACATATAACTAGATTTTTTTTAATTAACAGCTCCATCTTTCGGAGTAAATATCAACTAAATACAACTTGAGTCCTATTTAACATGCCGTTGTGTGAAAGTAAAGTATTTTTCCCCGAGGATCCGGACAAACTTGATGTAATCATAAAAATAAATATACCGCTCTCTTGTTAAAATAGAGGAAACATCTATGATCCAAAATAAGTATAAATGTGAATAATAATGTTAAAAAAAAGGTGCCGTGACCAGGATTCGAACCTGGGTTATTGCGGCCACAACGCAATGTCCTAACCACTAGACGATCACGGCGGGTAGCAAGGATTGTCTTCAGGACAAGATATTACTTGCCTACTTTAGATGTTTGTTCTACGTCCTCCTATGTTTTATTTCGTTTTTATTTTTCTAACGATCTTGTTAGTTACTGGCCAGCCTAACTGCTGGTAAATGTTGATTCAACCTCACTTTCATCTTCTGTACTTAGAACGGTGAAGTGTATTGGGAGGCAAACCTATGAGGGACAGCTACGGCGTGATTGTTTGTACTGGAAGTGCCCGGCATAATCATGAGGTAACACATGTTTTACTTTCTGAATTGTCAGAGTCTTTTTTGACAACCACTGAGAGGGTTCACTACTTATGAGCCAAGCCCTCTCATTCAATAACTTATATCATTGCAGTAAGGTTTTAGAGATAATATCTGATGATATTATTGAAAAGTAACACATTGCCAGTAATTTATTTGTTATAGATTTATTCGATAAATGGCAAAATAATGTAAATAAATTGTTTATATGAAAAGAATACACAATGTGTGTGATCGCTAGTGGATATTTGGTGCAACCTTTGATATACAAGGTGCGTTCATTAATTTCCAGGACTGCTCTGTATCTTTGAAAAAATAAAACAAATAAAAAAACGAATTTAATATTTTTCAAAATATGCCCCTCCTGCCTCAATACACCCGTTCCATCTTTTTTTCCAATTGTCGAAGCAGGAGATAAAATCACTTTTTGAGAGGTTCCTCAAGGTTGCCTTCGATTCAGCTTATATCATATCAACGTTGTCAAATTTCCGTCCTTTCAAGTTAATTTTCAATTTAGGATAGAGGAAAAAGTCATTGGGGGCTAAGTCGGGGGAATAGGGTGGATGAGGGATCTGTATGGATGAATGCTTGGCCAAGAACTGCAAAACAACATGGGCTGTGTGCGGCCGCGCATTACCGACGTGAAGTATCCAGTCATTGTTTTGCCATCTTTCAGGTCTTTTAAGGCGCACTGCCTCCCTTAAGGCACCTCATTATCCCCAAATAAACAGATAGTCCAGTCACTGAAGATAATTCTTCTGTTAGATATAATTAACTCCTTAATTTTGAGCTTGTTTTCCTTGCAACGAAATGATCTTGGACGCCCAGTATGCTGATCATCGTTTACCTTTTCCCGACCTTTTTGGAAGCGTGAAAATCATTCAAAAGTTCTTGAACGGGATAAAGCTGCATCGCCAAAAGCTTCTTTAATCAATTCATACGTCTCAGTAGCACCTTTTTCAATTTAAAACAAAACTTATTGCAGATTCTCTGCTCTTCGAAAATGGCCATTTTAAAATTAGAAATGCGAACCTTACAAGGAAGTTGTTTTGTTCTATTTTTAGATCGGCGCGTGCGCCACGAGACTCGTGCTTTCAGTCAGGTATGGTCGAATGTCCAATATTCAACTCTGTAAAAAATATTTTCTCTAGCATTTTTATTTATTTTATTTTTTAACCAGTCCTGGAAATTAATGAACGCACCTTGTATTTCACTACTTCTACTCATGGATGAATTGATATGCCTAAGAGAAAATTAACAAACAAAAAACAATGGTTGCTAGGAAATATTTAGTGTAAATATCGATAAATTCAACCAATTATACCCAATAATCAAATCTATATTGAAAATAATATTTTTAGGTCTAATTAAATTAAATCTATTTTAAAAAGAATTGGTAATAATTGATTAAATAATTAATAAAAAGAATAGATGGAAAAATCGAGATTTCCAAAATATAAATTCAATTCCTAAAATATGGCGTTAGAAAATCACATCAACAGCTATACAGAAGCGTGGATTCGATTCGCGAACTTCTTGGAAAGGTAAAATGTTCAGTTTCTTGAAATATTTCTTTCAGTTGACGAAAAAAAAGAACGTTTTCGTTTAAAAAAATACGTCTTATTATCGATCGTATAACACTAATGGATTTACCTCTAAACTCATGGACAAAACTTAAGGAAGTTGGATGTCTCTGATTTCGTCTTCGTTCTGTTTTTCTTTTTTGAATGAGATAGAGACAATTTTGTCCACACTTGGTTATCCCGTGTGTCTCCATCAAGGTCACTGGGAATCAAATATATTACAGAGTTTTTGCCTGAATCCCGATATACATGCTAAAAGGTACAATTCCTCACATTTTGTCCATTAGTGTATATTTCGCAATAAATGTTAATTTTTATAAGCTTGGATTTTGATAAAATAAATGACATATATATTTCTGTCCTATAGTAATCCTATTAAGAGACTGTTTAGATCATCTGGTGATTCACATTTCCCCACTCGCCTTCCATATTTCCACTATAGAATAAGCTTGATAAAAGCAAATGTGTTCTTTATCGATATGTTGAAATAAATAGGTATATAGGTTCCTATATAGGTATATAGGAAATAAATAAATAGGTGGCGTTTAATGTTCCACATTGATCCTCTACAGGTGAATATATGACGCTTTCATTGATTACGAATTACAATATTTTTGCATGAAATGTGAAATATCGCAAAGGGTTTTAAAAGATGATAAAGAAGTTCGTATATAACTAAATTTCACAAAGATAGACAGTTCCATCTTTCGGAGTGAATATCAACTAAATTGTTACAACTTGATTTAATCATAAAAATAAATATACCGCTCTTTTATTAAAATAGAGGAAACATCTATGATCCAAAATAATTATAAATGTAAATAATAATGTAAAAAAAGGTGCCGTGACCAGGATTCGAACCTGGGTTATTGCGGCCACAACGCAATGTCCTAACCACTAGACGATCACGGCGGGTAGTAAGGATTGTCTTCAGGACAATATACTGCCTACCTACTCTAGATGTTTGTTCTATGTCTTCCTATGTTTTATTTCGTTTTTATTTTCCTACTTGTCTAACGATCTTGTTAGTTACTGGCCAGCCTAACTGCTGGTATATGTTGAGTCAACCTCACATTTTTCTTTTGTACTTAGAACGGTGAAGTTTATTGTAAGCAAAACTATGAGGGAAGGCTACGTTGTGATTGTTTACTAGAAGTCGTAATCTAAACACGAGGAAACTTGTCCTTACTTTCTGAATTGTCAGAGCCTTTTTTTATTACACAGGCTTGTCGGTGAGATTGGATAATGTTGCAATGTTCATAGGTACCATAGGTGGAGAAGATTTCTAATCATTCAATCTCTTATTTTATATATGATTGTCATCCAAATGATAATCAAAACTATTTTGGTCAAAATTGATAGAAATAATAACCTATAGTTTTGGATTTTAATATTTATAAGAATAGGGTGAACGAATAGTATAGACCGTCGGTATTTTGACCACTACGACTCAGGATCGAATACCGCATTGAGCACCTTTTTTCTAATATGAAAAAAATGATTTTCCAATATCCCCCCGATTCTTGAGAAAGTCCCAACCATAAGCGAATGCAAGTAACAAAACGAGGCTCAGGAATATTTGTAAGTGCAAAACTCTAACTACTTTTCACATGTGTAGACATATGGTGAACTTACATTGAAAGCAGTCAACAACTTCTACTCACCATGATTATCGCGGTGTGTACTATGGAGAATAATAAGAACATATTTATCAGATTGATTACCATAATATTTTCGTAGACTCGAATTATTTTTATGGTGTACACTCATGGACAAAACTAAAGGAGTTTGAAAGTTTTCAATTTCTCCGGAAGTCTGTTTCTTTTTTGGGAGAGACAAACAAAATTTTGTTCACACTTGGTTATCTTGTGTATTTTCAATAAAGGTTAATGTGTAACAAATATGTTTCAGAGTTATTGTCTGAATCTCGATATGCAAGCTAAAAGGTACAACTTCCTTAATTTTGTCTATGAGTATATATGACAATATATTTACATGATTGATAGCTGTTCACCAAACATGATTCAGCAATAACTACAAGAAATATCTCCGCGACGGAATAAATAGCTAGCGCTTTCAATTAATAGTTAATTGAAAGTCTGGTATTTCGAGAACCGACCCGAAAATACTTTCCTTTTAAAGGTCTTCTATCCTAACGTGTTATAGAAGAAGGGAATATAGTTTTGCCTTCTAGAGTCACATGCGTGACATAAATAGCAAAAGTCCAGGACTCACCTTGCTTCACGATGGATGACACGTCCTCGAGCTGGCACTGCTCGGGCACACACACCCCGAACCTGTAGTAGAACTGGTAGAAGTAGTGGGCGAAGTAACCCGTCATCTTGGCCGCCTGCAACACAACAAACTTCAACACACAACACGCCCAAATAAAACCTGTAACACTTCATAGATTTGAAAGGTATTCTACACAATGCGGTTTCATAGCTATCTGTAATACTTCACGTCTTTCAACAAATGTGTTACAACAAATTTCAATACAATTCTTCTTTTTCAAATATATAGTAGAACGCATGTTGCAGAAACCTAATATTTCAACGCGTTTCTAACAAACTGTTACACCTAATCTTTTCCAACAAACCGCGACACCTCATCTGTTCCAAATATCTGCAACACAGTACTTCTCAAAGAATTGCACTAGAGCGCATTTCACAACGATGATAACATTTGATCAAACTAGTAAAAGGAAAGGAATTTTTTTTAATAATGTGTTGGAAAGCCTAGGCAAATTTTACAAGAGTAAAATTAAGAAGACTATGCAAACTAGGCTTTACGAAAAAGATCTATGTAAATCTTCCACAGATATAAAAAACTCTACGCGTTTTGAGACGACAGCTGGGATTGCCGCTGTCCTTGTTTGGTTCCTTCAACTTTGACTGTTATTAATTGTTTGGCTTTACTTCTTTAATATATTAAGGCGATCAAGTAGTTGAGCCTAATAAATAATTTTACGAAATTTATATCTGATTATTCCAGCACTTGAGCAGGACACTTAGTTGTTATAAGAAGTTGGCGGACTTATCTTGGTATTCTCGTGCCGCTACATTTTTTGGTGAGCCGGACGTGATTCTGCTCAAGTGGATTATTGTTTATCGGAGATATATATTTAAAGTGAAGTAGAGTTCAAGAAGTTGAAAGGATACACAATGGCTCTAAGTTTATGTATCAGGAAGCGAGCCCCCGTGAGAAGTCAAGTTACAAAGATTCACAAGGAAATTATTTCTAATTTGGAAAGTGAATCTTAGAATTATTCTAAGGCAACAGTCGGAGTGAGAAGAATTCTTGATGTACAGAAAGTACTGCTGTCGTCTGATAAAGAGATAATCGATATTTTGGCAGAAGATTATGAAGCGGATCTGGAAAAGGAAATGGATGATTGTGCTCATTATCAAGAAATCATAATTGAAGCAATTGTCGCTTATGAAGATGCTCAAAAACAAGTTGCAAAGGAAGTTGTAGTTATGGATACTACAGAGAAAATAAGACTTCCCACCATTGAATTACCTAAGTTTAGTGGTAATTTGATGGATTGGTTAACTTTTTGGGCTCAATTTGAGAAAATTCATCTTGATATCAGACTAAAAGATAGCGACAAGTTCTATTATTTGCTTCAAAGTCTGAGTGTAGACACTGAGGCCTATAAAATCGTATCCATTTATCCGCTTACTGAGGAAAATTATTCTAAGGCGATTGATGCTTTAAGAAGACGTTATGCTAATCCTGATTTGTTGTTACAGGTATATGTGAGAGAACTGCTCAAGTTGGTCATCGATAGTGCTAGCGGAAAGAAAAAATTATCTTTTCATGAACTATATTATAAACTTCAATCTTATCTTGGTTCTTTAAAGAGTTTGAATTTTGAAAGTGCAAGCCCGGACACATGGCTGTATCCCTTAGTGGAATCGTGTCTATCTGACGAACTATTGCTAGCGTGGCAGAGACGATCTCAGTTCGTCAAGCTTGATGTTGAACATCAGACGAGACTGGATCAACTGATGGACTTTTTGGAAAAGGAGATTTTGATTCAACAGAATATCCAGTTAGCTAAAGGCGGTTTCCAAAGTGCTGAAACTTCCGACCAAGAGAGAAGGAAAGGATTTTATAAGAAGAAAAATGATATTCCAACGGTGACCGGATTACAACAAACGGAATTAGGCGGATGTATATTCTGTGAAAAGAAGCATTCGAGTCAAAATTGTTTTGCCGCTAAAAAGATGTCCTTAGAAGAAAAAAGAAAAGTCATCCGTGAAAAGAAGGTTTGCTTCAAATGCTTAAAAGGACGCCATCTTGCTAGATATTGCAGAACAAAGGTTAGATGCTACAACTGTGGCTCGTCGCATTTTTTAATTATGTGCACTCGAGGAGATAGAAATAATAAGGAGGCTGCTCAATTGGGAATTGAACCAGAATTGACTAATCAAAATTCAGAAAGGGTTAAACAACGGTTTCACATCGCGAAAATTCTGAATCTTTTGATGCTACGGTGAAACCAAACGAAGATCTGAAAAGGCATAATGATTGTTCCAACCAAGTTTGTCAGCGGAATGTTGCTCTTCAGACTTTGATGTTGAATGTTATTGCACCAAAGGGGAGGAAATTAGTGCGCGCATTTCTTGATTCAGGTTCTCAACATACTTATATTTTGAAGACAACAGCGGAAGAATTAGGACTGAAACCTGTGACGAAAGAGACTGTTCATCATGCTTTATTTGGCGGGATACAAACAACGGCTGTTACGCATAATTTGTATGATGTTCAGTTAAAGGCAAACGATGAAAATTTTGTTTGCAAAGTCACTGTTCGTGATCAGTCAAAGATCTGTCAAGCCCTTCCAAGAATTCCCAAAACAAGTTTAATTTCTAAAGAGAGTTGGAACAAAGAAAAATTAAAGTTACAGATCTTTGAGATGACAACCCACCTATAGAGCTCCTCATCGGTGCAGATATTTATGGGAAATTGATGACTGGAAAAAACGCTGCAACTGGATTGCGGTTTAACAGCTATGCTTACCCATTTTGGTTGGACGTTACTAGGCAGCTTGAAGGAATGGTCTGATGAAGAAAATTCTATGCTGGTTATGTCCATGAAAAATGAAATTGAAGGCGTGGAAAAAGAGGATTCTGAAACTGCAGTTGATAGCTATGTAGGTGTAAAGGAAGCGGAGTCTAAAGACTATAAAGCAAAGGATTCTGAGCCTAAGGGCGACCGAGTAAAGGATTCTGAAGCGAGGCCTAAGGGCGATGGAGTGAAGGATTCTGAGACTGCAATTAAAGGTTATGAATCGGTAAACAATTCAGAAGAGAAAACTAAAACAAATAAAGTTGAAGATTCTGAAGTGGCTGATCAAGTCAGATATTTTGAAACTATTGAGGCAAAAGCTAAAGATGAGAAAATAGCAGATTCTGAAACAAAAGTCATAAAGGTAAAATATTCTGCAACAAAAGCCAAAAGGTTAAAAACTTCTGAAACAAAAGATAGAGAGTTGGTGCACTCAAAAGTCTTGGATAAAAATGAGCAAATTGAGATTAATTCGAGGAATATCGCTAAGACATCTTCAGATCTTCAACGAAATAAGAGACCTTTAAAACCCTATAAAGTTTATCGAGCTAAATCGAAGAGATCAAAAATAATCAATCTCTGTTTTCATGAGCTACTTGCACTTGTGCTTCTTTTGTTGGCTGTTACTGCTCTTCTTATTGCTATGATAAAGGACGAGATCGATGGGAGGAGTTGGTCTTTGCACTTGTTTACTGATGCGAGTCGGACAGCTTACTCCGCAGTGGTATTTCACCGGGTAGAAAATGAAGAAATACGGGTCAGTTTTATGTCCGCTAAAACACGAGTGACTCCAATGAAAAGAGAAATACTCAAAAGGAATAAGAAAACTGGCGAAAGCGAAATGATTGTTAAAGAGATTAGTATTGATTGGAAGACGCTTCAAGAGAGCGACTGCGTTAGACCTATAAAATGGAGATTTAATCCTCCCTTTGCGGCTTGGTGGGGAGGTTGGTGGGAGCGTTTAATTCGCTCTATGAAGAATCTGTTGAAAAGAACTCCAGGAAAGGATGGAATTGTTCGAGTTGGCAAATTAAAGACCGGAGGCGGGATTGTATTAAGACCTATACAACGTCTTTGCCCAATGGAGTTGGATTTTCCGGAAGAGATTTCGAATCGATTCCAAGATAGTGTTGGATGCTGATTTGGAAAAATTATTGTCAATAATTTTTGTGGGGAGTATGTTGGAAAGCCTAGGCAAATTTTACAAGAGTAAAATTAAGAAGACTATGCAAACTAGGCTTTACGAAAAATATCTATGTAAATCTTCCACAGATATAAAAAACTAGGATAGCATCAGGAGTGTGTGTGTGTGTCCACAAGAAGTCGGAGCTCTACGCGTTTTGAGACGACAGCTGGGATTGCCGCTGTCCTTGTTTGGTTCCTTCAACTTTGACTGTTATTAATTGTTTGGCTTTACTTCTTTAATATATTAAGGCGATCAAGTAGTTGAGCCTAATAAATAATTTTACGAAATTTATATCTGATTATTCCAGCACTTGAGCAGGACACTTAGTTGTTATAAGAAGTTGGCGGACTTATCTTGGTATTCTCGTGCCGCTACAAATGCTTTTTTAATAAAAGTTCTTTAAAATAGATTAACGTTCATAGAGAAAAATTAAAGATAACATGTTTATTGTTTTGGAATGTTTTACCTAAAAGCAACCCTAAAAGAGATTGGTACCAGGCCGGGTCTTGTCAAAAATAAACCTGGCGATAGTTTTGACCCTGCTATTTGACTATCATACCAATTTCTTGAGCCTTAGATAAGACATGTTTGTAATTATGATAATATTTATTAACACAACTGTGTGGGTGCAAGTACTGTTAAGCTAAGAATGTCTCTGTAAACTGTGGCGTATTCTTAACAAAATAAACTCCCAATAAACATATGAATGTCATGTTCTATCTAATATATGCACTGCACACTTACCATGATTTTCATGGTCTGTAAAATGTCCATCTGTTGGAAATTGAAGTGAAAGGATAAAAAAAATCAAATATCAATAATATAATTTTTTTTTAATATTGAGAAAAACCACATGAATGAAAAGGTATCTTAATATATATTTTATAATTACGATTTCTTGGGTGAAAATACACAGTATTAGTTATAATTATAATTATAAATAAATTAGTATATAAGTATTAGTTATCTGTCAATAATTTCGATAAAACAAGCAAAGAAAAATTGAACTAGAACTGTTATTGATGAAAGATTGATTTGAAGAAAAGTAACATCCTCTGTAATACATATGAATAATAAACAGAACGAGGAAGAGTTTCCTGTTTTATTGTAAATTCTTTTCAAGATTTCAGGTATCACAAACCTTTCTACAGGAGTTTGATATAAACTGTTTATCATATATTCCTGTAGAGGATTTATAATACCCGAAAGCCTGAGATAATTATACAATCAAGTAATAAACTGACCTTTGAAAGTGGTTGAGCTTATAATTTATAATATTTTAAAATTTTTACACATATAAATTTGATGCACTAGCGCGCCATCTGTTATCAAAATTCGAAACTATTTTAAAGGCGTAAGATTCTTTTTGAAATTAAACAATTTCTAATCCCTTACTGCAATGGAAAAATTAAATATTGTAACGTTTTATTTTTGCTTTAACTTTTAAAGAAATGTTTTATTTTTAATCTTTATCTAATTTGTTTGTTTGTTTTAAATAAAGAGGCAAATTTACCATGTTGTTGTTCTTTTGTTTATTAATTATTCTTTTTTTTCCAATGATGATAAGAGTTATTGATCACACATTAAAAATCAATGAAAAACTAATTACAAAATTAATTACAAAATTCAGAAACGTGTCATATCCCTCGGCTTGAAGGATTTATTTTCGCAAAATAAATGGTTTCAATTGTGACACATGAACTTTAACCAAGGAGGAATCATCTTTCAATAATTCACACGTAACACTAGATATTTTTCTTGTTATTTGAAAAGGACCCTCATACTTTGGGGATGTTTTGACCATACTTGGATCATTACTAGGTATTTTACGAAGGACCAGATCACCAACTTTGAATGACGACTGCGGATGTTTTGCATCGTGTCGTGCTTTCCAATTTTCTCTATGCTTTGCGCTATTTTCTATTGCTTTCTTCCTTGCATTTTCTATGGTGAAATGTGGTGATTCAGAAAATTCTGGTATTGCACAATCACCAAAAAGTAGGAAATTTGGAGAAAACCCAGTGACATCATGGGGTGTGCTATTATAATCTTTCACAATTTTGGCAAGTAATGATGACCATTTTAGTCTTGGATTCTCTTGAAGGTTTGTTCTTAATTTGGTGAGTATAGTGTCATTCATCTTTTCACACAGTCCACTACTCTGCGGATGATATGGCGTCGAATAGGTGTGTTGAACTTGATGCTCATTCAAAAACTTGTTAAATTCTTTTGATGTAAAATTCTTTCCGTTGTCGGTTAAAATACATTTGATTTGGGGAACAGTTTTGTTGATTTTGTCTAAACATTGAATTACTGCTTGAGAAGTGTTGGTGACAGTAGGGAAAGCCCAAACAAATCTTGTTAGGTGGTCAATTATTACTTGAATGTATTTGTGCTTGGTTTCATTTGCTGCAGAGCCTAGCACAATAGTATCCATTGATATTAATTCCAGTGGTTTCAGATCAGAGTTTGGTGCAACATATTCTCCAATAAATGGTTTATGACTGCATTTAGTTATTTGACATATTTTACATGAGCGAACATAGTCTTTGATGCATCTGATAGCATTCGGCCTCCAATAAAATGGTGTTATCAATCTTACTGTCTTGTTAATTGAGGGGTGAGAATGATTATCGTGGTATTCTTTGAGAATTTCTTCTTGGAATGATTCTGGAACAACTGTTTTTAGAACTCCATTATGTTTCACCATAATAAGATCTCGATGAATATGAGAGTTCTTTACAAAACTGAGATCCGCTTTTTGTTGGTGTAGTCGAAGAGTGGGGATTGATATATGAAATGACACTGGTGATCTTGACAATGCATCAACATGCGTTTGCTTTGATCCTGATCTGTGAACTATTTTCATTGACTTGGTTGATAATTCAATTATCCATCGTAGATATTTTATCTTTGGTTTCTTTACGTTGAAGAGCCATTCCAAAGCCGAATGATCTGTAATGACTTCAAATGTATTGTTCTCAAGATAAACTTCAAAGTATTCAACTGATTGAACTACAGCAAAGCATTCCAACTCAAATGCAGAATAGTTCTGTTGATGTGGTAGAAGTTTTCTTGAATAATAGGAAATTACATGTTCTTGATTATCATTTCCAATTTGAGCTAAAATAGCACCAATTCCCAGTTTAGATGCATCTGTATAAAGCTTACATGGTAATGAAGGATCATATGTAGAAAGAACTGGATCTGTGGATAAATGAGACTTTAGTTCCTGAAATGATTTGTTAACTTCAGTAGTCCATTTGAATAACTTATTTTTTTCTTGTGAGGCTTGTTAAAGGATCTGCAATTTCACTAAATTTAGGAATAAATTTCCTGTAGTAACCTGCTAAACCCAAAAACTGCCTTACTTGCTTCACTGTTTTAGGTTGAGGGAAATCATTTATTGCCTTTGTTTTTTCAGGGTCAGGTTTAATCTTGTTATGTCCTATGATATGACCTAAATATCTTATTTCTTGTTTTGCAATGGAACATTTCTTAACCTTGAGTTCTTTTTGTTGTTCAGATGGGAGGTGAGTTTCATCAGACATGGAAAGACATTCATTTTCTTTAAAATACACAGCTTTGTCTTTTGTATCAATTATCAATCCAATTTTTTCTGCTATGTCAAGCCCAATAAGTAATGGATAACTAAGGTTTTTCACTACATGAAGCTTACACCAGACAAGTTTAGAATGGATTTTCAAAATACTTCTACTGATCCTAAAGTATATGCAAAACTATCTACTTGTTTAATTTTGATTCTTTCGTTTACATTCAATTTTAACTTATGTTGTTTTAAAAGCGAACAGCTCATTAATGAAATAGTTGACCCGGTATCAATAAAAGATGAAACTGGAATATTATTAAGTAAAACTTCAACATTAACAAATCTATAAGGAAAATTGGTATTTGCTATGCAAAGTGAATCAGTTATGGTTTGTTTAACATCTGTGGTGATATTAGTTGCTTGGTCTTTAAGCTTGTCTTTATAATTAGGATCATAATCTTTGCAATCACTTATCCAATGTTTAAAATACAATCCTTTTTTCTTACAAATAGGACACCAATATGGGCAATTTTTTGAGATTGTAGGTGTAGTTATATTAAAAACCTTGGTTTTACTTCTCTGTTGTTGCCTTATTTGATTATTGTTTTGTTCAATCTCCATGGCAATCTGCATCCAATGTGATGGATCTTTAGGCTGGGCTGTTACGAGATAATTTTTCCAATCTAATGGCAATCCATCCGTTAACATTTTTAGCTTCTCGACATTATTGAGGCTTGTTTGATTTAATAATCTAATTTTATCTCTAAAATAATCTTCCACGGTTTCTTCTTTTTTAAGTCTTCTTTTTGATGCTGCAACTATAGGGCTTTCAACTTTATAACCAAAGCGCTGAATTAATTTGAGTTTAACAGTATCCCATTTTTTAATGGATGCGTTGCTCAATATTTCATCAGCAAACCATTCTAAAGCATCTTTTGATAAATAATAAATTAGATTATTGATTCTATCGACTTCATCTAGTTTACCAGTTTCCAATTCATATAGTTTAAGCCATGATTCAGGCCGAATTGAACCTTTATCACCGCTAAATTTCTCTAATTTGTTTACATTTACTGCCATTGTACTTACTTTTTCTTTCGTCGAAGCCTTTTTTGATTTATATTTTAATCCTTGTAGCTGCGCCAAATATTTTATGTAACGTTTTATTTTTGCTTTAACTTTTAAAGAAATGTTTTATTTTTAATCTTTATCTAATTTGTTTGTTTGTTTTAAATAAAGAGGCAAATTTACCATGTTGTTGTTCTTTTGTTTATTAATTATTCTTTTTTCCAATGATGATAAGAGTTATTGATCACACATTAAAAATCAATGAAAAACTAATTACTAAATATCATCAAATATTATCTCTACAGACCTTACAAAGTAAGGTCTGTAGAGATAATATTTGATTTGATGATATTTAAAAGAAGCGCATTGCCATTAAATTTATATGTGTAAAGATTTTAACGATAGATGGCAATTAAATTTAATTTACTAATTTATAAGATTAACTTATGTTTGATAATTTGTTTAAAAGCTTCTCTAAAAATATAATTGGACTAATTATCGCACCACATATTTCCTATAAAGTAATGATTTGTTATTTTAAAAACAAGCTCCATTTAAATCACCTTTCGTCATACACTCACTATATCGGTAAAATGAGCGAGACTAGAGATGAATAAGAAATAAATCACCCGTTTGAATAAAAGTAAAGTAAATACCTTCTTTAAACAAATTATCAAGACTGTAAATGAGAGAGATATATTGTGATATTTAGATTATTATATAAAATGAAAGGATTTTAGAACACGAATATTTCTTTTATACATAATACAAACTTCTATTGCCCTTACTGCGATGAGAAAATATATTGAGGGGGCTTGGCTCATCATGGTGAAGCCGCCCAGCGGTTTCGCCAATTTAATCCACCAGACCGCTTCTCAGAGCTCTAATACTGTATTGGACGATTCTGCTTATATACGGAGCACTGAAGGATGGAATCTCAGAAATAATTTTCAAGAAAACTATGGACATAAGCTTATAGATTTAGATTATTGTCTCTTATAATAAATGGTATATTTTCCGGATTAAAATTCATCAGTTTATATATTTAATCTCCCCCCCCCCCCCTTTCATTTTCATATTAATATAATATGAAAATGATTCGTTGAATTGCCAAAATAGATCAATTTAAAATGCGTTTATCAATAATAATTATTATTAATAATAATAATTAAAATTATTAAGAAAATGGAGTGGCCAAATATCAAGGAATAAACCTAAAATCAATGCCAACGCAGGTTCAGATACAAGATGCATTAGCCCGCCATCTGGTATTGAAAATTTGAACTATTTATGGCCCCGTATGATTATTTTTAATAAAAAATATATTACTGGCCTTATTGCACAATATGATATACAGTTTTTATTTTTAATTGTAATTTTTTCTCAATCCTGTATACTTGTTTGACATTTTATTGGCAAAATAACTTTTATATATATACATTCTTTGGCTACTTATCAATAATTTACATTTTCGCTCGTGTAAATCACATTCTATCACAGTATATAAACAGAGCTATATTGTATATAATATCTTTGGAATTATCGTATTTTCTTTAAAGCACCTCATTGATCATATGAATTTAGATATAATCGTGTTAGAAAAACCGCTTTGCAATAATATAATAGTTCTTAAAAATTATCTTTACCTGAATTTTTGAGAGAATAAAGATATTTATTTGAAGATAGCGCACTAAAAACCTTTCTCAAGGTTTATAAAAGTCGATGTATAAAGTTTTATTTTGAATAAAACTAAGAAAATAATAATCACGTTACTGTCTTATTTCAATATACAGTTGACTTGGCAAAGACTTTTGTACAAAGGAACGAGTTCTGATATTCCTACAGTTACAAGATGTATTGTGTGTGATGTTTACACATGCCTATCCTCTAGCGCAAGTTTATGGTATTTCATTTTTAGGATTATTGGTACTATTACTTTTATTCCTGAATGTGTACCCTAATTTCTGTTCGGAGAATCTGTATACGAGCAAAAGGTCTTAATACATCTTTTTGTTTCATTGTTGTATGTATTTATTATTCTATTAATGTGTATTAATTTATTTTTCTGTTTCAAATATATAAGACATATATATTATTATTGTTGATAGTATATGTATTTGAATTGTATGTGTGTGTGTGTGGGATAAACACTCATGGACAAAACTTAAGGAAATGGAAAGTCTTTGATGCGCCGATTATCTTTTTTTTTAAGAGACATGGAATTTTGTTCACACTTGGTTATATCGTGTGTATCTTGAATAAAGGTTACTGTGCATCAAATATCTTTCAGAGCAATTATCTGGAACCCGATATACATGCTAAATGGTACAACTTATTTGAGTTTTGCCCCTGAGTGTAATTTATAGGTTTAACAGATTTTAAGAGATCGATGGGTTTTCATGTCTCAGAAAGAAGTAATGCTTAAGCCTGGGGATTTGAACGCGCACTTTTTTCCCTTCTCTAATTCATATGTGCAGTTTCTAACTCAAAAGGTGTTGGAAAAAATTCTGGAGTCGCAGTGGTGAATTGACATTTCAGTTATAGCAAAAATAAATAATACAAAGCGAAATAAGCTTTTATATAAAGGCGAAACTAATACTAACATATGAGTTCACATAGCTTCAATTGTGTCGAGTCTTCACTCGGTACCCATCGTTAGGTTCTGTACCTTCTACATAATATATTTTGAACAAACAATCAATGATTTTATTTGAGAGCTGATAAGAATTTTTGGCTCACTGATCCTTTGAATAAAGTAGCAAACTGAGGTAAACCAAAGGTCTTGGATTTAACGAACATTCGGCACGTCTCCCTTCCCCACAAATCTGGATGTCTCGGTAATTAACCCTACAGCATGATCATTTTGGTGGCCCGTCCTGTACATTTTCATAACAATCTATGCAGAATTATGAATCACTAGATTTTGTAAGAAAAATAATCTTTCAAAAATGCTTTTAGATTACTAGTGTGCAAGAAAATTCACTCAGCACTAGAAGAATATGTCAGTAGCTGTTTCCATAATATAGGTGATAACAGCACTCGCAAAATCATAGATGAAATAAGCGAATTATTTATCAGTGAAGAGAGAAATGATTACGATATTCATGTTCCATGATTGAAACAAAATATCGATCCTTGTATATCATTACGTTGTTAAAGCTTATAATATAAGAGAAAAATGAATTGTTTCCCTATTCGGATATTATAATATTTTTGTCCTTGCCCTTGTAGATGATTACGATGAACAAGATCCAAACCAATATTATAACACATTATTTGCGATTTTTGATTAATACCATGTTCAATATCATTGTAAAATATATTGCTGCAGTATTAAAAATCAAAATTGGGAAGATATCAAATTGTTTTGCTGCTGTTCACAACACACACAATCAAAATTATAGCCGATGATGACCAAAACCTCTGGATCTTGTATATTAATTTATTTATTAAAATACTAAGAGTATCAAAATGATTTGAAATATTGGAATTCTTAGTGTTTAGAGAAAAAAATATCAGGTTCTTGTTGATGGTGCTACATTTTTTTAATTAATATTCAAGCTTTGAAAACTGCATCGATCCTTGAAATATAATTGAAGAGATTGATTGCAGAAGTAAAAAACATTGGTTGAGCACTTTCTTGAATTTTAAAAATTTTATTGCGAAATTTTAAAACAAAAAGAGGGAAGAAAATTTGAATTATTAAATAATAATTTCAAAAGAAACATGATGACATTTAGACCGATTATAGTTGAAGAGAAAGGTTCTATAAAAGAAAGCTGGAACAACAATGTGGAAAGAAAGAAATATTTTTACCATTGATTGGCAATTGCATGAAGGGGGCAGTATACCATCGGGCTCGTGCACGGCGAAGAGTGCCAATGCCTCTGAAGCTATGGGCCGTTGTGGCCAGGAAACATCAACCTACTCGGGCCCTTCGGCCGTGAGCTGCAGTTCCGGGAGTTCTCGGCAGCGGAGGCGCCAAACTATTTGACATCCCGGCCGTGGAGGCGGATGGCTGAAAAGTCTTTCTTCAGTCCTGGGGAGGAACGCAAACCACCACCATGCCAGCCTCAACTCCCCAGGACGCTGCCTATCTGCGGTGGAGGGCGTTCCCAAAAGAACTCTTCAAGATGGCGGCGAGGAAGCTGCAGCACATCCGTCACCAGTAGCTGCAGCAGGGGGCCCAGGAGAGGACGGAGAAAGCCAGGACGCAACGCCAGCGACGGGCCAAGATGGCCTCGTCCGCCCTCGAGTTCCGCCAGCTCGAGGGCGACGTGAGCCCGGGTGGCAGCGAGGTGGGTCACTTCATCTTCTTATTCTCTTGTAGACTAACGTGGTGTGTTGATGTCTCCAGGAGCTGCCCCCGGCGACCAACTGCCGGACACCGTGGACCCGCCCCTCAGTCCACGGTGCGGCGCTCCTCGCCAGTCACCCCGCCCGTCGCCCCGTCCAGCTCCGTTCTCGGTCCTCACCTCGCCGCCAGTCCTCCATCGCAGTCCGCCATCCGACTCCCGCCCCGCTGTCCGTGGACTCCTGAATTGTAGCTCCGGCCTCCCCATACCGGCTGGTCACAGCGACCCGGCCGTGTACGGGCCCCCGCCCCCTTCATGCCCAAAATTCTATATTTATGTATATTTATTTTTTTTAATAATAAAATTAATTAAAAAGTTGGATTTATCTAACTTCAAAATGAATATATACGCCCCAGAACATTGGCCCTTTACACCCGAACAAATAAATCTAGAATATATATATATACACAGTCAAGTTATAAATTCTGTTCCAAATAATTTTATAAATTAAATGATTAAGAACAAAAACTAATGGAATATAAATACACCTATCCCCTGATTTACACGGTATTTGTTTTACACGTTTTCGCTTTTACACGGTTTTCCACGGTTTACACTAAATGCTACTGTGATTGAACACATGCGCTGTGTACACATCTCACGAGGAATCCCGAGCTTATGTGCTGACTTGCTGCACACGCACACTGTGTCTGTATTTCTTCGCATAAAAATTTCGCGAAAAATTTTAATTTTCGATATACACGTTTTTCTCAATAACGTATCTACCGTGTAAATCGGGGGATAGGTTTACATATTTTATTAGACAATAGAACATGGATTTTAAATATATACAATCATTCTAAATGTCTTTCTTTATTTTTGACACAAGATCTCAAACGTTCGGGTCACTGATCTATGGCGGCACGCACCTTTTCTAATGGTATTTTTTCATTGCTCTCACCAATGCTGATTTCAATTGATCCAAATTATATCTTCTAGAGAACGCCTTCACCTCTAAATATGCCCACAAACTGTATTCAAGGTGGTTTAAATAAGGGTTTCCAGAAGGCCTTTATGAACTCTGGAACATTCGTCTCCATTATTGTTGAGTTGACTTAGCTTTGTGAGCAGGAGCTGAATCTTGCTGAAATATCCAATGTTCTCCATTAAACATTTTTGTTCCAAAATATCTTATTGATAGTTTTTAGCTGTAGTTTTCACCCCTTCGGCACAGAAGTGGAGATCTGTTACACATTGGTAGCTAACTCCCCACCAAACCATGACAGAAGAAGGATGGTAACTTTTTTCAAATTTTCTGACTTTCAAAAAAGCTTCTAGAGAGTTACGAGCATATATCCTATTATTCTGATGATAAATATTTTCCTCGACAGTGAAAATTTTCTCGTCTGTGGAAAGGATTCTCACATGCCACTGACCATCATGCCGCACCAACAACATTTTTGATCTAACCCTTCTAATAACTCTAAGAGCAGGGGTTATCAAATGACCTGTGCGTCGTTTGAAAGCTCTCAGTCCAAGGTCTTCGTTTATTATCCTGGAAACGGTTCTTGGAGCTAAATTCATCTGCTTTGCTAAGAAATTTCGTTTGCGGCGTGGGTTTCGATGAATTCTTACGCGAATGGATTTTATAGCTGCTTGCGTTCGTTGCACGCGCGGTCGACCAGATCTTTCAAGGTCATTAATAGTGCCAACCTTGTTGAACATTTCAATGGTTCGATAAACAAATTGACTCGTAATATTCAAATTTTGTAAAAGTTTAAAAATGGATGAAGGACTTTGGCCCACCTTGTGTAAGGCTATTACAGCTATACGATTTTATTTAACACCCCAATTCATTATAAAAAAAAACAAATGAATTCCGATATTTTTTTCTAAACACGTGTGTGTACAAGATATTCAAATAACAAATACTGTATTTTGAATACTTCACGCGGTCAAATTAAAATTTTCATCGCTGCTTTGGTTTTGTAGCAATATTCATGGTTAGACTAAATATATATAAACCAAAGTATTAAAAATGGGTTAATTCTTCAAAATAGTTCTAACAGTAAAGGTCGATGTTGGATGAGTAAGTAATGTTCAACGTTCTGGTCATCCAGGGATCCCAGTATTTTTAAGTAAACTTCATTCAATATTTCCCCATTTTTATATCAAAAATACCCGGTAAATGATTTGCTGAATTGCCAATATATATCAAATATAAAATATTTTTACATTATTTATTTATTTAAAAAAGATGCATATATTGGATTTAAGATGAATTTATTGTTCCAATATTTCTTAAATATAATTTTAATTATGGATTGCTCAATCTTCAAAATTATTTATTTATGAAAAATATAAAGAAAATGGGTTGGCTAAATATCATATTAATATTGGTCGTCAGTTAATTTTTTTCCTCTCATTTTTCAGATATATGGATCATTAAAAGGCATTTCCATTTGTAACATGGGGCAGTAGACAAACTGGTATGTAAACTTTTAATTCTGTTAAAGCCTTGATGATACCCTAGTATACAGTAATTTGACATAGAAATTTAATCAGTATACAATTTGTTTATGACAATCCAAGTTGCGCAAAAATGAAAGTATACATCTACCACCGCCATTTGTTCAATATGATGAAGAAAATAGCTGGGAAGTTTGGAGAAAAAAACT
This sequence comes from Cordylochernes scorpioides, assembly GCA_030710605.1. NCBI lineage: Eukaryota > Metazoa > Arthropoda > Arachnida > Pseudoscorpiones > Chernetidae > Cordylochernes > Cordylochernes scorpioides. The sequence goes on along the minus strand of CP092872.1, from coordinate 20,937,967 downwards.
TGAAAACTAAGAAACGCATTGCCAGTAAATATATTTGTGTAAAATATTAACGATAGATGGCAATAAAATTTAATTTACTAGGATATAGACTTGTAGCCTATTTTTAGACAAAGAGCGTTATTAAAGCACATTGTGGGTAAACTTACGATTCAAATATAAAAACCTACACAAATTGTAGAAAATCAACAAATTACAATATTGAACGAAATTTTTAATCTTTTGTTGAATCACTTAAAACCCTACAAAAATACCATACAAAAAAGAAATATATTTTTTCACGTAAGAAGAGGCGCAAGATCAAACTATTAGTGATTTTGTTACTCATTTAAAATCTTTGGCCCAGGATTGTGCGAATATGAAAATCTAGTTCGTTCACTTTATAAAGAATAGATTGAAATTTGGTATCGCCCTATAAAAATGTGGAAAAGAAACTTTTACAAGATCCCGAATTAACACTATCTAAAGCAATTAGCGCAAATTGCCGCTTTTTCCGAGCGGGGCATTGATCATGAAAATGCGAAAAGGGACTAGACATACATCAAATAATTTGTACAGCACTATCGTTTGTCGGTTAAGCAACAAATGAAAAATGAGGGCAAATGCGAATGATGTGGACAAGAGCAAGTTCATGGTAAATGTGCCACTTTTGGAAAACGTTCAAACTGCCAACAAATGAATCACTATGATAGAGTATGTCGTTCAAAGCGAATAAAAAAATGTTGAAGATGGAATATAAAATGAGGAGAAAAATGAGTATGATATTGATGTAAATAAAATAATGTTGAATAATATTAAAACTGATAAAAGGTAAACTACTATATCAATCAATGGCAATATAACACCAGTACATCTGGATACTGGAACATGGGTTATTTTATTACCTGGAGAAGTTTTGAGTCTTGGCGGGTGAAACCTTGGATTGTAGGAACAAACAAAAGACCGTTTGCATATGACGGCACAGAATAGCCCCTGTTGGGACAATGCAGCGTAAAATGTAAGCACAACGGAAAAGAAGGAACCTTTGAATTTATTGTGCCTGAGGTAAACGCTAATACCCCTTATCTCGGGTAGTACTTCGGAAGCACTTGGAAAGATTAGAGAATACAATGCAATAAATTACCATATTATTGTACAGGCTTTTTGAATGAATATCAGAGCGTGTTTCAAGAAACAGAAGTAATCACAGAAAAAATCAAATTAAGAGTATATCCTGAGCACCCCCGAGTACTCGTGCTACCGAAAAGAGGTTTCTCACACCTATGTAAAGATGTGCAATGTGAATTGGAAAATATGGTCAATCAAGATATCGTAACCAAAATAAACCATGATACTGATTGGGTGCATTCTATGGTAATTGAAAGGAAGAAAAGTGGCATCATACAGATTTGCTTGGATCCTTGTAAATTAAATGAAGCCTTGGACACGAGATTACCTTCAATTTGTTTGGCTCACTTGTGGGATGTTTATACCTCTACAAGACAAAATATTGGATTTGCAAAGAGTTTAATAAATACATTAAATAATACCGGGTTTTCATGGCTTATCGGATGCTCTGATCACAGTTTAGTGCAAAGTTATATTCCTCTGATTACTAGGACAATGTCAGATCAATAAATCAAAGAAGACCAATCAAGAATAAGAAATTCAAAACTTTATCCACATCATAAAAAAATTCCATACGTCAATAGAAACAGAATGCTACCTAACAGATGATTTTTTCCGTTACCAGTCAAACGATGCATAGCTCAATCGAGAATACTATTTACAGTTTAAAAAAAAACAAACACGTTCTGACGTTTGAGTACAAAAACTTAATATGTACACTGTGTGAAACGGAAATTACTGAAGAACTCCCCCATTACCTACTTAATTTTACAGCCCTTGATGAAGAAAGGAAGGCCCTATATCAGCAAATTAAATGTACCAACATTTCACCCTACATATTGCTTTCCAAAATATCAGTAAACAAATCTAAGGCAATAGCTTACTATATATTTTTTAGATCATCATTATGTAAACACCAGTCAATAATTGAATGACTTTGAGACGAAGAGTAAAGCCACAGTTCTATCTTACTACCTATGTAAATAACACAAGATGATTGCTACCTTACCCAATTGGGAGAATCTGTATGGGGCATGTCCCTAATAAAGGCTTTGTGTGTGTGTAAATGAAGCCTTGGTTGATGAGCAATTTCAAATCCCATCCCCTGAGGAAATCAATCATCAGATACCTGAAGCAAAATACGTGGATATAAAACATAGTCAAATTAAATAATATTAATATTTAAAATTTGAATCGGAAAAAATTAAGCATTCAATTGATTTTTCTTAAATTTATTAATAATGAAATTTATATTTTGTTTCTATGTCAAAGAAAATGTCTAGAAATTAGAATAATTTTTTCAGCCTTATAATGTGTTTATATTTATTGTAAAGAAGATTTATTTTTGTCATTGATTATGCCTGGTAAAGTAGAATTAAGAGTTTCCGATTAAAATTCGAAAGACAAATTTTAATAAATATGATTATATATATATAAATATATAGATACTAATTATATATGATATACTCATTAGCGCGTGATAAAAGGTGCATAAGCGCGCCATCTGGTTTTGAAAATTTGAACTATTTATCACTCTGTATGATTCTTTGAAAAATAAATACATATTAATGCCCTTACTGAAAAATATATATAATTATATAAATATTTTATTTAGAATTGTAAATGTTTCTCAATTATGTCTAGTTGTAAGACATGTTATTGGCAAAACAACTAATTCATATTCATTGGATACTTCATAATAATTTATATTTTCGCTCGCGCAAATCACATTCTATGACAGTATGTGAGGCACTGCTATATCCCTATATATATAAAAGTCAGTGTGTGTATGTATGCATAAATGTATATTCGTTTGTTTGTTGGCTATACACGTCCACAATACGTAACTAATCTGACTGATATTTCAACAGTGCATATAATAGAATTTGGAAAAACTTATAGTGAAAATTACATGTCTCTATCTCGAGTATTCTTCGAGTTATTTGCAAATTTGCGTAATATGCATGAATAGCGTGCTCAAAACCTTTCGCAATGTTCATTAAATTCGAGGTGTAAAGTTTCATTTTGAAAATAACTATGGATTTACAAAGAGTTTAATAAATACATTAAATAATACCGGGTTTTCATAGCTTATCGGATGCTCTGATCACAATTTAGTGCAAATTTATATTCCTCTGATCACTTATACAATGTCAAATCAATCAATACAAGAAGACCAATCAAGAATAAGAAATTCAAAACTTTATCTACATTATAAAAAAATCCATACGTCAATAGAAACAGAATGCTACCTAACCGATGATTTTCCGTTACCAGTCAAACGAGGCATAGCTCAATCGAGAATACTATTCACAGTTACAAAAAAAAAAAAACACGTTCTGACGTTTGAGGCCAAAAACCTAATATGTACACTGTGTGACACGGAAATTACTGAAGAACTCCCCCATTACCTACTTAATTTTACAGCCGTTGATGAAGAAAGGAAGGCCCTATATCAGCAAATTAAATGTACCAACATATCACCCTACGTATTGCTTTCCAAAATATAAGCAAACAAATCTAAGGCAATAGCTTGCTATAATTTTTTAGATCATCATTATGTAAGGACCAGTCAATAATTGAATGACTTTGAGACTATGAGTAAAGCCAGTTCAATTTCCATCTTACTAACTATATAAATAACACAAAATTATTGTTACCTTACCCAATTGGTAGAATCTGTATGGGGCATGTCCCTAATAAAGGCTTTGTGTGTGTGTGTGTGTGTGTGTGTAAATGAAGCCTTGGTTGATGAGCAATTTCAAATCCCATCCCCTGAGGAAATCAATCATCAGATACCTGAAGCAAAATACATGGATATAAAACATAGTCAAATTAAATAATATTAATATTTAAAATTTGAATCAGAAAAAATTAAGCATTCAATTGTTTTTTCTTAAATTTATTAATAATGAAATTTATATTTTGTTTCAATATCAAAGAAAATATCTAGAAATTAGAATAAAATAGTTTTTCAACCTTAGAATGTGTTTATATTTATTGTAAAGAAGATTTATTTTTGTTATTGATTATGCCTGGTAAAGTAGAATTAGGAGTTTTCGATAAAAATTCGGAAGACAAATTTTAATAAATATGAATATATATATATAAATATATAGATACTAATATATATGATATACTCATTAGCGCGTGATAAAAGGTGCATTAGCGCGCCATCTGGTATTGGAAATTTGAACTATTTATGACCCCGTATGATTCTTTGAAAAATATATATTAATGTCCTCACTGAACAATATATATGATGATATAAAGATTTTATTTAGAATTGTAAATGTTTCTCATTCATGTCTAATTAATGACATGTTATTGGAAATATAACTGATTTAAATTCATTGGCTACTTATTAATAATTGATATTTTCGCTCGTGTTAATCACATTCTATGACAGAATATAAAGCACAGCTATATTATATATAATATCCTTTACACTCTCGTATTTCTCTCTCTAAAACGCTTAATTTATTATAAGAACTTATATGAACTTATTGTTTGCGGAAGAGCATTGATCGATGCAAATATTTGGTTGTAATTCTACTGTCTAAAAAGCTTATGTCCATAGTTTGTTTAAATACCATTTCTAAGATTCCACCCTTCAGTGCAGTATATAAAAGCACAATGAAACAATACAGTATTGGATCTCAAAAGAAGCGGTCTGGTAAATTAAATTAGCGAAACCGCAGAGAGGGTTCGCCACAGAATGTGTTATAGAAAAGCTGCTTTTTGCAATAATATAGTTTTCAAAATTTTCTTTACATCTCTATATCTCAATTTTGGAAAACAAATACTTTTTTAAATGGCCCAAAATATTTACTTCAACATTTATAAAAGTTGAAGTGTGTAAATTTTATATTGAATAAAACTATAGATAGAATAAGATTTGGAAATGCATATTATATATTATTGCTTAGCTTATAACACTTTAACTTGATTTATAAAAATAAAATATAATCTACTTATATAATTGCCTTATTCTGTCTGTGTGAAGTTCACTGTGTGAAGTTCACGGATAGATTTTGGTCAGAATGGATAAAATAAAAAAAGTGTCAAGGGATGGGAATCGAACCCACGACCTTCCGCTTACCAGGCAGATGCCATGACCACTATGCCACATGACCACAATTTATAATTGTAACAAATAGTATTTGAATCAAAACATTCAATTGGGTAAAACACGGGCGTTGCCCGGGTCATTCGGCTAGTAAAATATAAATGAGAAAAATATTTTCTAAAAAAACTATTCTAAAGCTATTTCTAGGGTCAAAAAGTGTTTAAAAAAGGCAGATAAGTGCTTATGAATGCTTATCTCCCTATTCTCCATAGAAGAAGACATACAGGTCGGGGAGAAGAGTAATTTTAAACGAGGTCTTTCGTACAAACTTTCGAAAAAGACGCCATTCTACGGGTAAAAAAAATAGAATGGTACAAAACTTGTACGATCGTCCTCTTATAAAAAAAAAATCTTTCCCCCACTTGTTTTTCTACATCTATAGATTATTTTTGAATTAATATTCAGAAGTTTTATCACTAAACATACAAATTAGTTTTTATTTATTATCATATTGATAAACCATATCTTTAGATAGTTGGCGACATATGTACGCTCCAGGAACATGGGTTAATAAATATATATTATACCTTTGACGCGCGCCTTGCCATATTCCTTGAATATTTCATTATACAGTAGAACTTTGATAATTCGAAAGTCTTTAATTCGAAAACGTCTTCAATTCGAATATATATCTTGTTCCCTATAATTTCCTATGAATATAATTTCTGTTTTTAATTCGGATTTTTTGTTAATTCGATTTTTTTTCCTTTGTAAAAAATTAAATATTTTTAATTTTTTTTTCTTGAATATAAAGGGAAATTAAATAGTAGCCAGAAGATATCACAAAAAAAAAAGCCCCAAGACATTCCTTGAGGTTTCAAATGGTCAAATGGCAAGTCGCAATAGATAGAGGTAAAAAAATATAAAGATATTAAAAATCAAAATTCCTTTTAAATATTAAACATTCGTGCTTCAATGCACCCATTTCTCATATATAGATGGCACCTTGTCGCCTTATAGTTATGCCTAACTGGCCTTGTACTTATTGTTTGCGCAAAGGTATTGCTCGATGAAAATATTTATATGTAATTCTGATGTCCTAAAAGCTTATGTTCATAGTTTGCTTGAAAAATATTTATAATATTCCCCCTTCATTGCAAAATATATAAGCAGAATAATCCAATAAAGTATTAGAGCTCTATGAGAGGCAGTCTGGTAGATTAAATTGGCAAAACAGCTGGGAGTGTTTACCACTGATAAACCAAGTCCACCCAATATTTTAATCGCAGTAAAGACAATAGAAATTTATTTCATATTTTTAAAAAATAGTGTGCTTTAATGCTTCAATTTATTATCTTATTGATGCGTATATGTTATTTTTGATGGCTTCTAAATATCGATTAATTGCAATTGGACATCAAATTTTATTCATATGACCTAAGTACACAGCCTGGAAACTAGGTTTATATAAGCCAAGATCCAGGTAGACCTATGCTAGATGAAATATCTTCACATTTAACCACTCCCCAAAACGGTATATCTTGGTGATTGAGCTCCTACAGCATACTTATTTTGGTATTCCGTCCAGTAAATATTTGTAACAATCTATGCAGAATTAAAAATTATTAGCTCTAGTAAGCAAAATAATAATCAATCAGCGCTTATAAAAAAAAATATCACCCACCGCTCACAGTATATGTCAGTAGCTGTTTTGATAAAATATGTGATAACATAATTCGCAAGATCGAAGATGAAATAAGCCAATTATTTGTCCGTTCATATAATTACGATAGGTTCAAGATCCTGACCAAGATTAGAGTAAATTGCTCCTTGTTGTTTTATAGATCTCATATATTTTTGAAATCCTAACAGTGATTAACAAAATTTGACTGCAATTTTCAAGATCATAACCTATATGAAAACAAAATGTCTATCTATGTAGTTGATTCAGGATTATAAAAAGAGATTAAAAATGTTTGCCCCCTTGTGGGTAATTATAATATTGAATATCATAACCAATTAATGTGATAGAAAATAATTATTGCTATTGTGTAAATTACAGAATTCAATATCATAACAAATATTATAACAAAATATTTGCGCTCTCAGAAAAATACAGTTATGGACTATTGAATCAAAACTGAGATTAGATCAAGATGTTCTGCTACTATTCAATCAAAATCATAGCTGATGATTAACATAATTTCTCGATCTTGTATATATCATTTTATTGCTCATTGATTTGGGGTTTGGTATTCCAAAGTAATTTAGATGACAATAGGAGGTTCCTGTAGGCGGTACGAAAGTACTTAAATTTATATTCAAGTTTTGAAAACTGCTTCGCTCTTTAAATATAATAAAAGAGATTAATTCCAGATGTTAAGATCATTGGTTGAGCACTTCCTTGAATTTTTAACATTTATTGGTGAAATGTTAAAAGAAAAAGATAGAAGACAGTTTAAATGATTAATTGATAAACATGTGAGCAAATTTAGAAAGATAATGGTTCAAGAGAAAGTCTTTATAAGAGAAAGCTGGTACAACAATGGGGAAAGAAAGAAATCATATATTTAACATGGATTGGCAATTGCATGAAGGGGGTAGTATACCATCGGGCTCGTGCACGGCGAAGAGTGACAATTCCTCTAAAGCTATGAGCCGTTGTGGCCAGGAAATTCCCAAGAAACACCAACCTACTCTGGGCCCGGTGGGGGGAAGTTTACCATCGAACCACCAAGATCAAGTTCGGCCGTGATCTGCAGTTCCGGGAGTTCTCGAAGCGGAGGCGCCAAACCATTTGACATCCCGGCTGTGGAGGCGGATGGCAGAATATTCTTTCATCAGTCCTGGGGAGAAAGGCAAACCACCACCATTCCAGCTTCAACTCCCCAGGACACTGAGACGCTGCGGTGGAGGGGCCACCACATGAACTCTTCAAGACGGCGGCGAGGAAGCTACAGCAAATTCACCAACAGCAGCTGCAGCAGGAGGCCCAGTAGAGGACGGAGAAAGCCAGGACGAAAGGCCAGCGACGGGCCATAATGGCCCCGTCCGCCCTCGAGTTCCGCCAGCTCGAGGGTGAGACGTGAGCCCCGGGTGGCAGCGAGGTGAGTCAACTTCATATTTTTGTTCTCTTCTAGACTAACGTGGTGTGTTGATGTCTCCAGGAGCTGCCACCGGCGTCCACCTGCGGGACACCGTGGACCCGCCCCCCAGTCCACGGTGCGGCGCTCCTCGCCAGTCACCCCGCCCGTCGCCCCGTCCAGCTCCGTCCTCGGGCCTCACCTCGCCGCCAGTCCCCCGCCGCAGTCCGCCATCCGACTTCCGCCCCGCTGTTCGTGGACTCCTGGAATTGTAGCTCCGGCCTCCCCCCACCGGCTGGTCACAGCGGCCCGGCCGTGTACGGGCCCCCGCCCCCTTCATGCCCAAAATTCTAAATATAAATGTATATTTATTTAAATAAATAAAATTAATTAAAAAGTTGGATTCATCTAACTTTTAAAATAAATATATACGCCCCAGAACATTGGCCCTTCACACCCGAACAAATGAATCTAGAATAAATATATATATATGAAAAAACAATAGAAAAAAAAAGAAGGTCAGGTGTTGATAATAAAAATAAAAAAAGGCATAACTTGACTAGGAGCACATGGTCTTTTCAGAAGGCAGAGCGCTATCTGGTGGAACAGAAATCAACTATTCATCGATATAATCTGATCCATGATATTTGGCCAACCCAATTGAAAAGAACATGTGCTCCTGGTCAGGATATGCCTTTTTTATTTTTAATATCAACACCTGACATTTTTTAAACACCTTTTTTTCTATTGTTTTTTTCATGTGTTAAGCGTATTTACCTAAGTTTGGCCCTGAATACCCATTTCGTGGTTTTTCGGGAAGCCACTGGGACCAAAAATCTTTTTGGTCGCAGCGGTACAGCCTACTCCACGCTGACGAGCGCCAAAAGCGCGAAACGCGTTCGTGGATGGCTTTTCTTGATTTATAAAGAAATTGGGTTGGTCAAATTTCAGGGAACAGGCTATATCAATGTTTAGTTGATATCTGTTCCACCAGATGTGCTCTGCCTTCTGTAAAGCACATGTGCTCCTGGTCACGACATGCCATTTTTATTTTTGATTTCAATACCTGACCTTTTTATCTTTTTAAAAAAATGTTTTATATATGTATATATCTAAACCAAAACCTTTCGAAATAGATCGAACAGTAAATGTTTTTGTTGGATGATGAGGTAATGTTCAACATTCTGGTCATCCAGGGATCCCCACGTCTCATTTCTAACTTTGGTAATTTTCATTTAATATTTCCCCATTTTTTATTGAAAATACCCGGAAAATGATATGCTGAATTGCCAATAGATATCAAATATAAATTATTTTAACATTATTTATTTGTTAAAAATTATAATGAAAATGGGTTGGCCAAATATATCAAGATTGTTCGTCAGTTAATTTTTTGTCTCCTATTTTTCAGATATATGGATCATTAAAAAAATTACAATTTGTAACATGGTGCAGTCGACAAACCGGTATGTAAACCCTCTTTTGTTGTTGTAAAAGCGTTATATGATATCGTAGTATAAAGTATTTTGATATAGAAATTTCATCACTATACAATTTGTCAATGAAAATCCAAATTACGCAATAATGCAAAATTTACATCCAACCAACGACATTTGATCCATTTGATAAAGGAAATAGCTGGGGAGTTTGGAAACAAAATTTCGAAAATTATGCAACGGCGGTGGAAATCTTTACACAAAGAGAGTTGTTCAAGTACATTGAGGATAAACCTACGATTCAAACAGAAAAAAACCTGCACAGGCTGTGGAAAATCACCAAACCCCAATATTGAACGAAATTCTTGATATTTTGTTGAATTACTTAAAACCCTACAAAAATACCATACAAAAACGACATACATTTTTCACGTCAGAACACACTCAAGATCAAACTATTAGTGAATTTGTCACTCATTTATTTTCTTTGGCTCAGGATTGCAAATTTGAAAATCTAGCTGAATCACTTATAAGGAATAGATTGATAATTGTGGAAAAGAAACCTTTACAGGATCCCAAATTAACACTAGCTAAAGCAATTGGCGTCGCTATTGCTGCAGAGATTTTTGATATACAAATTGTAGCCTTGTCTGAGCAAGGCATTGATCATGAAAATGCGAAAAGGGGATTAGACTTAACTCACCATTTTGATTTGGTTGACTAATGTTGCGTTTATTATTTCTTTCTCTAAATATTTAGGTTTTTAAAATAATATATTCAAATTTTATATATCTTATTTTAATTTATGACATCGAAATAATATATTTTAAATCTATATTTTATTTTAATTGAAAAATATATTGTATTCAATTTTAAATATATAAAGTTTTTTTTTTTTTTAACAAACATAAAATATCGTCGGGTGGCCGGAAGCGAGCTGGAAGCAGTTGTTTACGCTCTTAAAGATCAAGGCCTAAAATAGGTATTTATTTATTTTAATTACATTACTATCTGTTTGTTTTAACAATAAGAATTTAATGATTACACTTACTATACCTTTTATAATTCTATCCTGCTACGAAGAAAAATTCTTCCCAAATTTGCATAATCTCAATTTAGTTTGCCGTTATGATGGTAACTTGCATACGCTACTGGAAAAGGATGCTCAACTGAAATTCTTTAGAAGATTACATAAACTTATATGTATTATTTTAATGTTATTGATTAGAGCTGGAATTGAGCAAAATCCAGGGTCAAAGAGAACTAAACAAACTACGTTAGAAACTCGTTTAGAAAAAGGTACTGAATTCCACGAAACGTTAACTGCACTGGCAAATAAAATTGACAAATGGGGTGAAATTTGGAAACACAACTGTTGCTAATTAGGGAAGAGGTCACGAAAACAAGTCAAATATTACAGAACCTAGAAGGATCGATGCAGGATACCACAAAAAAGTGATGCAAAATACTAAAGAAATAGCAGGACTGGAAAATTGTCTTGAATATATGGAGTCAAAAATCAGAGAGAATAATTTAGTGTTTTATGGAATTCCAAACGAAGAAGATGACTGTATGGCAGTAATAAGAAAGGTCATCGAAATAAATATGCGAATTAGTGCACAACTCAACAAAACAAAATGCCACAATTTGTCAAGGCGGCCTTAGACGTATTTTAAACGCTAAAAGAAAAGAACCTTTTGAGAGGGGAATAATGGCTACGTTGAGAGATAATAAACTCATCCTCAACGGAGTTACGTATCGGGTTTCTGAGAGGAATATCATTGCTGCAAATGGGGGGGGGGGGGGGTGGGGGGACATTGTAGCAACCAAAAAACGATGTAACTCATGTAAACAAACAAACAGAATCGAAGGGCAAACCAACAAAAAAAAAAGTTAATTTACAGCGCGTACACAACACAAAAATTAAAATCTTTAATTATAATATTAATGGATATAATAGAATGCTAACGACGTTTAACCTTATTGATTACCTTAAAAAATACGAACTATTTGTACAAACGGAAACATGGTTCACTAAGGAAATTTATCTCATGATAGAAGGTTACCAGATAATTCAAACACAAGCAACCAAGATAGAATTGAGGGGAAGAGGAATACCTATGGGCATAAAAAAAGGACATATATCATAAATACAATAAAATAGATTGCAACCCTTGCTGGATATCTATAAATGTCGAAATATTGTTGAATGAAACTAATATACATTTTTACTGATTGCTGTATATTTACCTCCGAGCTCTACTCATAAGCAAAATATGAATAAACTATTGGACCACATAAATTATCAGTTAAACGAAGGTAACGAAGTTTTATTAATTGGAGATTTAAACATAAGAACAGGTAATATATATGGGGAATTTGTATAATCCCAAACAATTATACACACCGCTAAACAAATATACACAATCCAAAGACGCCATATCTACCTCTTATTTATCTAATAGACTTATCACATTTATAGAAGATAACTCAATAACGATAGCAAACGGAAGAACTAAGGTTGATCCATGTGGATCATTTACATACATATCGGAAAGAGGCTCGACAGTTTAGGACTACTACATGTTTACACAAGGTCTAATGGAGAACATTACAGATTTATGGATTGAAGACCTCCCCTATTCGGATCATCTACCAGTGATACTAGAAATGAATACAGGAAATTATATACCGAATTCAACAAGAGTAAGAAAACATTCTATCATAAAATTTATATGGACTGAAGAAAAGGACGTATTGCTAAGGAATAAATTGAGTGAAATAGACAGTATTAATGTTTCTGATATAGACATAATGACTGAGTCCACTCAAATCTACCAGGCAATGGAGGCAGCAAACACACTCAAAGTTGTATATATACGCAACAAAACTTCCAAACCTTAGTACGACAATGAATGTTATCAATTAAAAAATACGACCAACTTATGTTTGAAAAGATATAAAAAATCGAATTCAGATCAGGATCAAAAAGGATACATCGAAACACGGAGAGAATACTTGAAATTGTTGGAAAGAAAGAGGAATAATTTTAATAAGGATAGACAAGAAAAGATTAAAAACGCCACCGATCCTAGGATCTTCTGGAGTGCCATGGCAACTCTTAGAAAAATAGTTTCGATATCAAAAGATATTAAGATTGAAGACTGGTATACATTTTACAAGAAATTATTAAATACAGGCAATAAGGGGATCAAATATAATTCAAATTTGTGATTAAGCGGGACACACCCAATACTAGATATAGATATAACTATAGATGAGGTAAAGGATGGGATTAAGCAACTAGCGAATAGAAAATAAGTCGGCCCGGATAACATACCGAATGAATCAATGAAGAGACTACCAGAGCCCATTCTTATGACACTAAGAAATATACTTAATAAAATAATAAGCTCGGAGAAATTCCCAGAAATATGGACGAAAAGCATAATACACCCTATATACAAAAATGGCGAACGCAATAACCCAACAAACTATAGAGGTATTGCACTGGGCAGTAATATTTCTAAATTATTCAATATTATTTTAAAAACAGGCTTACAAAATGGACTGAAGAAAGATAAATTATTCCTGAAAATTAAGCCTGATTCCGAAAAACCCGCTCCTGCATGGATCATATATTTACACTTAACTATCGAACCAATTAGCGCTAAATAAAAAACGGGGCAAACTATATGCTTTTTTCGTTGACTTATTTATTTATTTATTATCATTTACAAAGCACGCGATATCCGTCTTGGATATTTGCATGCATAAACAAGTCTGGGAGCTTATTTACAGAAATTATTAATATGATTTTAGTTATTGTAATAGAAATTATTAACATATTTGTCAGTTAGTTAACGATTTAATTACCCTATAATGAATATTAATGAACATTACAGATATAAGAACAGAAGTTTAGAGCTATTTACAGCATATAACTATATATCAGTTACTACAGCCCAGACTATCTATTACTAAAAACATTCTACAAAATCTATTAAAATTTATATACATATATCTATTATTAACTATTTGATTTAGACAATTTATATTTATTTGATTTTTACTCTCAAGTCCTCTACAAGTCGACAGTCCGTTAGAATATGTACAGGATTTTCTTCTTCTGCACCACATGAGCATTTAGGCGAATCCGTCTTTCTGACTTTGTACAAATATGATCTAAAGTTACCGTGTCCAGTAAAGTTGACTTGACCAAAGCATTTGATACGATCTCTCACTCTCTACTATGGAAAAATTACTGAAAATGAGATTAAGTCCTAAATTTTTAACAATATTAAAAAGCTATTATGAAAAGGCAAAAGTTTCAATTAGATGGCAAGGTCAATATTCAAATTATTTAAAAATTAACGCAGGTATATATACAGCAAGGTGGCCCCGTTTCCCCCTTGTTATCTATACTATACACCGCCGATTTAGCAGATCTCTACAATACGTCTTTACTCCCGGGATTTTATCTACCAGAATACGGATACCTATACTGTCTCATGTATGCGGATGATATAGTAATTATAGGGGAATCAAAATTAATTTGAAGAGCAATATCAATCTACAAAAGTCCTATCTGGATGATAACTTACTGGTTCTGAGTCAGATTAAGTCGAAAATAATGGTATTCAGAAATGGGGGAAGACTTTCTAGAAACGAAATCTGGTACTATGGCAATAATCCATTGACTGTCACATCGAGAATGATATATTTAGGATTCCCATTTACCAGTACAAACAACACTTAATGCGCAGCAATATATTATAAATTATATTATTATTTAAAAAAAAACTAATACTGCAATGATTGAAATTATAAAAATGGTAAAGAAGCAAAGGATCAATTCCCTAAATATCGCATTCAAATTATTTGATGCGATAATTAAATCAATATTAATGTATGCTGCGCCGATTTGGGCAGCTGACAATGCAAATGTTAAAGACCAATTGCAAATATATTTTGATTAAAAATTTTCAATTTACCAAGATTTACCCCTGGCTACATTATTAGACTGGGAACGGGTAGAATATCACTTACATTGAATGCCACTAAATTACCCATGAAAAACCTTTTAAGATTACAAAGAATGAGTAACCATTGGTTTCCCAAGATATGCTGGAATTGGTTAAGATAAATATCTATAAATACAGGAAAACCATTTGGACTCTACAGGAATATTTTAGCAATTTACCACCAGTGCGGCCTTGCCTGGACAAACAATGCTATCGACTATGAGACCATTCAAAACGAATTACCAGGGACTTTTCGTACAAAACCTGAATAATTAATTGAGCAAGACTTAGCAAAAATGGATCATACAAGATTATATTCTATTTATAAATTATTTTATAACTATTTAATGCCTGAACAATTTTTATCCTGGAACCTATCATTAGACATAAAAGGTTACATTACCCAAACAAGAATCACTTCGACTCTACTAAGAGAAAGTCACAATCAAATATTTAAAAAGGATGATGTAATTTGTAAATTCTGCAAAACTGAAAGCATAGAATAAACGACCCATTACATCTCTGAATGCACTATTGTTAACGAGGAACGGAATAAGATCTTGAATAACATTATCCAAATCTACGTGAACTCAGTTCAGCTAATCAGAATAATGTCCGAGAAAAAATACATAGCGATAGAATTGTTTAATTTTCATAAAGCCTTGGAGAACAAGGTATTCTCTAAAAACTAAAATTACAGAATAATTTTTATCCATAATTAATTTGTATAGTTATGTTGAATACTTCGATTTTCTTTTCATTTTCCCTTCTCTCCAAGGTTTTTTTTTTTTTTATTTCTATTCTTCATGAAAATGAGTATGGCGAGTCCTTACAAGATGGAAATGTTCTAATATAGCAGTTGATGTTGTTAAATAGAAAATTTGCAGATAATTTATTAAGACAACGATAATCTCCCTATTAGCTATAGAAGTATAAACACAAGTCAGGAAGAAGACCTTCTTTCATAAGAGGGCGATCGTACAAGATTTCGGGCAAGACGGCTTTTTACTGTATCTTTTTTCTTCTATATATATTTGTTTAACTAATTCAGGAGTTTATCAATAAACCTACAAATTAGATTTTACTTTATTATCATATAGGCATGCCATATCTTTGGATAGTTGACAACATATATGTCGTAGCTAAATGAAGAGGCGCAGCCGTTATGCCTAGCGAACAGCGCACCCGCGATGTCTGCCACCTTTAGAGAGAGAAATAAGGGTTCCCCGGGCCCCTGGAGCGCAAAAAAGGCCAACTGCCCGGGCTGTCCAGCTAACCAGTAGAAACCAGCCACTCTAGACTACATTTATACGAAGCCAATTGCAGGGCCGAACCAGCTGGTCAAGAAGTTCCATGCCTGCAGGGAATCCGGGAGTCTAGCCAAAGAGACTGTGTCGAAGGAGGTCCTCCCAAGCAGCAGGGCTGTCTGCATTCTGTGTCGCATGAAAGCAGGGCATCTGAACAGAAGGTGGTCCACAGTCTGTTGTTCCTCCATACAATGTGGGCAAGATGGGTCTTCCCCAGGCTGCCAGAGAACCAAGTCTGCCCGAACATGGCCATGTCCTGTAAGTAAGGTGGTGGTGACTTCTCCAGGACGGACCTTAGGGAGGAATTGGATCAACCGGTCTGGAGTATGGGCTATTCTCCTCAAGTGCCTGTTGGAGTGGTCCCGGCAATAAACCTCCGTCCATGCGTCTAGGGCTGCCGTCCGTGAGTGGTTACGGGCCAGGCTTCTAGGCAGGATGGAAAATGTTGGCTCTAAGGTAGAAACGGCCGCGTTCTTAGCAGCTCTGTCTGCTCTTTCGTTCCCATCGATGCCGCAGTGACCCGGCACCCAACACAGATTTACATTTTGGTTGGTGTTCAGTGCGAGAACAATCTCAGCAACTAAGGTCGATCGAACTGGACCTGACGTACATATGGCTGACAGAGCTGATTTGCAGTCCGACTCGATAGTGATTTCCTCTCTTGAATAACCTTCCTCCACCAGACGGACCGCCCAGCGGATTGCCAGAAGTTCAGCCTGGAAGGCTGTGCAGTCTGGATGGAGCCGTAAGAGAACGGTCTGCTGATCTTCTGATGAGGGAACAATTGCAGCGCCCACCCCAGCCTCATTTTTTGATCCGTCTGTATATATTATGGGTGTTGTTATCTCCTCGATGCTTTGACTGAAAGACAATTGACGTCTCTCTGGAGGGTATGGCAAAGAAGCAGGGCCTGGTCTAGATTCAAAATTTCCTTCATTGATTTCCTTTAGGAACGCCGTACGAGACCTAACAATAATATCGAGAGGAGGGCTGCCAGTGATGGAGATAGCTGAGACTGTTGGTGTGCGAGGACCTCCTCTCAGTACGCGTTTCGCAAAATTGTAGTGAAGGCTCCTAAGCTGCCTAATGCCTTCGTTGGAGAGAGCACGACGTCCCCATGCTGACGCTCCGTAAAGGAGGGCAGGCACCACCACCGCGTCGAAAATCCTAGTTCCAGCTGAAAAGGAGATTCCAAATTGACCCTTTATGGAGTTGGTGAGTCGTGGGATTATTGATCTGCATCTACGTGTGATCTTGCGTAGGTGGGCGACAAATCCGCGGGTCTGGTCCAATTCTACTCCCAAGATTGTGATTGTCTTCTTGATGTTTAAAGGTTGACCAAGGATTTTAAGCCCTGTCTCGGAGTTGGGGTGGACATTACGCCATTGGAACAGGCAAGCTTGAGTCTTACTGGGGTTTATATTAAGACCGCACATCGTGCACCAAGATGTCAACCTTTCCAAGAAGTTGTTGGTGGCAGAGACCGGCAGGCGACCACGAACCTGAATCATAAGGGTGAAGTCGTCCGCGTAAGCTATTAATCGGCTATCTTTGATGGAGGGAAGGGTGAAGATGGTCCGAGCAACTATGTTCCACAGGAAAGGACTTAGCGCTGAACCCTGGGGAGTGCCGAGCTGGGAGGATGTACACTCTGTTGCTGTCCAAACTGAATAAGAGACCCTCCGGTCTTCCAAAAAGCTTTTTACTAAGCCGGTGATATACTCTGGGCAATTTAGGCGTTCAAGATTTTGAATGATTGCCGGCCTCCAAACAGTGTCGAAGGCCTTACTGATATCCAAGCTGATGACAAGAGTTTTCCTCCAGTGAGCTTGTCTTTCTTCAATCAATTGAGTGATACTTGCCAGTGCATCTTCCGCAGAACGACCATTTACAAAACCGTATTGATCTTCAAAGAACCATCCGTGACGATCCGCGAGCCACTGAAGTCTGGCCAGGATACATCTCTCGAAGTCTTTGGCCATAGTGTTCAATAAAGTAATAGGTCTGTATTTCTCCAGCTGACTGGTGGCTGAATTGGAGGGTTTAGGCAGAAGTATGAGGCGGCCTTCTTTCCATGGACGGGGGAAGTGGCCCATAAGAAGGCATTTGGTGAACAATTCGGCCAGCAGGAATTGCAAGGAGGGGCCGCCCAGGTCTAGGCACTTTGAACCAAGACCGTCGGGGCCCGGGGCTTTCCTTTTTCCACAGCGATGAATGGCTCGCAAAACTTCCCAGGGTTTGAATTCAGGTTCGTCTGAGTGCGCAGAAATTGCATTCCTTTGCGGGTGAGGTCTGGTGTCAGGTAGGAAAAAGTAATTTAACACGGCCTGGCAAGTCTCATGAGGATAGTAAGGAGAGCCGTTATCATGTTTGAGAAGTGGCGGACCTCTGGGGGAGCCGCGGCCCCCGGGCGATAAATCGATGTATGGCACTCCAGGATGCGGATGACACCTCCTCGCAGAGATTAAGCCAGGATTTACTTTTAGGTTTCCGTATAGCCGCCTTCAGTCGATTATGGCACGCTCGGTATAAACCGCGGAAGAAGTTCCTAATAGGACTCCGGACACTCTGACTGCAACGGCGGAGGGAGATAACAAACCTTCTGATCCGACTCAGTTCGGGGGTCCACCACGGCTTTGACGGTCTTGTAGTATTGGAGCGTCTCCTCATGGAAGAGTCACAAGCTGATTGCAGGATGGAAGTCAAAAGGAGGACCACCCTATCAATATCTTCTGGGGTAGAGGCCTCGTTCAATTGGGCAGTTACCTGGTGGAAGAGTTTAGGAAGGATTTAAAGGTCTGTTCTTTACATGAGGATTCAACCCAGGAGGAGTTCGTCTCGTTATTGACCATGTCATGGAATGTAGTCCAGATAGGTATATGGTCAGTGAAAGCCATCTCACCTAATAAACCCCTAGTGGCATGGATAGCCAGTGAGCTGGAGGCCAGAGTGACGTCTATAGAAGAAGACAAAGACCCATTTGACCAGGTAGAGATCACAGGGGGTCCCAAGAAATGAAGATCATTGAAGCTGGCGAATTCTTCCAGATTAGCACCCCGGAAGTCCAACCTCGCACCCATACCCCAGGTAGGAGAGTGGGCGTTAGTGTCCATACCCAGGATTACTGGAAGAGAGGCCCGTCTTATTGTATCTTCCAGAAGAGGGATGAAATCCTCGGCAGCTCTAAGGCCGTGCCAGTAAGCCGAGTACACCGCGATGATACTCTGCTCTAGACATATGGCTATGGAGGTTATGGCGGTGTCTGGGGAGGTTAGAGGGATGGGATGAAGGTTGCTACGTGCCACAATTCCCGAGGGGATGTAGGCGCCAGGGACAAAAAATGCTTGAAACCCAGGTGTCGGCCAGAAGAAGTTAGTTGGGAGTTCTTGCAGGAGCACGATGTCGGCCTGTGTCGAAATTGCCAAATTTGCAATTTCAAGAATGGCAGTTGGTGATTTTCTAGCGTTCACCTGCAAGACACGCAATGGCCTAGACATTGTTTCTTGTTCGGGCTATTCTCTCTTTTACAAAGGGACAGGAAGGTGAGGTGGCAAAGTGGTTGATGGGAGCTCCAGATTTTTTGCTGCAGCGGCAGCAGCGGCTTTGGCTTGGCTCGACCGAGCATTGGAAGCCCTCATGCTCTGCAGAGCCGCAGCGATAACAGATTGGATGGGCAGCTGGACAGGCAGACGCGCGGTGGCCGAAGCCACAGCAACGGAAGCATTGCTTTAAAGTATGACTGCGCTCATACCTGTGCATTAGACCTGCCACTGGGATACGTCCATGTTGACCGAGGATTTCGGCGACTTGGATGTCCACTTCGATGAACACTGTACTGGTGTTGTGTGCCGCATTCTTCGATGCCTTGATGTCACGTTTCCCCTGGAGTGACTGCACGGTGTGGTTGGAGCGGAGGCTCTCGCAAATCTCATCTTCCCGCACCCCCCCGTCCACTCTGAATAGGCAGTATCTTGGCAGGATAACCGGGCGCTCTTGGCAGCTTAGACCCGTTGGCAGGGAGGTCAGCCCCGAGGCCAGCGACTTTGCCATTTGGGTCGTTTTGGTGTGGAAAACAACCTTGCCGCTGGTGTTTATGGGCGCCACCACGTCTTTTGATGACGCTTGGGAGGGATGTATCTTTTGAATTTCCCTTAATATTTCCCTAGGGTTGGATTTGGGGTCAGCCGACTTGACGACGACATGCGATTCAAAGGAAGGAGCCAGATTCACAAATGTGGCTTTCACTTTGGGCTTCGGAAGTGCAGGCCTTACCGGCTTCTCTTTCTCAGCCACTACCGAGGCGAATGAGGTGGAGGGGATCGGGATGTTGGCTGCGGGATTGGGTCTTCCAAGACTGGCTCCCTTGAATGCGTCCTCAAGAAGAAGTTCTGCCTCTTGGACGAGAGTCAGCATCAGTCCTCTGGTGGCCATCTGCATTTTTTCGGGGGTGTCCAAGCTGGTGTCCGCAATGATCGCCTCGAAGGTCCGGCACCCAAAGTTGAACAAGCTTGCTGTGCTGTTGAACTTGAATTGATTGTGGGAAGACGGGAGGAGGTCTTCGTCCTCAGGACGCGGCCGCTTTTTGTTGGTCTGCTGACATCCTCCACCACCACCACCATTATACTGGTTCTGCTCCATAAAAAATAAACTATCAATAGCAAATTTACTTCAAAAGACTAACCAGACAGGAACACTATTGTCTCGACGTAATCTGTGAAGAAAGATCTGTGTGTAAAATCTAATGTGCCACCTTTATTTTTTTGTCCCGCTTTTATACATGGATGAATTTACATATTTACATTTTAACACCAGCGTAACATATTTACATACTTAGTTTGACGGAAATAAATTATATCTCTTGGCATTAACTATACAAATTATGACATCTATATACTCCAGGAATTTGGGTTAATGAAAGATATCATGCCTTTGACACTGTGCCTAGGGCCTCCAATCCCGGGATTCCGGGAAACGGGATCCCGGGATCCCGGAGTCAAATAATGATCCCGAAATCCCGGGATTCTGCTCGAAAATTCCCGGGAATACTGGTTTGTGCATGAAAACCAGCGCAAAAATATCTTTTTCTCATCTAGCATTTTGGTAATCAAACAGATGATGAGATAGCACACTTTTGACGTTTTGTTTATACAGCTGCATTTCGGGTCTTTTTTTTCTGAGAGATTTGAAATTATTTTCATGCACTAACAACGAAGGGTTATTCTGCAAGATCTTTCCAAAATGGCAGCCTCTAGAATGAGAGTATGCAGCAGTATACATGGAAGGTGCCCCAGTTTTTGTTCTGACCTTTCCGAGAATGACAATGAGGACACTTCTCCATTTAACGTTAGCCTAGAGGTAGCACATCCCTCATTCCCTGAAGCAATTTATCCACAATCTCCAGTATTTTCAAAGAAAAATATAAATGAAGTGACGAAAAAAGCTCATGTGGTTGTGAAATTTTTCAAACGATCGCCGTTGAAGAACGAGATCTTACTGAACTACATGGGATAGTTTATTGAACATGTTGGAGAAACTTCTCAGTGTGAAATCAGCGATTAAGAAGGCGCTAATAGATATGAATGCAAATATCCGTCTAACTGATGAAGATTTTGATATCATGACGCAAGTAATTTCCGCACTGAAACCATTTCGGGCAGCTGTGGCGGCTAATACATAAAAAGCAAATACATAAAACAATATATTATTAGATTATACATAGACACTAAAATAAAAGAACGAGGGATGAAGAATTTCATTCAGACCATGTATAGACATATTTCTAAGTCTAGAAAATTTGTATGATGCATGCAAACATTGGTTCAATTCTCAATAGGATGAGATACAAACCACCACACATACAAATTTAGGCAACTAGACGAATGACCCGGGCAACGCCCGGGTTCACCCGATTAAATTATTTATTCAAGTATTTTATTCAAGTAAAACTTCAGTAAAAGCATTGCAAAGTAATCGTAATTACAAGGTAATGTATTACTTTGAATGGATTACTGCCCAACACTGCATTAAGAGATGTGGTCTAAGCGTTCCAAGAACAGTAATTTTTTTTCCAGATGGGTGTACAGTAATTGACAGATAATTTCAAACTGTAAACCAAAAGCAATGATTTAGTTCATAAGCAGGCGCAAAATATATGGCTTTCAGGTTGTTTTCATCGAAGTAAGTGCCACGTCATTGGCACTATATAAAAGAAAAAATTAAAAATATAACGAACGAAACGATATACCTCTTGGTGTAGAAAGACGAAAATGTTTTTTCAATCCCGGGATATCCCGGGTGATAGCAGTAAAAACAAATATTACAAAAATGCTCTTTTGAGGTTTTCTCGAGGTTCCAAATAGTCACCTGGAAAGTGGTACTTTATATATATCGATAAATATGGGATATTCTTTAATAATCAAAATTATTTGGCTATTAACAATTCAATTGATTCTTTAGAAGCTATCTTGAAATCAATCGGTATATTTCTAAAAAAATGCCCAAAAACATCTGCAGGGTAAATAGGTGTTATATGAGAAAAAAAATATTTCAAGAGTTTATCGATAAACAGACGAGCAGTTTTATAATTAATAATAATATATTTGTGAAAATTTGATTAAAAAAATATAAACATAATATTTATAAACATCATATTGATATAAGGCGATGACTGCCCATCTATATATAACAAATGGAAACATCAAAGCATGAATGTTTATTTAAATATGAAGCATTCCTGCTTTAATGCTTCCATTTCTTATATATATATATGATACGTTATCGCCTTAAAGTTATCCCTAACTGTCCTTGTATTTAATGTTTGCTCAAGAGCATTGCTCGTTACAAATACTTATATGTAATTCTGCTGTCTTAAAAGCCTATGTCTATTTTTGCTTGAGAACCATTTCTAAGATTCCACACTTCAGTGTAGCATATATAAGCTGAATCGTCCAATACAGTATTAGAGTTCTAAGAAGCGGTCTGGTAGATTAAAACACTGGGGAGGTACATCACTGATAAACCAAGCTCTCCCAATATTTTTCATCACAGTAAGAACAGTAGAGGTTTGTTTCATATTCAGAAGAAACATTCATGGCTTATAAATGTATCAAGTTATTCTAAGATAACATCAAATTTTATTCATATAACCTGGGTATACAGCCTGGGCTAGGTAAGCCTGATTCCAGGCAGAACTATGCTAGATGAAATGTCTGCACAGTTCCCCACTCCCCAAAATCGGGACATCTCGGTGATTGAGCTCCTACTGCATACTTATTTTGGTGGCCCTTCCATTACATTTTTATAACAACCTAGGCAGAATTACAAAAATCACTAGCTCTAGTATAATCAAAATAATAATTTAAATATATTTTTTAGATTATCAGTGTAAAAGATACACCCAGCACCAGAAGAATATGTCAGTAGCTATTTCCATAATATAGGTGATAACAGCACTCGCAAAATCATAGATGAAATAAGTTAATTATTTATCCGTGAAGATATGTGCTATTACAATATGTTAAAGATCCGGACCAAAATTATAGTAAATTGCCTCTTACTGTTGTATAGATTCTTATATTATATATTAAATTCTAATTGTGATTATCAAAATGTTCACTTTTAGCTGATTACAACCTTTAAGATCATAATAATTATTGAAACAAGATTTCGAACCTTGTAGATCATAACATCGTTCAAGATTATAACAAAAGCATAATAAATATTTTTCCTGATCGGATATTATAGTTATTAAAGGTAGATCATATATTATAGAATATGTTGTTGCCCTTGTAAATGATTACGATGAACAAGATCCTAACTAATATTATAACAATTTTTAGCGTTTTCATATTATTACAATGTTCAATGTCATGGAACCAATATGATAGAAAATGTTATTGCCCTTGTAGATGATTATAATGATCAAAATCATAACCAATATTATAACAAATTATTCACGATTCTAGATTATTACAATGTTAAATGTCATGGAAAATGTCTTGCTGCACTCTTGAAAATCATAATCGAGATTGTAGAAAATTGTTATTCTGCTTCTCAATCAAAATCAAAGCTGATGATTACCAAATTTCTTGATCTTGTATATAATTATAGTGCCCAAGATACTAACTAAGAGTATCAAAATGATTTGACTTTTTGATATTTCAAAGTTATTTAAATGACAAATATTGGTTTCTTTTAGGTGGCGCTACAGTTCTTAAATTACTATTCAAGCTTTGAAACTGCTTCGCGCTTAAAATATGCTTGAAAATATTGCTTCCCAGATGTTGATAATATTTAGTTCATCAATTCCTTGAAATTTGTAATTTCTTGGCCAAAGGTTGAAACAAAAAGAGAGAAGAATTTGAATGAGAACACTTAGGCCGATAATGGTCAAAGAAAAAGGTTCGATCGAGAAAGCTAGTACAACAATGGGGAGAAAGAAATAAATTCACTATTCATCGGCAATTGCATGAAGGGGGCCGTAGAACATCAGGCTCGTGCACGGCGAAGAGTGCCAATTCCTCTGAAGCTATGGGCCGTTGTGGCCAGGAAATGCCTCGAAAGCACCAACTTACTCGGGGCCCGGTGGGGGGAAGTTTACCATCCAACCAACAAGATCAAGTTCGGCCGTGAGCTGCAGTTCCGGGGGTTCTCGGCAGCGGAGGCGCCAAACCATTCGACATCCCGGCCGTGGAGGCGGATGGCAGAAAATTCTTTCTTCAGTCCTGGGGAGGAATGCAATCCACCACCATGCCAGCCTCTACTCCCCAGGACACTGAGACGCTGCGGTGGAGGGGCCACCACATGAACTCTTCAAGATGGCGGCGAGGAAGCTGCAGCACATCTACCACCAGCAGCTGCAGCAGGAGGCCCAGGAGAGGACGGAGAAAGCCAGGACGAAACGCCAGCGACGGGTCAAAATGGCCTCGTCCGCCCTCGAGTTCCGCCAGCTCGAGGGTGAGACTTGAGCCCCGGGTGGCAGCGAGGTGAGTCAACTTCATATTCTTGTTTTCTTGTAGACTAACATGGTATATTGATGTCTCCAGGAGCTGCCCCCGGCGACCAACTGCCGGACACCGTGGGCCCGCCCCTCAGTCCACGGTGCGGCGCTCCTCGCCAGCCACCCCGCCCGTCGCCCCGTCCAGCTCCGTCCTCGGACCTCCCCTCGCCGCCAGTCCTCCGCCGCAGTCCGCCATCCACCTCCCGCCCCGCTGTCCGTGGACTCCTGAAATTGTAGCTACGGCCTCCCCCCACCGGCTGGTCACAGCGGCCCGGCCGTGTACGAGCCCCCGCCCCCTTCATGCCCAAAATTCTATTTATTTGTGTATATATGTTTGTGAAAAAGTAATAAAATATATAAAAATGCTCATGTGTTGATACTAAAAATAAAAATGCATATCCTTGCCCTGCTCACATGAGCATTTCTAAATGTAATACGTCATCTAGTGGAACAAAAATGAACTAAACGTTTATTCAACTTGTTCCGTGATATTTGGTCAACCCAATTTCTTTATAAATCAATAAAGGATAACCACAAATGCGTTTCTGCTGTTGGCCCTCGTCAGCGAGGTGCAGACTACCTCTACGACCAAATATTTGGTCGTGATGGGTTTTCTTGATTTCTTAGAAAGCCTCTGGGGTCAAATATTTGGGCGTAGAGGTACAGTCTGCACCACGCTGACCTGGGTCAACAGCCCGAAACGCGTTCATGATTGACCTTTCTTGATTTATCAAGAAATTGTGTTGGCCAAATATCACGAAACATGTTAAATAAACGTTTAGTTTATTTTTGTTCCACTAGATGGCGCTCTCTGCCATCTAGAAATTCTCATGTATGCCCGGTCAGGACTTTGAAAATAAATATATACGCTTCAGAACATTGGCCCTTCACACCCAAACAAATAAATCTAGAATATATATCTAAACCAAAGTACCAAGCATGGATTAACTCTTCAAAATAGATGGAACAGTTAAGGTCGTTGTTGTATGAGGAGGTAATGTTCAACGTTTTGGTTATCCAGGGATCCCAAAGTCTTATCTCTAACTTTTGTAAAATACTAGTCCAGAGATGAGGCTTCACACTACCACCTCACCGTCTATTCTTGATTTGAAAGTAACTATTAGAAAAAAGTGTATTCCCGAACACCTCAACAACCCCGAATTCTGGAATTGCTTCAACTTTCAATGTCATCAGGTTATAACAGATGTTCCAAATCAAAAATATCCAAGTGCTATATGTAAGTAAGTACGTGAAAATTTGATGATCACAAGATTTGTAGACGGATAGGAAAGCAAATCTAAAACATTTTTAAAGAGAGACGTTTGGCCGCTCGAAATATTATTTTGTTATAAATCAAAATTTCAGTCAAATTCAAGATACTCCTATATTCATACCAAGGTACAAAGAGCATTTACTCAGAATAAATAAAAAAGTGATGAATTTCTGAATATAATCTTACCTACCTCATTCAAAGAACCTGTAGGCTGACGGATATACGTACGTTGGCCATAGATGTGATGTTCTCCAGGAAGGGCAGAACATGGTTGGTGGGATGGAAAGCTGGACGATGTTTCGGCAGAGGTGGCCTGAACTTGGCGGTGCAGTAGCGGGCCTTGACCGTGCCTCGCAGCCGGTAGCCCAGCTCCAGACACTGGTGGTAGTTGCCCAGGTGGGAGAGGTGCCCGGCCATCATCCCGGCTCCAGGCTTCCCAGAGGCATCCACCACTGCAACCATGGCTAA
>CP092872.1:20812059-20911105 GCA_030710605.1 Cordylochernes scorpioides | reverse complement strand
AGTTGATATATATATATTTTTAAATAACGCTATTTTAATAAAAGTTCTTTAAAATAGATTAACGTTCCTAGAAAAAAAATTAAAGGTAACCTGTTTATTGTTTTGGAATTCTTTACCGAAAAGCAACCCTAAAAGAGATTGGTACCAGGCCGGGTCTTGTCAAAATAAACCTTGCGATAGTTTTGGTCCCTGCTATTTGACTATCATACCAATTTCTTGAGCCTTTGATCAGACTGTTTGTAATTATGATAATATTGATTAACACAACTTTGTGGGTGCAAGTATTTTATGGAGCTCTGTTAAGCTAAGAATGTATATGTAAACTGTGGCGTATTCTTAACAAAAATAAACTTCCAATAAACACATGAATGCCTTGTTCTATCTAATATATGCACTGCACACTTACCATGATTTTCACGGTCTGTAAAATGTCCATCTATTGGAATTGAGGTTAAAGAAAAAATGTTATCATATATCAATAAATATTTTTTAATATTGAGCAAAACCACATGAATGAAAAGGTATCTTAATATATATTTTATAATTACGATTTCTTGGGTGAAATTACACAGTATTAGTTATAATTATAATTATAAATAAATTGGTATATAAGTATTAGTTATCTGGCAATATTTTCGATAAAACAAGCGAAGAAAAAATGAATTAGAACTGTTATTAATGAAAGATTGATTACAGAAAAGTAAAACCCTCTGTAATACATATTAATAATAAACAGAACGAGGATGAGTTTCCTGTTTTATTGTAAATTCTTCTCAAGATTTCAGGTATCACAAACCTTTCTACAATAGTATGATAAACTGTTTATCATATATTCCTGTAGAGGATTTATAATACCCGAAAGCCTGAGATAAATAAACAATCAAGTAATAAACTGACCTTTGAAAGCGGTTTAGCTTATAATTTATAAGATTTTAAAATTTTTACACATATAAATTTGATGCACTAGCGCGCCATCTGTTATCAAAATTCGAAACTATTTTAAAGGCTTAAGATTCTTTTTAAAAATTAAACAATTTCTACTGCCCTTACTGCAATGGAAAAATTAAATATCATCAAATATCATCTCTACAGACCTTACAAAGTAAGTTCTGTAGAGATAAAATTTGATTTGATGATATTTAAAAGAAGCGCATTGCCATTAAATTTATATGTGTAAAAATTTTAACGATGGATGGCAATTAAATTTAATTTAATAATTTATAAGATTAACTTATGTTTGATAATTTTTTAAAAGCTTTTCTAAAAATATAATTGGACTAATTATCGCACTACATGAACATATTTCCTATAAAGTAATGATTTGATATTTTTAAAACAAGCTCTTTTTAAATCACTCCTCGTTACACACCAACTATATCCGTAATAAGTGTGACTAGAGATGTACTTGAAATAAATCACACCCGTTTGAATATTTTTTTTGCACTATAGTAAATATATTATTTAAACAAATTATCAAGACTGTTATTGAGAGATAGAGAGTGTGTGTAATATTTAGATTATTGTGTCTTATAATTATAGTTAATTTTCCCGGATTAAAATTCATCAGTTTATATACAGCATATTTAATCCGCCCCCCCCCCTTTTCTCATTTTTATATTAATATACTAGTAGATGTTGAGCTGCCAAATGAGATCAAATCAAAATGTTTTTCTTATATTATATTTTCGTGAAAAATTATTCAGAAAATGTAGTGGCCAAATATCAAGGAACAAACCTAAAATCAATGCCAACGCAGGTTCCGAACAAGATGCATCAGCGCGCCATCTGGTATTGAAAATTTGAACTATTTATGGCCCCGTTTGATTCTTTTTAATAAAAAAATATATTACTGACCTTATTGCACATTAGGATATAAAGTTTTTATTTATAATTGTAAATGTTTCTCAATCCTGTATACTTGTTTGACATTTTATTGGCAAAATAACTTATATATATATAAATTCTTTGGATACTTCTTGATAATTTACATTTTCGCTCGTGTAAATCACATTCTATGACAGTATATAAACAGAGCTATATTGTATATAATATCTTGGAAATTATCGTATTTTCTCTAAAGCACTTCATTAATCATATGAATTTAGATATATGCGTGTTTTAAAAACCGCTTTGCAATAAAATAATAGTTCTTAAAAATTATCTATACCTGAATATTTGAAAGAATAAAGATATTTATTTGAAGATAGCGGACTAAAAGCCTTTCTCAAGGTTTATAAAAGTCGATGCATAAAGTTTGATTTTGAATAAAACTAAAAAATAATAATCACGCTACTGATTTCTTTCAATTTAGAGTTGACCAGTCAAAGACTTTTGTACAGAGGAACGAGTTCTGATATTCCTACAGTTCCAATATGTATTGTGTGAAATATTTACACATGCCTATTGCCTGATGAATGTTTAAGGTATTTCCTTTTTAGGATTATTAGTACTATTACTGTTATTCCTGAATGTGTACCCTAATTTCTGTTCGGAGAATCTGTATACGACCAAAAGGTCTTAATACATCTTTTTGTTTCATTGTTGTATGTATTTATTATTCTATTAATGTGTATTAATTTATTATTGTGTTTTAAATATATAAAGCATATGTATTCTTTAAATTTTTGATAGTATATGTATTTGAATTGTATGTGTGTGTGTGTGCGTGTGGGATAAACACCCATGGACAAAACTTAAGGAAATGGAAAGTCTTTGATGCGCCGATTATCTTTTTTTTTTTAAGAGACATGGAGAATTTTTTTCACACTTGGTTATATCGTGTGTGTCTTCAATAAAGGTTACTTTGCATCAAATATCTTTCAGAGCGATTATCTGGAACTCGATATACATGCTAAATGGTACAACTTATTTAAATTTTGCCCATGAATGTAATTTACAGGTTTAACAGATTTTAAGAGATCGATGGGTTTTCATGTCTCAGAAAGAAGTAATGCTTAAGCCTGGAGATTTGAACTCGCACTTTTTTGCCCTCTCTAATTCATATGTGCAGTTTCTAACTTAAAAGGTGTTGGAAAAAATTCTAGAGACGCAGTGGTGAATTGACATTTCAGTTATAGCAAAAATAAATAAATCAAAGCGATATAAGCTTTTATAAAGGCGTAACAAATACTAACATATGAGCTTATTTAGCTTCAATTATTCGAGCTCTCACTTGGTACCAATCGCTAGATTCTGAAATACTGGATCTGATTGAAGATCTGATAGGCGTTTTTGGCTTACTTCTCCGTTGAGTAACTAGCAAACTGAGGTAAACCAAAGGCCTTGAGTTTAACGAACATTCAGCAAGTCTAACCTCCCAAATCTGGATGTCTCGGTAATTGAGACCCTACAGCATGCTCATTTTGATGGCCCGACCTGTAAATTTTTCTAACAATCTATTTAGAATTATAAATCACTAGCTTTTGTAAGAAAAATATTCATTTAAATATATATTTTAGATTATTAGTGTGCAAGAAATGCACCCAGCACTAGAAGAATATGTCAGTAGCTGTTTCCACATTATAGGTGATAACAGCACTGTAAATTATAGATGAAATAAGCGAATTATTTATCAGTGAAGAAAGGATTACGATATTCATGTTCCATGATTGAAACAAAATATCGATCCTTGTATATCATTACGTTGTTAAAGCTTATAATATAAGAGAAAAATGAATTGTTTTCCCTATTCGGATATTATAATATTTTACAGGTAGATCATAGATGATAGAATATGTCCTTGCCCTTGTAGATGATTACTATGAACAAGATCCAAACTAATATTATAACACATTATTTGCGATTTTTGATTAATACAATGTTCAATATCATTGTAAAATATATTGCTGCAGTATTAAAAATCAAAATTGAGAAGATATCAAATTGTTTTGCTGCTGTTCACAACACACACAATCAAAATTATACCCGATGATTACCAAAACTTCTGGATCTTGTATATTAATTTATTTATAAAAATACTAAGAGTATCAAAATGATTTGAAATATTGGAATTCTGAGTGATTTAGAGAAAAAAATATCAGGTTCTTGTTGATGGTGCTACATTTCTTAAATTAATATTCAAGCTTTGAAAACTGCTTCGATCCTTGAAATATAATTGAAGAGATTGATTGCAGAAGTAAAAAATATTGGTTGAGCACTTTCTTGAATTTTAAAAATTTTATTGCAAAATTTTAAAACAAAAAGAGTGAAGAAAGTTTGAATTATTAATTAATAATTTCAAAAGCAACATGATGACATTTAGACCGATTATAGTTGAAGAGAAAGGTTCTATAAGAGAAAGCTGGAACAACAATGAGGAAAGAAAGAAATCATATTTTTACCATTGATTGGCAATTGCATGAAGGGGGCTGTATACCATTGGGCTCGTGCACGGCGAAGAGTGCCAATGCCTCTGAAGCTATGGGCCGTTGTGACCAGGAAACATCAACCTACTCGGGCCCTTCGGCCGTGAGCTGCAGTTCCGGGAGTTCTCGGCAGTGAGGCGCCAAACTATTTGACATCCCGGCCGTGGAGGCGGATGGCTGAAAAGTCTTTCTTCAGTCCTGGGGAGGAACGCAAACCACCACCATGCCAGCCTCAACTCCCCAGGACACTGCCTATCTGCGGTGGAGGGCGTTCCAAAAGAACTCTTCAAGATGGCGGCGAGGAAGCTGCAGCACATCCGCCACCAGTAGCTGCAGCAGGAGGCCCAGGAGAGGACGGAGAAAGCCAGGACGAAACGCAGCGACGGGCCAAGATGGCCTCGTCCGCCCTCGAGTTCCGCCAGCTCGAGGGCGGACGTGAGCCCCGGGTGGCAGCGAGGGTGGGTCAACTTCATCTTCTTATTCTCTTGTAGACTAACGTGGTGTGTTGATTGCTCCAGGAGCTGCCCCGGCGACCAACTGCCGGACACCGTGGACCGCCCCTCAGTCCACGGTGCGGCGCTTCTCGCCAGTCACCCCGGCCGTGTACGGGCCACCGCCCCCTTCATGCTCAAAATTCTATATTTATGTATATTTATTTTTTTAATAAATAAAATTAATAAAAAAGTTGGATTTTATCTATCTTTTAAAATGAATATATACGCCCCAGAACATTGGCCCTTTACACCCGAACAAATAAATCTAGAATATATATATATATACACAGTCTAGCCATAAAATTCTGTTACAAACAATTTAATAAATTAAATGATTAAGAACAAAAACTAATGGAATATAAATACACCTATCCCCTGATTTACATGGTACTTGTTTTACACGTTTTCGCTTTTACACGGTTTTTCAAATAAGTTTTTTTTATAGCACTACACTAAATGCTACTGTGATTGAACACATGCGCTGTGTACACATCTCACGAGGAATCCCGAGCTTATGTGCTGACTTGCTGCACACGCACACTGTGTCTGTATTTATTCGCATAAAAATTTCGCGAAAATTTTAATTTTCGATATACACGTTTTTCTCAGGAACGTATCTACCGTGTAAATCGGGGGATAGGTGTACATATTTTATTAGACAATAGAAACATGGATTTTGAATTTATACAATCATTCTAAATGTCTCTCTTTATTTTTGACACAAGATCTCAAACGTTCGGGTCACTGATCTATGGCGGCACGTAACCTTTTCTAATGATATTTCTTTCATTGCTCTCAACAATTTTGATTTCAATTGATCCAAATTATATCTTTTAGAGAACGCCTTCACCTCTAAATATGCCCACAAACTGTATTAAAGGGGGTTTAAATAAGGGTTTCCAGAAGGCCTTTATGAACTCTGAACTTTCGTCTCCATTATTGTTGAGTTGACTTAGCTTTGTGAGCAGGAGCTGAATCTTGTTGAAATATCCAATGTTCTCCATAAACATTTTTGTAATAAAGGCTATATTATTTAACTATCTTATTGATAGTTTCTAGCTGTAGTTTTCACCCCTTTGGCACAGAAGTGGAGATCTGTTACACATTGTAGCTAACTCCCAAACCAAACCATGACAGAAGAAGGATGGTGACTTTTTTCAAAATTTTCTGACTTTCAAAAAAGCTTCTAGAGAGCTACGAGCATGTATCCTATTATTCTGATGATCCATATTTTCCTCGACAGTGAAAACTTTCTCGTCTGTGAAAAGGATTATCCACATGCCACTGACCATCATGCCGCACCAACAACATTTTTGATCTAACCCTTCTAATATCCCTAAGAGCAGGGGTTATCAAATGACCTGTAGGTCGTTTGAAAGCTCGCAGTCCAAGGTCTTCGTTTATTATCCTTGAAACGGTTTTTGGAGCTAAATTATTCTGCTTTGCTAAGATCTTTTGTTTGCGGCGTGGATTTCGACGAATTCTACGCGAATGGATTTTATAGCTGCTTGCGTTCATTGCACGCGCGGTCGACCAGATCTTTCAAGGTCATTAATAGTGCCAACCTTGTTGAACATTTCAATGGTTCGATAAACAAATTGACTCGTAATATTAAAATTTTGTAAAAGTTTAAAATGGATGAAGGAATTTGGCCCACCTTGTGTAAGGCTATTACAGCTATACGATTTTATTTAACCACCCCAATTCATTATCAAAAAACAAATGAATTCCGGTATTTTTTTCTAAACACGTGTGTGTACAAGATATTCAAATAACAAATACTGTATTTTGAATACTTCACGCGGTCAAATTAAATTTTCATCGCTGCTTTGGTTTTGTAGCAATATTCATGACTAGACTAAATTTATATAAACCAAAGTATTAAACATGGGTTAATTCTTCAGAATAGATCTAACAGTAAAGGTCGTTGTTGGATGAGGAAGTAATGTTAACTTCCTTGTAAGGTTCGCATTTCTAATTTTTAAAATGACCATTTTCGAAGAGCAGAGAATCTGCATTAAATTTTGTTTTAAATTGAAAAAAGCTGCTACTGAGACGCATGAATTGATTAAAGAAGCTTTTGGCGATGCAGCTTTAATCCCGTTCAAAAACTTTTGAATGTTTTTTACGCTTCCTAAAAGGTCGGGAAAAGGTAAACGATGATCAGCATACTGGGCGTCCAAGATCATTACGTTGCGAGGAAAACAAGCTCAAAATGAAGGAATTAATTGAATCTAACAGAATAATTTCTATTAAAGACTTATCTCAGAGGACTGGACTATCTTAAGGACTCTGTCATCAAATAGTAACAAAAGATTTGGAGATGATCCGGACGTCTTCAAAATTTGTTCCCCGGATTCTAACAGAGGAACAAAAGGAGGTTAGAATGGATGTCTGCAAAAACATGGTTGAAATGACTCG
Source organism: Cordylochernes scorpioides (assembly GCA_030710605.1). Lineage (NCBI taxonomy): Eukaryota > Metazoa > Arthropoda > Arachnida > Pseudoscorpiones > Chernetidae > Cordylochernes > Cordylochernes scorpioides. The sequence goes on along the minus strand of CP092872.1, from coordinate 20,903,826 downwards.
GACCGATCCAGAATGGATGCGAAAAAATCATTATTGGGGATGAGACATGGGTGTATCAGTATGACCCGGAAAACAAAACGTCAATCCAGCCAATGGATTGAAAGAGGGAAACCGAAATCCAAAAAGAAAAGATTTACAAACTCCATAGTCAAGACATTGCTTTTTAGCATTTTTTGATATTAAATGGTTTGGTTCACCATGAATTTATTCCTTTCGGACGTACAATTAATCAAGAGGTTTATTGGGGGATAATGAGGCGCTTAAGGGAGGCAGTGCGCCTTAAAAGACCCGAAAGATGGCAAAACAATGAATGGATACTTCACGTCGATAATGCGCGGCCGCACACAGCCCATGTTGTTTTGCAGTTCTTGCCAAGCATTCAACCATACAGATCCCTCATCCACCCTATTCCCCCGACTTAGCCCCCAATTACTTTTTCCTCTATCCTAAATTGAAAATGAAGTTAAAAGGAAGGAAATTTGACAACGTTGATATGATACAAGCTGAATCGAAGGCAACCTTGAGGAACCTCTCAAAAAGTGATTTTATCTCCTGCTTCGACAATTGGAAAAAAAGATGGAACAGGTGTATTGAGGCAGGAGGGGCATATTTTGGAAAATATTAAATTTGTTTTTTTATTTGTTTTATTTTTTCAAAGATACAGAGTAGTCCTGGAAATTAATAAACGCACCTTGTAAAATAGGAATTCCTGCAATTGAAGAACCAGATAAAAAACAAGCTGAGTCAAGTGTAAAGAAAAACAATGATGCTTTGGGTGTGACCTCCATTCATAACACCCCTTGTTTGATGTCCAACCAAGAGGACTCGTTTGTACTATTGTCTACCGGCAACAATATGGTGATGAATCAACAAGGTAAATATCAGCCTTATAGAGCATTAATATATACAGCAAGTCAAGCCACACTAATAACTCGGGACTGTTTAAAGAAACTGATTTGGAACCTTCTAGGACAAGAGTAGAATTAGCCGGAATAGGAGGACAGATTTTGGACAGACCCTATGGTGTAATAAATCTCAATTTCACATCCCATTTCAACCTATCCAAAGTTTTTAAAACAAATGCTCTTGTTGTGGATAAGGTGACAAGTTATATGACATATTTAAAATCTGAAGAACATCAATTTCATCATTTACAAGGCCTGCAACTAGCCGATCCTCAATATCCCATATACCGCACCAATTGACATATTGCTAGGCGCAGATTTTGTCTTTCTCTATTAAAGGGAGCCATCAAATATGGACATTAAGGTCAACCAAAGGCAATCAAAACCCTATGAGATGGTTGCTCTTTGGAGAAATTAGAATCTTTCAAAGAAATCCAGAAACTATCAAAAACTGCACACATTCAATGGTACTCTCAATAAATGGGAACCAATATTTTCCTTATGGGAAGAAGAACTCAAAACCAAACCTGATCTGTTTTAAGATGATTCCAATGAAATTTATTTGAAGACAACTCATGAGAGAGAAACATCTGGTAGATACATTGTAAGATTTCCCTTTGAGGACCCCAGTTTGCTTGGAGAATCAAAACCTCAAGCCATTAATTGTTTTTTTGAGAATGGAGCAAATCTTGAAACAAAAGCCCCAGGTATATCAGACCTACAAGAATTTCATGCGAAAATACCTTGATTTAGGCCACATGAATGAGGTGAAGGAAAACAGAAATGATAATGAAGCATTTTACCTTCCTCATCATCCTATAATCAAAGAAAAAGGCTCTACCACAAAATTGCGAGTTGTATTCAACGCTTCTCCAAAAACAACAACAGGTTATTCTTTAATTATGTTTTACATACAGGACCCAAGCTTCAAAAGGACATTTTCCGTTTGTTATTTTCCGATCTCACTCTATCGCTATATCTGCAGACATCACCAAGATGTACAGGCAGATTTTAGTTCACCCAGAAGATACTCCGTATCAACGAATAATTTGGAGAGGTGAATCAGGCCAAGGTTTAAAGGAGTATGAACTTAAAACCTTGACATACGGAACATCTTGTGCCCAATTCAGAAGTTTTATATAACTTTCCCTTTTTCATAAATAGGCGATAACAGCACTCGTAAAATATAGATGAAATAAGTCAATTATTTGTTCCGGATGATTACGATATGTTCAAGAAATTGACCAATATCATAATAAATTGCCCTTCGCTGTTGTACAGATCTTTTTATCAATCAAATTCGTAACTGTGAATATGAAAATAATCCCTTTTAGATTATTAAAATCTTTAAAAACATAACTTGATTAAAACAAATATTGATCCTTTTAGATCATTACATTGTTCAAGATTATATAAAGAGCATAATAAATTGTTTTCACTAGTCGGAAATTATATAGTATTTTACAGGTAGATCATAGATGATAGAATATAGTTTTGCCCTTGTAGATTATTACGATGAAAAAGATCCTAACTAATATTATAACAAATTATTTGCGCTTTTAGATCATTACAATGTTCAATATCATGGAAATATTTCATGCTGTGCTATTAAAAATCAAAATAGAGATTATATCAAACTATTTTTCTGGCTGTTCACAACATACACAATCAAAATCATAGCTGATGATTACCAAAAATTTATAGATCTTGTATATTATTTATTTCTCAAGATACTAACTTAGAGTATCAAAATGATTTGTAATATTGGAATTCTGAAGTGATTTAGATAAAAAAAAATATCAGATTATTGTTGTTGCTTTTGAAGCTTTGAAAACTGCTTCGATTCTTGAAATATTATTGAACAGATTGATTCCAGAAGTTAAAATCATTGGTTGAGCAATTTCTTGAATTTCAAAAATTTTATTGCGAAATGTTTAGAACAAAAAGAGGAAGAAAGTTTTATTTTATTAATCAATAATTTCAAAAGAAATATGAAGACATTTAGACCGATAATGGCTCAAGAGAAAGGTTCTATAAGAAAAAGATGGAACAACAATGAGGAAAGTAAGAAAACATATTTTTACCATTGATTGGCAATTGCATGAAGGGGGCAGTATACATCGGGCTCGTGCACGGCGAAGAGTGCCAATGCCTCTGAAGCTATGGGCCGTTGTGGCCAGGAAACATAAACCTACTCGGGCCCCTTCGGCCGTGAGCTGCAGTTCCGGGAGTTCTCGGCAGCGGAGGCGCCAAACCATTTGACATCCCGGCAGTGGAGACGGATGGATGAAAAGTCTTTCTTCAGTCCTGGGAAGGAACGAAACCCACCACCATGTCAGCCTCAACTCCCCAGGACACTGAGACGCTGCGGTGGAGGGATCCACCATATGAACTATTAAAGATGGCGGCGAAGAAGCTGCAACACATCCACCACCAGCCGCTGCAGCAGGAGGCCAGTAGAGGACGGAGAAAGCCAGGACGAAATGCCAGCGACGGGCCAAGATGGGCTCGTCCGCCCTCGAGATCCGCCAGCTCGAGGGTGACGTGAGCCCCGGGTTGCAGCGAGGTGAGTCAACTTCATCTTCTTATTCTTTGTAGACTAACGTGGTGTGTTGATGTCTCCAGGAGCTGCCCCCGGCGACCAACTGCCGGACACCGTGGACCGCCCCTCCGTCCACGGTGCGGCGCTCCTCGTCAGGCACCCCGCCCGTCGCCCCGTTCAGCTCCGTCCTCGGACCTCCCCTCGCCGCCAGTCCTCCGCCGCAGTCCGCCATCCGCCTCCCGCCCGCTGTCCGTGGACTCCTGGAATTGTAGCTCCGGCCTCCCCTACTGGCTGGTCACAGCGGCCCGGCCGTGTACGGGCCCCCGCCCCCTTCATGCTCAAAATTCTAAATATATGTATATTTATTTTTTTAAATGAATAAATTAATAAAAAATTAGATTTATCTAACTTTTAAAATGAATATAAACGCCCCAGAACATTGGCTTTTCACACCTAAACAAATAAATCTAGAATATATATATATATACATAGTCTAGCCATAAATTCTGTCACATACAATTTTATAAATTAAATGATTAAGAACAAAAACTAATGGAATATAAATGCATATTTTATTAGACAATAGAACATGAATTTTAAATATATACAATCATTCTAAATGTCCTCCCTTATTTTTGACACAGGATCTCAAACGTTCGGACCACTAATCTATGACGGTACGCACCTTTTCAAATGGTATTTCTTTCATTTCTCTCACCAATGCTGATTTCAATTGAATTAACACCTTCACCTCTGAATATGCCCACAAACTGTAATCAAGGGGGTTTAAATAAGAGTTTCCAGAAGGCCATTCATTGGTTGAAATATCCAATGTTCTCCATTAAACATTTTTGTATTAAAGGCTTTATTATTTGTTCCAAAATATCTTATTGATAGTTTTAGCTGTAGTTTTCACCCCTTTGGCACAGAAGTGGAGATCTGTTACACCTTGGTAGCTAACTCCCCACCAAACCATGACTTTTTTCAAAGTTTCTGACTTTCAAAAAAGCTTCTAGAGAGCTACGAGCATATATCTATTATTCTGACGATTATCTTTTCCTCGACAGTGAAAATTTCTCGTCTGTGAAAAGGATTCTCTCCATGCCACGACCATCATGCCGCGCCAAAAACATTTTTGATCTAACCCTTCTAATATCTCTAAGAGCAGGGGTATCAATGACCTGTGCTTCGTTTGAAAGCTCTCAGTCCAAGGTCTTCGTTGATTATCCTGGAAACGGATCTTGGAGCTAAATTCATCTGCTTTTCTAAGATCTTTTGTTTGCGGGTAGATTTCGAGAATTCTTTCGCAAATGGCTTTTATAGCTGCTTGCGTTCTTGCACGCGCGGTCGACCAGATCTTTCAAGGTCATTAATAGTGCCAGCCTTGTTGAACTTTCAATGGTTCGATAAACAAATTGACGTAATATTCAAATTTTGTAAAAGTTTAAAAATGAATGAAGGACTTTGTCCACCTTGTGTAAGGCTATTACAGCTATACGATTTTATTTACACACCCAATCATTAAAAAAAAAACAAATGAATTCCGATTTTTTTTAAACACGTATTTGTACAAATATTTCAAATACAATACTGTATTTTGAATAGTTCACGGTCAAATAAAATTTTCATTGCTGATTTGGTTTTGTACAATATTATGGCTATAAATATATATAAACCAAAGTATTAAAATGGGTTAATTCTTCAAAATATTCTAACAGTAAAGGTCGTTGTTGGATGAGGAAGTAATGTTCAACGTTCTTCATCCAGGATCCCAAAGTCTTATTTCTAACTTTTGTAATATTAATTAATATTCCCATTTTCTTAAAAAATACTCGGTAAATGATTTGCTGAATTGCAATATCTATATCAAATATAAAATATTTTTACATTATTTAGTCATGAAAAATATAAAGAAAATTGGTTGGCTAAATATCATATCAAATATTTGTCAGTTAAATTTTTTCCTCTATTTTTCAGATATATGGATCATTAAAAGGCATTTCCATTTGTAACATGGGCAGTCGACAAACTGGTATGTAAACTTTTAATTATGTTAAAGCCTTAGTGATACCCTAGTATACAGTAATTTGACATATAAATTTAATCAGTATACAATTTGTTTATGACAATCCAAGTTGCGCAAAAATGAAAGTATACATCTACCACCGCATTTGTTCAATATGATGAAAAAAAATGGAAGTTTGGAGAAAAAAACTTGAAAACTAAGAAACGGCGGTGGATATAGACTTTAATATTTTACACAAATAAATTTACTGGCAATGCGTTTCTTTTAAAAGAAACGCATTACCAGTAAATGTATTTGTGTAAATATTAACGATAGATGGCAATAAAATTTAATTTACTAGGATATAGACTTGTAGCCTATTTTTAGACAAAGAGCGTTATTCGAGCACATTGTGGGTAAACTTACGATTCAAATATAAAAACCTACACAAGTTGTAGAAAATCAACAAATTACAATATTGAACGAAATTTTTAATCTTTTGTTGAATCACTTAAAACCCTACAAAAATACCATACAAAAAAGAAATATATTTTTCATGTAAGAAAAGGGCAAGATAACTATTAGTGATTTTGTTACTCATTTAAAATCTTTGGCCCAGGATTGCGAATATGAAAATCTAGTTGGTTCACTTTATAAAGAATAGATTGAAATTTGGTATCGCCCTATAAAAATGTGGAAAAGAAACTTTTACAAGATCCCGAATTAACACTTCTAAAGCAATTAGCGCAAATTGCCGCTTTTTCCGAGCCGGGCATTGATCATGAAAATGCGAAAAGGGACTAGACATACGTCAAATAATTTGATACAGCACTATCGTTTGTCGGAAGCAACAAATGAAAAATGAGGGCAAATGCGAATGGTGTGGACAAGAGCAAGTTATGGTAAATGTGCCACTTTTGGAAAACGTTCAAGCTGCCAACAAATGAATCACTATGATAGAGTATGTCGTTCAAAGCGAATAAAAAATGTTGAAGATGGAATATAAAATGAGAAGAAAAATGAGCATGATATTGATGTAAATAAAATAATGTTGAATACTATTAAAACTGATAAAAGGTAAACTACTATATCAATCAATGGCAATATAACACCAGTACATCTGGATACTGGAACATGGGTTATTTTATTACCTGGAGAAGTTTTGAGTCTTGGCGGGTGAAACCTTGGATTGTAGGAACAAATAAAAGACCGTTTGTATATGACGGCACAGAATAGCCCCTGTTGGGACAATGCAGCGTAAAATGTAAGCACAACGGAAAAGAAGGAACCTTTGAATTTATTGTGCCTGAGGTAAACGCTAATACCCCTTATCTCGGGTAGTACTTCGAAGCACTTGGAAAGATTAGAGAATACAATGCAATAAATTACTGTTCGGTACACTTTTTGAATGGTACACTATGACAGGTTCGTTTGGTATTGAAAGAATGATTCAATTAATCATCCTTGATATTTTAAATTTTATTCAGGATAAATATAGATATAAATATTATGTTACAAATTAATTTTAGTAATTAAAGAAGTTAAAAAATGTTCGATTGAAAAGGATGGATTGGGAAGGAAGTCAGTCCGTGTTGGCCGTCAGAATTCGAAGGGCCCACTCCCGTGCTTCCCACGTGACCTCCGCCGCCGCGCATGCGCGCCGACCGTGACGTCGCCACCGTCCGTTGGCGGGGGGTTGGTTGAAAACTGTTCTTCTCTTCGTCGCGCGGGCGTGCCTTTCACTAACATTCCTCCCACCAATTTAATTGATAAATTAAATTCTAATACTATATTTTCTTGGCTATAGTAGAGGCCAATCTAAATTTGTTTTATTTCAAATGGAAAAAGTCGCTGTACTGGACGAAGAAAAACTCCCGATGATGTCTTCACTCTTGTGACTCGAACTTGTCCATCGGCCCCAGGTAGCACCTCCTCCACTTTTCCTAATGGCCATGAAATCCTTCTCCCCTATTTTTTTTCTTTTTCTGTTGAAGGGTGTGACGACTGCCTTTCTCAGTTCACTATTGACTTCTTCGATTGACTCCTTTTCTGCAGACTGTGTCCAAAATTGTTCTTCTTTCTTAAGCCTAACTGGTCTCTCCCACCATCTAGTAGTAATCAATTGCGAGATTGAAGCTCCACGTGAGGGGATGTCTGCAGGATTTTCTTTACCAGGAGGGTGCCTCCAATCAGTTATGCTTGAATTTTGTCGAATCTTCTTTACTCTTCCTGCGACAAACACTGACCAGTTCATATCACGTTTAATCCCTGCTAAAGCAGTAGTAGATTCAAGTTTCTTCTCCGAAATTAGCTTGTAATTAGGGAGTGGTGGGTGTTCTCCTATCCAAGGTAAATTGACAGAATATCGACCATCTTCATTCTGTTTCACTGTTTGGTTGAAATGTTCCAACGCTGCAACTGACAACTCTTCTTTGCTCTTTTCCTTCATGGGTTCCATGATACTGATAACATCTAATCTCCGAAGATCTTGTATTGTTGCATCACGGACTCAGCATGACAGAACTGATGATTGAGATTTAGTTGTTTGAACATTTCCTAAAACCTTTCCACTAACAGTCCAGCCCAGCTTCGTTTCGAGAGCGACGGGACCAGATTCCAATTCTATTTTCTTTCCTGTTAGTAGCTTGGCGTATACGTCTGCTCCTAGTAGTAGTTCAATCTCCGTGTTCGACCTATAGACATCCAAGTCAATTCCCTTTGATCGAAGTTCCGTCATCCATTCGGTAGGTTGAGCGGAAGGCATTGCACTACAAATCGTTGAGCAGTCTTGTACTTCAAAATTGCAGTTGTACTTGGAGTCCACATCAGAAATGTAGATTCGATACCGCTTGTGCTGCTGTGGTCTCGATTTCACTCCACCAAATAGTAAGTGTACAACTTCCTTTTTCCCGAGCATAGTGAGTCCAACTTCGGAAGCAGTTTGTTCCAATACATATGAGTTCTGGGATCCACTATCTAACATTGCTCGAACAACTTTTGATTTATTTTCGCCATCAATCTTTACCATGATTGTTTGAAGTAAGACATCTTGGCACCGAACTTGATTCGACATGTCCACGGATGCATTTATGTTCTTACTTCTCTCTTCAATCCCATCAGATTTTTGGCTGCCCTTTGAAACTGGACATAAGATTGCCCAGTGTTTTTTACTACAGATGACACATTTCACTACGTCTCTGCAATACCTGGAAAGGTGTCCAGGCTTCAAGCAAGAATAACAACACCGTTTCTCTTGAATTATTTTCCTTCTTTCTTCAAGAGACATTGACATGGCTTTACAGCATTGTTCACTCAAATGTTTTCCATCACAAAATACACAGTTATAAGCGTTATTTGACTTCCCATCAGCAACTACCAGACTTGCAGCGGTGGCGACAGATGTCTTCGGCTTGGGCGGCTTATCTCGATAAATTGTGATGGATACGAACTCGAAAACGGTTGACGAGCCAAACGCATTCTTTCACTTCCCTCAACTTCGTGTTTTAGGAATTCCATAAGCTTCTCCAGGAGGCTTCACTGAATTATGCTTTCCATCTTCATCAGGCTTGTGATGATGACGAGTCCTTTCCCACGCGACGAAGAGATCTTCAGGTGAAGCTGATTCCACCATGGGGTACAGAATAGCAGCGCATTTATCTGTTGTGACTCCTAAAGATCCCAACGCTCGTAGTTGTGATGATAACCGAACGTATACAGTCGAAAAAGGTGTCGTGTTCCTTCCATGAGCATTTTCCAAAGTGATAGCAATCAAATCCCTTACGTACACTTCCACCAACATGTCTTCACGGCCAAAACGTTCCTTAAGAGTGCTGATGGCAAGTGGATAATTTGCCGCTGAGTTTGGAAAGGATGAAACTATTTCCTCCGACACCGATCCCTTTATCATGCAATTTTGTAGGTATTGGAACTTGACACAGGCCGAAATGGAGTCATCATCGTGGACGCTTTGAAAGGCTGACCAGAACTGCAGCCACTCCCGTGCTTCTCCTCCAAATTTCGGTAGTTCCAACTTCGGAAGTCGATGAAGATTTGACTTTCCTTCGTTCCCCCGGAAACTATTGATTCTCGGTCTACTGTTGGTTTTGCTAGTAATTGTTCCATTTTTTGCAAAACGCCTTCAGACCTTCCAAATAGATTCGCTTGAACGATATCGACATCTTCAATTTCTTCATCTTCTCTATCCGCCTTTATCAGTTGTTCGATGAGACAATCACTGGCAATTAAGAACCTGTCTTTACATCTGAGGAGCTTTGGTCGTAGAGACATCAACTTTCTAGGCTTGGTTCTTGCTTTCCAAGTTCGCCATCTGCTTCTGCAATAACACTTTCCAAAGTCCTCTTTTTAGTCTCACAAGCTTTCTTGAGTTTGTCCATCTTAAATCCTGCAGGCTCGCCACAATGTTCGGTACACTTTTTGAATGGTACACTATGACAGGTTCGTTTGGTATTGAAAGAATGATTCAATTAATCATCCTTGATATTTTAAATTTTATTCAGGATAAATATAGATATAAATATTATGTTACAAATTAATTTTAGTAATTAAAGAAGTTAAAAAATGTTCGATTGAAAAGGATGGATTGGGAAGGAAGTCAGTCCGTGTTGGCCGTCAGAATTCGAAGGGCCCACTCCCGTGCTTCCCACGTGACCTCCGCCGCCGCGCATGCGCGCCGAACGTGACGTCGCCACCGTCCGTTGGCGGTGGGGTTGGTTGAAAACTGTTCTTCTCTTCGTCGCGCGGGCTTGCCTTTCACTAACATTCACCATAGTATTGTACAGGCTTTTTGAATGAATATCAGAGCGTGTTTCAAGAAACAGAAGTAATCACAGAAAAAATCAAATTAAGAGTAAATCCTGAACACCCCGAGTACTAGTACTACCGAAAAGAGTTTTCTCACACCTATGTAAAGATGTGCAATGTGAATTGGAAAATATGGTCAATCAAGATATCGTAACCAAAATAAACCATGATACTGATTGGTGCATTCTATGGTAATTGAAAGGAAGAAAAGTGGCATCATACAGATTTGCTTGGATCCTCGTGAATTAAATGAAGCCGTGGACACGAGATTACCTTCAATTTGTTTGGCTCACTTGTGGGTGTTTATACCTCTACAAGACAAAAATTGGATTTACAAAGAGTTTAATAAATACATTAATAATACCGGGTTTTCATGGCTTATCGGATGCTCTGATCACAATTTAGTGCAAAGTTATATTCCTCTGATTACTAGACAATGTCAGATCAATAATACAAGAAGACCAATCATGAATAAGAAATTCAAAACTTTATCCACATTATAAAAAAATCCATACGTCAATAGAAACAGAATGCTACCTAACCGATGATTTTCCGTTACCAGTCAAACGATGCATAGCTCAATCGAGAATACTATTTACAGTTTAAAAAAAAAAAAAACACGTTCTGACGTTTGAGGCCAAAAACCTAATATGCACACTGTGTGACACGGGAATTACTGAAAACTCCCCCATTACCTACTTAATTTTACAGCCCTTGATGAAGAAAGGAAGGCCCTATATCAGCAAATTAAATGTACCAACATTTCACCCTACATATTGCTTTCCAAAATATCAGCAAACAAATCTAAGGCAATAGCTTACTATATTTTTTTAGTTCATCATTATGTAAACACCAGTCAATAATTGAATGACTTTGAGACGAAGAGTAAAACCAGTTCTTCCATCTTACTACCTATGTAAATAACACAAGATGATTGTTACCTTACCCAATTGGGAGAATCTGTATGGGGCATGTCCCTAATAAAGGCTTTGTGTGTGTGTGTGTGTGTAAATGAAGCCTTGGTTGATGAGCAATTTCAAATCCCATCCCCGGAGGAAATCAATCATCAGATACCTGAAGCAAAATACGTGGATATAAAACATAGTCAAATTAAATAATATTAATATTTAAAATTTGAATCGGAAAAAATTAAGCATTCAATTGTTTTTTCTTAAATTTATTAATAATGAAATTTATATTTGTTTCTATCAAAGAAAATGTCTAGAAATTAGAATAATTTTTCCCTTATAATGTGTTTATATTTATTGTAAAGAAGATTTATTTTTGTCATTGATTATGCCTGGTAAAGTAGAATTAAGAGTTTCCGATTAAAATTCGAAAGACAAATTTTAATAAATATGATTATATATATATAAATATATAGATATTTATATATGATATACTCATTAGCGCGTGATAAAAGGTGCATAAGCGCGCCATCTGGTTTGAAAATTTGAACTATTTATCACTCTGTATGATTCTTTGAAAAATATATACATATTAATGCCCTTACTGAAAAATAATATAATATATAAATATTTTATTTAGAATTGTAAATGTTTCTCAATTATGTCTAGTTGTAGGACATGTTATTGGCAAAACAACTAATTCATATTCATTGGATACTTCATAATAATTTATATTTTCGCTCGCGCAAATCACATTCTATGACAGTATGTGAGGCACTGCTATATCCCTATATATAAAAGTCAGTGTGTGTATGTATGCATAAATGTATATCGTGTGTTTGTTGGCTATACACGTCCACAATACGTAACTAATCTGACTGATATTTCAACAGTGCATATAATAGAATTTGGAAAAACTTATAGTGAAAATTACATGTCTCTATCTCGAGTATTCTTCGAGTTATTTGCAAATTTGCGTAATATGCATGAATAGCGCGCTCAAAACCTTTCGCAATGTTCATTAAATTCGAGGTGTAAAGTTTCATTTTGAAAAAAACTATAGATAGAAATAAGATAGGGAGAAAAAATTGTATGTATAATTTCTTAGTTAATATCATTCTTACTTGTTATTTGGAAATAAAATTGAATTGAAAAAATACAATTTCTAAAACAATTATTCAAAAACCATTTATAGGGTCAAAAGGTGTTTAAAATTGCTAGATAATTTCTTAAAAATTACTATTATTGATAACAGTCAATAAACAAATTAAGTTAAATTACACACAGTATTTAAAGACCTGTCTGAAAGGAAAGGCTTTAGTACTTGTTAATAACATACCAATAACAGAAAATAATTTTGTTTTGGCTTGGAATTTGTTTAAAAAAATGACAATAAAAAAGATTTAATATTTAACCTAATACAAAGAATAATAGATCTACCTAAGCTAACAATAGAATCATCCACACAACTTCTATTTTGGTAGATAATTCATGTGAAATCATTAGATCTCTAGAAACACTTGGTTATGAGCTAGATGAACTTAGTGATATCATAATTGGGAAAATCCTGATTGATAAACTAGACAAAACAACAAAGCCAGCTGGAACATGACAATTGACAGTAATCACATACCCTCCAGTTTAGAATTATTGAAATTTTTAGAAAATAATGCAAAGGCACTTAATACGAGTTAAACAGAAAAGGTATTGCCCTTAATTAAACGCTCCATGAAATTGCAAGTACACAATCTAACAAAGACCAATTGTTTTCTATGTCAACAGGAGCATGGTATCTATCAATGACTACCTTTTTTGGCATGGAGCCATTAGAGAGAAGGAGAAAATTTGAACAACTCAAGTTATGTTTCAATTGTTTAAGGAACAGCAGTTAATTCGGTTAATCAGTGTAAGTCAGAATTCAAGTGTCAAGGAAAACATAACACATTAATTCACATTGATGCCGCCATTCATCAGTTTAAGGAATATACAAGGTGAGTTCATTAATTTCCAGGACTGGTTAAAAAATAAAATATATAAAAAATCAAAAGAAATATTTTTATACAGAGTTAAATATTGGACATTCGACCACACCTAACTGAAAGAACGAGTCTCGTGGCGCACGCGCCGATCTAAAAATAGAACAAAACAACTTCCTTATAAGGTTCGCATTTCTAATTTTAAAATGACCATTTTCGAAGAGCAGAGAATCTGCATTAAATTTTGTTTTAAATTGAAAAAAGCTGCTACTGAGACGCATGAATTGATTAAAGAAGCTTTTGGCGATGCAGCTTTATCCCGTTCAAAAACTTTTGAATGGTTTTTACGCTTCCTAAAAGGTCGGGAAAAGGTAAACGATGATCAGCATACTGGGCGTCCAAGATCATTATGTTGCGAGGAAAACAAGCTCAAAATGAAGGAATTAATTAAATCTAACAGAATAATTTCTATTAAAGACTTATCTTCAGAGACTGGACTATCTGTAGGACTCTGTCATCAAATAGTAACAAAAGATTTGGAGATGATCCGGACGTCTTCAAAATTTGTTCCCCGGATTCTAACAGAGGAACAAAAGGAGGTTAGAATGGATGTCTGCAAAAACATGGTTGAAATGACTCGGACCGATCCAGAATGGATGCGAAAAATCATTACTGGGGATGAGACATGGGTGTATCAGTATGACCCGGAAAACAAACGTCAATCCAGCCAATGGATTGAAAGAGGGAAACCTAAAATCCAAAAAGAAAAGATTTACAAAATCCATAGTCAAGACATTGCTTTTTACATTTTTTGATATTAAATGGTTTGGTTCACCATGAATTTATTCCTTTCGGACGTACAATTAATCAAGAGGTTTATTGGGGGATAATGAGGCGCTTAAGGGAGGCAGTGCGCCTTAAAAGACCTGAAAGATGGCAAAACAATGAATGGATACTTCACGTCGATAATGCGCGGCCGCACACAGCCCATGTTGTTTTGCAGTTCTTGGCCAAGCATTCAACCATACAGATCCTCATCCACCCTATTCCCCCGAATTAGCCCCCATTACTTTTTCCTCTATCCTAAATTGAAAATGAAGTTAAAAGGAAGGAAATTTGACAACGTTGATATGATACAAGCTGAATCGAAGGCAACCTTGAGGAACCTCTCAAAAAGTGATTTTATCTCCTGCTTCGACAATTGGAAAAAAAGATGGAACAGGTGTATTGAGGGGAGGGGCATATTTTGGAAAATATTAAATTAGTTTTTTTATTTGTTTTATTTTTTCAAAGATACAGAGTAGTCCTGGAAATTAATGAACGCACCTTGTAAAATAGGAATTCCTGCAATTGAAGAACCAGATAAAAAACAAGCTGAGTCAAGTGTAAAGAAAAACAATGATGCTTTGGGTGTGACCTCCATTCATAACACCCTTGTTTGATGTCCAACCAAGAGGACTCGTTTGTACTATTGTCTACCGCAACAATTATGGTGATGAATCAACAAGGTAAATATCAGCCTTATAGAGCATTAATATATACAGCAAGTCAAGCCACACTAATAACTCGGGACTGTTTAAAGAAACTGAATTTGGAACCTTCTAGGACAAGAGTAGAATTAGCCGGAATAGGAGGACAGATTTTGGACAGACCCTATGGTGTAATAAATCTCAATTTCACATCCCATTTCAACCTATCCAAAGTTTTTAAAACAAATGCTCTTGTTGTGGATAAGGTGACAAGTTATATGACATATTTAAAATTTGAAGAACATCAATTTCATCATTTACAAGGCCTGCAACTAGCCGATCCTCAATATCCATATACCGCACCAATTGACATATTGCTAGGCGCAGTAATTGTCTTTTCTCTATTAAAGGGAGCCATCAAATATGGACATTAAGGTCAACCAAAGGCAATCAAAACCCTATTGAGATGGTTGCTCTTTGGAGAAATTAAAATCTTTCAAAAGAAATCCAGAAACTATCAAAAACTGCACACATTCAATTGTACTCTCAATAAATGGGAACCAATATTTTCCTTATGGGAAGAAGAACTCAAAACCAAACCTGATCTGTTTTAAGATGATTCCAATGAAATTTATTTGAAGACAACTCATGAGAGAGAAACATCTGGTAGATACATTGTAAGATTTCCCTTTAAGGACCCCAGTTTGCTTGGAGAATCAAAACCTCAAGCCATTAATTGTTTTTTTGAGAATGGAGCAAATCTTGAAACAAAAGTCCCAGGTATATCAGACCTACAAGGATTTCATGCAAAAATACCTGGATTTAGGCCACATGAATGAGGTGAAGGAAAAAGAAAATGATAATGAAGCATTTTACCTTCCTCATCATCCTATAATCAAAGAAAAAGGCTCTACCACAAAATTGCGAGTTATATTCAACGCTTCCCAAAAACAACAACAGGTTATTCTTTAAATTATGTTATACATACAGGACCCAAGCTTCAAAAGGACATTTTCCGTTTGTTATTTTCCGATCTCACCCTATCGCTATATCTGCAGACATCGCCAAGATATACAGGCAGATTTTAGTTTACCCAGAAGATACTCCGTATCAACGAATAATTTGGAGAGGTGAATCAGGCCAAGGTTTAAAGGAGTATGAACTTAAAACCTTGACATACGGAACATCTTGTGCACAATTCAGAGTTTATATAACTTTCCCTTTTTCATACATAGGCGATAACAGCACTCGTAAAATATAGATGAAATAAGTCAATTATTTTGTTCCGGATGATTACGATATGTTCAAGAAATTGAACCAATATCATAATAAATTGCCCTTCGCTGTTGCACAGATCTTTATATCAATCAAATTCGTAACTGTGATATGAAATAATCCCTTTTAGATTATTAAAATCTTCAAGAACATAAACTTGATTAAAAACAAATATTGATCCTTTAGATCATTACATTGTTCAAGATTATATAAAGAGCATAATAAATTGTTTACACTAGTCGGTAATTATATAGTATTTTACAGGTAGATCATAGATGATAGAATATAGTTTTGCCCTAGTAGATTATTACGATGAAAAAGATCCTAACTAATATTATACAAATTATTGCGCTTTTAGATCATTACAATGTTCAATATCATGGAAATATTTCATGCTGTGCTATTAAAAATCAAAATCGAGATTATATCAAACTATTTTTCTGCTGTTCACAAACATACACAATCAAAATCATAGCTGATGATACCAAAATTTATAGATCTTGTATATTAATTTATTTCTCAAGATACTAACTTAGAGTATCAAAATGATTTGTAATATTGGAATTCTGAAGTGATTTAGATAAAAAAATATCAGATTATTGTTGGTGCTTTGAAGCTTTGAAAACTGCTTCGATCCTTGAAATATTATTGAACAGATTGATTCCAGAAGTTAAAATCATTGGTTGAGCAATTTCTTGAATTTCAAAAATTTTATTGCGAAATGTTAGAACAAAAAGAGGGAAGAAAGTTTTATTTTATTAATTAATAATTTCAAAAGAAATATGAAGACATTTAGACCGATAATGGCTCAAGAGAAAGGTTCTATAAGAAAAAGATGGAACAACAATGAGGAAAGTAAGAAACATATTTTTACCATTGATTGGCAATTGCATGAAGGGGCAGTATACCATCGGGCTCGTGCACGGCGAAGAGTGCCAATCCCTCTGAAGCTATGGGCCGTTGTGGCCAGGAAACATAAACCTAACTCGGGCCCTTCGGCGTGAGCTGCAGTTCCGGGAGTTCTCGGCAGCGGAGGCGCCAAACCATTTGACATCCCGGCAGTGGAGACGGATGGATGATAAGTCTTTCTTCAGTCCTGGGGAGGAACGCAACCCACCACCATGCCTGCCTCAACTCCCCAGGACACTGACACGCTGCGGTGGAGGGAGCCACCATATGAACTATTAAAGATGGCGACGAGGAAGCTGCAACACATCCACCACCAGCCGCTGCAGCAGGAGGCCCAGTAGAGGACGGAGAAAGCCAGGACGAAATGCCAGCGACGGGCCAAGATGGGCTCGTCCGCCCTCGAGTTCCGCCAGCTCGAGGGTGACGTGAGCCCGGGTTGCAGCGAGGTGAGTCAACTTCATCTTCTTATTCTCTTGTAGACTAACGTGGTGTGTTGATGGCTCCAGGAGCTGCCCCCGGCGACCAACTGCCGGAGACCGTGGACCCGCCCCTCCGTCCACGGTGCGGCGCTCCTCGTCAGGCACCCCGCCCGTCGCCCCGTTCAGCTCCGTCCTCGGACCTCCCCTCGCCGCCAGTCCTCCGCCGCAGTCCGCCATCCGCCTCCCGCCCCGCTGTCCGTGGACTCCTGGAATTGTAGCTCCCGGCCTCCCCCTACTGGCTGTCACAGCGGCCCGGCCGTGTACGGGCCCCCGCCCCCTTCATGCTCAAAATTCTAAATATATGTATATTTATTTTTTTAAAGAATAAAATTAATAAAAAATTTAGATTTATCTAACTTTTAAAATGAATATAAACGCCCCAGAACATTGGCTTTTCACACCTAAACAAATAAATCTAGAATATATATATATATATACATAGTCTAGCCATAAATTCTGTCACATACAATTTTATAAATTAAATGATTAAGAACAAAAACTAATGAATATAAATGCATATTTTATTAGACAATAGAACATGAATTTTAAATATATACAATCATTCTAAAGTTCCTCCCTTATTTTTGACACAGGATCTCAAACGTTCAGACCACTAATCTATGACGGTACGCAACTTTTCAAATGGTATTTCTTTCATTCTCTCACCAATGCTGATTTCAATTGAATTAACACCTTGACCTCTGAATATGCCCACAAACTGTAATCAAGGGTGTTTAAATAAGAGTTTCCAGAAGGCCATTCATTGGTTGAAATATCCAATGTTCTCCATTAAACATTTTTGTATTAAAGGCTTTATTATTTTTCCAAATATCTTATTAATAGTTTTAGTTGTAGTTTTTACCCCTTTGGCACAGAAGTGGAGATCTGTTACACCTTGGTAGCTAACTCCCCACCAAACCATGACTTTTTATAAGTCTTCTGACTTTCAAAAAAGCTTCTAGAGAGCTGCGAGCATATATCTTATTATTCTGACGATTATTCTTTTCCTCGACAGTGAAAATTTCTCGTCTGTGAAAAGGATTCTCTCATGCCACCGACCATCATGCCGCGCCAAAAATAGTTTTGATCTAACCCTTCTAATATCTCTAAGAGCAGGGTATCAATGACCTGTGCTTCGTTTGAAAGCTCTCAGTCCAAGGTCTTCGTTGATTATCCTGGAAACGGATCTTGGAGCTAAATTCATCTGCTTTTCTAAGATCTTTTGTTTGCGGGGTGGATTTCGAAGAATTCTTTCGCAAATGGCTTTTATAGCTGCTTGCGTTCCTTGCACGCGCGGTCGACCAGATTTTCAAGGTCATTAATAGTGCCAGCCTTGTTGAACCTTTCAATGGTTCGATAAACAAATTGACGCGTAATATTCAAATTTTGTAAAAGTTTAAAAATGAATGAAGGACTTTGTCCTACCTTGTGTAAGGCTATTACAGCTATACGATTTTATTTAACACCCCAATCCATTATAAAAAAAACAAATAAATTCCGATTTTTTCTAAACACGTATGTACAAGATATTTAAATAGCAACTACTGTATTTTGAATAGTTCACGAAGTCAAATAAAAATTTTCATTGCTGATTTGGTTTTGTAACAATATTTATGGCTATACCAAATATATATAAACCAAAGTATTAAACATAGGTTAATTCTTCAAAATATATCTAACAGTAAAGGTCGTTGTTGGATGAGGAAGTAATGTTCAACGTTCTATTCATCCAGAGATCCGAAAGTCTTATTTCAACTTTTGTAATATTAATTTAATATTTCCACATTTTCATATCAAAAATACACGGTAAATGATTTGCTGAATTGCCAATATATCTATATCAAATATAAAATATTTTACATTATTTAGTCATGAAAAATATAAAGAAAATTGGTTGGCTCTCTCTCTCTAAATATCATATCAAGATTATTTGTCAGTTAATTTTTTCCTCTTATTTTTCAGATATATGGATCATTAAAAGGCATTTCCATTGTAACATGGGGCAGTAGACAAACTGGTATGTAAATTTTAATTCTGTTAAAGCCTTGATGATACCCTAGTATACAGTAATTTGACATAGAAATTTAATCTGTATACAATTTGTTTATGACAATCCAAGTTGCGCAAAAATGAAAGTATAATCTCCACCGTCATTTGTTCAATATGATGAAAAAAAAAAAAGGAAAGTTTGGAGAAAAAACTTGAAAACTAAGAAACGGCGGTGGATATAGACTTTAATATTTTACACAAATAAATTTACTGGCAATGCGTTTCTTTCAATAAAATTAATTTACTGGGATATAGACTTGTAGCCTATTTTTAGACAAAGAGCGTTATTCAAGCACATGTGGGTAAACTTACGATTCAAATATAAAAACCTACACAAGTTGTAGAAAATCAACAAATTACAATATTGAACGAAATTTTTAATCTTTGTTGAATCACTTAAAACCCTACACAAAAATACCATACAAAAAGAAATAAATTTTCACGTAAGAAGAGGCTCAAGATCAAACTATTAGTGATTTTGTTACTCATTTAAAATCTTTGGCCCAGGATTGTGCGAATATGAAAATCTAGTTCGTTCACTTTATAAAGAATAGATTGAAATTTGGTATCGCCCTATAAAAATGTGGAAATAACTTTTACAAGATCCCGAATTAACACTATCTAAAGCAATTAGCGCAAATTGCCGCTTTTTCCGAGCGGGGCATTGATCATGAAAATGCGAAAAGGGACTAGACATACGTCAAATAATTTGATACAGCACCATCGTTTGTCGGTTAAGCAACAAATGAAAAATGAGGGCAAATGCGAATGATGTGGACAAGAGCAAGTTCATGGTAAATGTGCCACTTTTGGAAAACGTTCAAGCTGCCAACAAATGAATCACTATGATAGAGTATGTCGTTCAAAGCGAATAAAAAAATGTTGAAGATGGAATATAAAATGAGAGAAAAATGAGTATGATATTGATGTAAATAAAATAATGTTGAATAATATTAAAACTGATAAAAGGTAAACTACTATATCAATCAATGGCAATATAACACCAGTACATCTGGATACTGGAACATGGGTTATTTTATTACCTGAAGAAGTTTTGAGTCTTGGCGGGTGAAACCTTGGATTGTAGGAACAAACAAAAGACCGTTGCATATGACGGCACAGAATAGTCCCTGTTGGGACAATGCAGCGTAAAATGTAAGCACAACGGAAAAGAAGGAACCTTTGAATTTATTGTGGATGAGGTAAACGCTAATACCCCTTATCTCTGGTAGTACTTCGGAAGCACTTGGAAAGATTAGAGAATACAATGCAATAAATTACCATAGTATTGTATAGGCTTTTTGAATGAATATCAGAGCGTGTTTCAAGAAACAGAAGTAATCACAGAAAAATTCAAATTAAGAGTAAATCCTGAACACCTCCGAGTACTCGTGCTATTGAAAAGAGTTTTCTCACACCTATGTAAAGATGTGCAATGTGAATTGGAAAATATGGTCAATCAAGATATCGTAACCAAAATCAACCTTGATACTGATTGGGTGCATTCTATGGTAATTGAAAGGAAGAAAAGTGGCATCATACAGATTTGCTTGGATCCTCGTAAATTAAATGAAGCCTTGGACACGATTACCTTCAATTTGTTTGGCTCACTTGTGGGATGTTTATACCTCTACATGACAAAAAAATGGATTTACAAAGAGTTTAATAAATACATTAAATAATACCGGGTTTTCATAGCTTATCGGATGCTCTGATCACAATTTAGTGCAAATTCATATTCCTCTGATCACTTATACAATGTCAAATCAATCAATACAAGAAGACCAATCAAGAATAGAAATTCAAAACTTTATCTACATTATAAAAAAATCCATACGTCAATAGAAACAGAATGCTACTAACCGATGATTTTCCGTTACCAGTCAAACGAGGCATAGCTCAATCGAGAATACTATTCACAGTTACAAAAAAAAAAAAACACGTTCTGACGTTTGAGGCCAAAAACCTAATATGTACACTGTGTGACACGGAAATTACTGAAGAACTCCCCCATTACCTACTTAATTTTACAGCCCTTGATGAAGAAAGGAAGGCCCTATATCAGCAAATTAAATGTACCAACATATCACCCTACGTATTGCTTTCCAAAATATAAGCAAACAAATCTAAGGCAATAGCTTGCTATAATTTTTTAGATCATCATTATGTAAGGACCAGTCAATAATTGAATGACTTTGAGACGATGAGTAAAGCCAGTTCAATTTCCATCTTACTAACTATTTTTTTTTTATTTTTTTTTTATTTTATTGTTACAAAAGCACGAAGTCCAAAGGACTATTGTGCTGTGCTAGTATTATTTATATATATATGATTAATTATTTACACGATGGATTAGTATTGTTTTGTAAATTATTGTACAAATAGTTCTAAACTTAACAAAGTTCTCATAAGATAGAGTATACACAAAGAGAATTTGGTAATGTTTCAAAGTATCTACATACAATTTGATTAGTCAGAGGGCAAGATAAAAGAAGATGCTCTGGTGATTCAACATCTAAGCGGCATTCACATGTTGGATCATTGATAGCATTCAGTTTGAATAGGAAACTTAAGAAGGGTCCTTTGCCAGTTAAGAATAAAGTAGTGAATTTATCAGAAGAAATGAAATTTGGGACAGCAATTGGAAAAAATTTCTTGAACAGTTCATTAGATTGAGAAAGATAAAACTTAAATTTTAGATCCAGATATAGTTTGTTTAATTCTTTTTGAAGGGGTTTTTTGAGTGTTCGATCTGTGAGAGAATTGTCATATTATACTTTGTTTGTAATAATTCAAGATAATCGGACAGTAAAGGGGTTTTCGCTAGTATATGTGTGATGTAAGAAGATGAAGTCCTATAAGCATGAATGCATCTAATAAGAATTTGATATTGTATAGAATTCAACTTGGATCTTTTTGCTGCAGTGATAAAAGGAAACCAAATATTTGATGCATAGCTTATTGTAGAGCGTATCATAGCTTTATATAAGATCAATCTACGCCGAGTATCAATGCCCCAAGTACGTGCACATAATGAGAATAATATATTCTTAAGTTTCGTAGCTTTCATAATTATATTGTCAACATGTGTTCCAAAATTAATCTTATTCCTTTGTATATGATTTTTAAAATAACTCCCAAAATTTTAACAGTTTCTGATGGTTGAATTATTTTTCCATCAAAATTAATGGGCAATTTTTCATAGTTATGTAGATAGAGTATACCTGTTTTGCTTGGACTTAGTGAAAGTTTTACCTTTTCACACCATGCTTTGATTTTTACCAAACATTTGGTAATATTATACTGAAGATCATAGATGTTCATGTTCATAAATAACACAAAATTGATTGTTACCTTACCCAATTGGGGAGAATCTGTATGGGGCATGTCCCTAATAAAGGCTTTGTGTGTGTGTGTGTGTGTGTGTAAATGAAGCCTTGGTTGATGAGCAATTTCAAATCCCATCCCCTGAGGAAATCAATCATCAGATACCTGAAGCAAAATACATGGATATAAAACATAGTCAAATTAAATAATATTAATATTTAAAATTTGAATCGGAAAAAATTAAGCATTCAATTGTTTTTTCTTAAATTTATTAATAATGAAATTTATATTTTGTTTCATATCAAAGAAAATGTCTAGAAATTAGAATAAATTTTTCACCTTATAATGTGTTTATATTTATTGTAAAGAGATTTATTTTTGTTATTGATTATGCCTGGTAAAGTAGAATTAAGAGTTTCGATTAAAATTCGAAAGACAAATTTTAATAAATATGATATATATATATAAATATATAGATACTAATTATATATGATATACACATTAGCGCGTGATAAAAGGTGCATAAGCGCGCCATCTGGTATTGGAAATTTGAACTATTTATGACCCCGTATGATTCTTGAAAATTTATATATTAATGTCCTTACTGAACAATATATATGATGATATAAGATTTTATTTAGAATTGTAAATGTTTCTCAATTCATGTCTAATTTTTGACATGTTATTGGAAAAACAACTGATTTAAATTCATTGGCTACTTATAATAATTGATATTTTCGCTCGTGTTAATCACATTCTATGACAGTATGTGAGGCACTGCTATATCCTATATATATAAAAGTCAGTGTGTGTATGTATGCATAAATGTATGTTCGTTGTGTTTGTTGGCTATACACGTCCACAATACGTAACCTAATCTGACTGATATTTCAACAGTGCATATAATAGAATTTGGAAAAACTTATAGTGAAAATTACATGTCTCTATCTCGAGTATTCTTCGAGTTATTTGCAAATTTGCGTAATATGCATGAATAGCGCGCTCAAAACCTTTCGCAATGTTCATTAAATTCGAGGTGTAAAGTTTCATTTTGAAAAAAAAACTATAGATAGAAAATAAGATAGGGAGAAAAAATTGTATGTATAATTTCTTATTTAATATCATTCTTACTTGTTATTTGGAAATAAAATTGAATTGAAAAAATACAATTTCTAAAACAATTATTCAAAAACCATTTATAGGGTCAAAAGGTGTTTAAAATTGCTAGATAATTTCTTAAAAATTACTATTATTGATAACAGTCAATAAACAAATTAAGTTAAATTACACACAGTATTTAAAGACCTGTCTGAAAGGAAAGGCTTTAGTACTTGTTAATAACATACCAATAACAGAAAATAATTTTGTTTTGGCTTGGAATTTGTTTAAAAAAATGACAATAAAAAGATTTAATATTTAACCTAATACAAAGAATAATAGATCTACCTAAGCTAACAATAGAATCATCCACACAACTTCTATTTTGGTAGATAATTCATGTGAAATCATTAGATCTCTAGAAACACTTGGTTATGAGCTAGATGAACTTAGTGATATCATAATATGGAAAATCCTGAGTGATAAACTAGACCAAAACAACAAAGCCCAGCTGGAACATGACAATTGACAGTAATCACATACCCTCCAGTTAGAATTATTGAAATTTTTAAGAAAATAATGCAAAGGCACTTAATACGAGTTAAACAGAAAAGGTATTGCCCTTAATTAAACGCTCCATGAAATTGCAAGTACACAATCTAACAAAGACCAATTGTTTTCTATGTCAACAGGAGCATGGTATCTATCAATGACTACCTTTTTTGGCATGGAGCCATTAGAGAGAAGGAGAAAATTTGAACAACTCAAGTTATGTTTCAATTGTTTAAGGAACAGCAGTTAATTCGGTTAATCAGTGTAAGTCAGAATTCAAGTGTCAAGGAAAACATAACACATTAATTCACATTGATGCCGCCATTCATCAGTTTAAGGAATATACAAGGTGAGTTCATTAATTTCCAGGACTGGTTAAAAATAAAATATATAAAAAATCAAAAGAAATATTTTTATACAGAGTTAAATATTGGACATTCGACCACACCTAACTGAAAGAACGAGTCTCGTGGCGCACGCGCCGATCTAAAAATAGAACAAAACAACTTCCTTATAAGGTTCGCATTTCTAATTTTAAATGACCATTTTCGAAGAGCAGAGAATCTGCATTAAATTTTGTTTTAAATTGAAAAAAGCTGCTACTGAGACGCATGAATTGATTAAAGAAGCTTTTGGCGATGCAGCTTTATCCCGTTCAAAAACTTTTGAATGTTTTTTACGCTTCCTAAAAGGTCGGGAAAAGGTAAACGATGATCAGCATACTGGGCGTCCAAGATCATTATGTTGCGAGGAAAACAAGCTCAAAATGAAGGAATTAATTAAATCTAACAGAATAATTTCTATTAAAGACTTATCTTCAGAGACTGGACTATCTGTAGGACTCTGTCATCAAATAGTAACAAAAGATTTGGAGATGATCCGGACGTCTTCAAAATTTGTTCCCGGATTCTAACAGAGGAACAAAAGGAGGTTAGAATGGATGTCTGCAAAAACATGGTTGAAATGACTCGGACCGATCCAGAATGGATGCGAAAAATCATTACTGGGGATGAGACATGGGTGTATCAGTATGACCCGGAAAACAAACGTCAATCCAGCCAATGGATTGAAAGAGGGAAACCTAAATCCAAAAGAAAGATTTACAAAATCCATAGTCAAGACATTGCTTTTTACATTTTTTGATATTAAATGGTTTGGTTCACCATGAATTTATTCCTTTCGGACGTACAATTAATCAAGAGGTTTATTGGGGGATAATGAGGCGCTTAAGGGAGGCAGTGCGCCTTAAAAGACCTGAAAGATGGCAAAACAATGAATGGATACTTCACGTCGATAATGCGCGGCCGCACACAGCCCATGTTGTTTTGCAGTTCTTGGCCAAGCATTCAACCATACAGATCCCTCATCCACCCTATTCCCCCGAATTAGCCCCCATTTACTTTTTCCTCTATCCTAAATTGAAAATGAAGTTAAAAGGAAAGGAAATTTGACAACGTTGATATGATACAAGCTGAATCGAAGGCAACCTTGAGGAACCTCTCAAAAAGTGATTTTATCTCCTGCTTCGACAATTGGAAAAAAAGATGGAACAGGTGTATTGAGGCAGGAGGGGCATATTTTGGAAAATATTAAATTAGTTTTTTTATTTGTTTTATTTTTTCAAAGATACAGAGTAGTCCTGGAAATTAATGAACGCACCTTGTAAAATAGGAATTCCTGCAATTGAAGAACCAGATAAAAAACAAGCTGAGTCAAGTGTAAAGAAAAACAATGATGCTTTGGGTGTGACCTCCATTCATAACACCCCTTGTTTGATGTCCAACCAAGAGGACTCGTTTGTACTATTGTCTACCGCAACAATTATGGTGATGAATCAACAAGGTAAATATCAGCCTTATAGAGCATTAATATATACAGCAAGTCAAGCCACACTAATAACTCGGGACTGTTTAAAGAAACTGAATTTGGAACCTTCTAGGACAAGAGTAGAATTAGCCGGAATAGGAGGACAGATTTTGGACAGACCCTATGGTGTAATAAATCTCAATTTCACATCCCATTTCAACCTATCCAAAGTTTTTAAAACAAATGCTCTTGTTGTGGATAAGGTGACAAGTTATATGACATATTTAAAATTTGAAGAACATCAATTTCATCATTTACAAGGCCTGCAACTAGCCGATCCTCAATATCCATATACCGCACCAATTGACATATTGCTAGGCGCAGTAATTGTCTTTTCTCTATTAAAGGGAGCCATCAAATATGGACATTAAGGTCAACCAAAGGCAATCAAAACCCTATTGAGATGGTTGCTCTTTGGAGAAATTAAAATCTTTCAAAAGAAATCCAGAAACTATCAAAAACTGCACACATTCAATTGTACTCTCAATAAATGGGAACCAATATTTTCCTTATGGGAAGAAGAACTCAAAACCAAACCTGATCTGTTTTAAGATGATTCCAATGAAATTTATTTGAAGACAACTCATGAGAGAGAAACATCTGGTAGATACATTGTAAGATTTCCCTTTAAGGACCCCAGTTTGCTTGGAGAATCAAAACCTCAAGCCATTAATTGTTTTTTTGAGAATGGAGCAAATCTTGAAACAAAAGTCCCCAGGTATATCAGACCTACAAGGATTTCATGCAAAAATACCTGGATTTAGGCCACATGAATGAGGTGAAGGAAAAAGAAAATGATAATGAAGCATTTTACCTTCCTCATCATCCTATAATCAAAGAAAAAGGCTCTACCACAAAATTGCGAGTTATATTCAACGCTTCCCCAAAAACAACAACAGGTTATTCTTTAAATTATGTTATACATACAGGACCCAAGCTTCAAAAGGACATTTTCCGTTTGTTATTTTCCGATCTCACCCTATCGCTATATCTGCAGACATCGCCAAGATATACAGGCAGATTTTAGTTTACCCAGAAGATACTCCGTATCAACGAATAATTTGGAGAGGTGAATCAGGCCAAGGTTTAAAGGAGTATGAACTTAAAACCTTGACATACGGAACATCTTGTGCACAATTCAGAAGTTTATATTACTTTCCCTTTTTCATACATAGGCGATAACAGCACTCGTAAAATATAGATGAAATAAGTCAATTATTTGTTCCGGATGATTACGATATGTTCAAGAAATTGACCAATATCATAATAAATTGCCCTTCGCTGTTGTACAGATCTTTATATCAATCAAATTCGTAACTGTGAATATGAAAATAATCCCTTTTAGATTATTAAAATCTTCAAGAACATAAACTTGATTAAAACAAATATTGATCCTTTTAGATCATTACATTGTTCAAGATTATATAAAGAGCATAATAAATTGTTTTCACTAGTCGGAAATTATATAGTATTTTACAGGTAGATCATAGATGATAGAATATAGTTTTGCCCTTGTAGATTATTACGATGAAAAAGATCCTAACTAATATTATAACAAATTATTTGCGCTTTTAGATCATTACAATGTTCAATATCATGGAAATATTTCATGCTGTGCTATTAAAAATCAAAATCGAGATTATATCAAACTATTTTTCTGCTGTTCACAACATACACAATCAAAATCATAGCTGATGATTACCAAAATTTATAGATCTTGTATATCAATTTATTTCTCAAGATACTAACTTAGAGTATCAAAATGATTTGTAATATTGGAATTCTGAAGTGACTTAGATAAAAAAATATCAGATTATTGTTGGTGCTTTGAAGCTTTGAAAACTGCTTCGATCCTTGAAATATTATTGAACAGATTGATTCCAGAAGTTAAAATCATTGGTTGAGCAATTTCTTGAATTTCAAAAATTTTATTGCGAAATGTTAGAACAAAAAGAGGGAAGAAAGTTTTATTTTATTAATTAATAATTTCAAAAGAAATATGAAGACATTTAGACCGATAATGGCTCAAGAGAAAGGTTCTATAAGAAAAAGATGGAACAACAATGAGGAAAGTAAGAAAACATATTTTTACCATTGATTGGCAATTGCATGAAGGGGGCAGTATACCATCGGGCTCGTGCACGGCGAA
This sequence comes from Cordylochernes scorpioides, assembly GCA_030710605.1. Lineage (NCBI taxonomy): Eukaryota > Metazoa > Arthropoda > Arachnida > Pseudoscorpiones > Chernetidae > Cordylochernes > Cordylochernes scorpioides. The sequence continues at coordinate 20,875,496 of CP092872.1, read as the reverse complement.
GAGTGCCAATCCCTCTGAAGCTATGGGCCGTTGTGGCCAGGAAACATAAACCTACTCGGGCCCTTCGGCCGTGAGCTGCAGTTCCGGGAGTTCTCGGCAGCGGAGGCGCCAAACCATTTGACATCCCGGCAGTGGAGACGGATGGATGAAAAGTCTTTCTTCAGTCCTGGGGAGGAACGCAACCCACCACCATGCCAGCCTCAACTCCCCAGGACACTGAGACGCTGCGGTGGAGGGAGCCACCATATGAACTATTAAAGATGGCGGCGAGGAAGCTGCAACACATCCACCACCAGCCGCTGCAGCAGGAGGCCCAGTAGAGGACGGAGAAAGCCAGGACGAAATGCCAGCGACGGGCCAAGATGGGCTCGTCCGCCCTCGAGTTCCGCCAGCTCGAGGGTGACGTGAGCCCCGGGTTGCAGCGAGGTGAGTCAACTTCATCTTCTTATTCTCTTGTAGACTAACGTGGTGTGTTGATGTCTCCAGGAGCTGCCCCCGGCGACCAACTGCCGGACACCGTGGACGCGCCCCTCCGTCCACGGTGCGGCGCTCCTCGTAAGGCACCCCGCCCGTCGCCCCGTTCAGCTCCGTCCTCGGACCTCCCCTCGCCGCCAGTCCTCCGCCGCAGTCCGCCATCCGCCTCCCGCCCCGCTGTCCGTGGACTCCTGGAATTGTAGCTCCGGCCTCCACCTACTGGCTGGTCACAGCGGCCCGGCCGTGTACGGGCCCCCGCCCCCTTCATGCTCAAAATTCTAAATATATGTATATTTATTTTTTTAAATGAATAAAATTAATAAAAAATTTAGATTTATTCAACTTTTAAAATGAATATAAACGCCCCAGAACATTGGCTTTTCACACCTAAACAAATAAATCTAGAATATATATATATATATACATAGTCTAGCCATAAATTCTGTCACATACAATTTTATAAATTAAATGATTAAGAACAAAAACTAATGGAATATAAATGCATATTTTATTAGACAATAGAACATGAATTTTAAATATATACAATCATTCTAAATGTCCTCCCTTATTTTTGACACAGGATCTCAAACGTTCGGACCACTAATCTATGACGGTACGCACCTTTTCAAATGGTATTTCTTTCATTCCTCTCACCAATGCTGATTTCAATTGAATTAACACCTTCACCTCTGAATATGCCCACAAACTGTAATCAAGGGGGTTTAAATAAGAGTTTCCAGAAGGCCATTCATTGGTTGAAATATCCAATGTTCTCCATTAAACATTTTTGTATTAAAGGCTTTATTATTTGTTCCAAAATATCTTATTAATAGTTTTAGTTGTAGTTTTTACCCCTTTGGCACAGAAGTGGAGATCTGTTACACCTTGGTAGCTAACTCCCCACCAAACCATGACTTTTTATAAGTCTTCTGACTTTCAAAAAAGCTTCTAGAGAGCTGCGAGCATATATCTTATTATTCTGACGATTATTCTTTTCCTCGGCAGTGAAAATTTCTCGTCTGTGAAAGGATTCTCTCATGCCACCGACCATCATGCCGCGCCAAAAATAGTTTTGATCTAACCCTTCTAATATCTCTAAGAGCAGGGATATCAATGACCTGTGCTTCGTTTGAAATCTCTCAGTCCAAGGTCTTCGTTGATTATCCTGGAAACGGATCTTGGAGCTAAATTCATCTGCTTTTCTAAGATCTTTTGTTTGCGGGGTGGATTTCGAATAATTCTTTCGCAAATGGCTTTTATAGCTGCTTGCGTTCCTTGCACGCGCGGTCGACCAGATTTTTCAAGGTCATTAATAGTGCCAGCCTTGTTGAACCTTTCAATGGTTCGATAAACAAATTGACGCGTAATATTCAAATTTTGTAAAAGTTTAAAAATGAATGAAGGACTTTGTCCTACCTTGTGTAAGGCTATTACAGCTATACGATTTTATTTAACACCCCAATCCATTATAATAAAAAAAACAAATAAATTCCGATTTTTTCTAAACACGTATGTACAAGATATTTAAATAGCAACTACTGTATTTTGAATAGTTCACGAAGTCAAATAAAAATTTTCATTGCTGATTTGGTTTTGTAACAATATTTATGGCTATACTAAATATACACTGCGTGACATTGAAAATGGAACACCAAGAAATAGTGGCCAGAAAGTGATGAAACTCGGCAGACAGAGAGAGACAGGGACGAACAATAAGTGATATTTATTTCAAAATGATAGTCATAATACAGAGCGAGAACGGCGTCGGCTTAGTAGCAAGTAGGACCACCGCGGACGGCGATGCACGCAGCAACACGTCTAGGTAGAGAGTCAATCAGAGTACGGATGGCGTCCTTAGGGATAGCTCTCCATTCCCTCTCAACCATTTGCCACAGTTCGTCTTCTGAACGCGGCTGTGGCAAGGCATGCAAACGGCGTCCAATGATGTCCCAGACGTGCTCGATTGGTAAGAGATCAGGAGAGTACGGTGGCCAGGAAGCATCTGTACATCTTGCAGAGCTTGTTGGCTAATGCGAGCAGTGTGTGGTCGGGCGTTATCCTGCTGATAAAGGGCATTGGGTACCCCTGAAGGTAGGGGAGTGTCACCGGTCGCAGTACATCATCAACGTATCGTTGGGCCGTCATAGTGCCCTGAATACGAAGTAAAGGTGACCTGGAATCATACGCGATTGCGCCCCAAACCATGATTCCACGTTGTCGCACGGTGGGGCGTTCCACAATTGCTCCCGGATTGGACCTTTCTCCACGTCGACGCCACACGCGTACACGGCGACTATCACTGGACAAGCAGAAACGCGACTCATCTGAGAACACGACCCTGTGCCATTCCGTCATCCACGTCGATCTAGCCCGGCACCATTCCAAACGTTGGCGCCTATTCGGTGGGGTCAATGGCAGTCTTCTTAGCGGACGGCATGAGTGCAAGCCATTAGCAACCAATCGACGGGAAATGGTTCTGGTCGAGATGGAATGATCTAGGGTGTCTTGCACATGTTGCAGGATGGCGGTACAAGTGGCTTGTGGGGCTGCCACTGCTTGTCGAAGGATACGCCCATCCACACGTGCTGACGTCACTCTGGTTGCACCGACATTCCTATAAATTGCCACATTTCCTTGTTCCAACCATCTTCTCCACAGTCGGTGCACCGTGGACGCACCAAGGTGTGTATCAGCTGCGATTTGACGTATGGACCAACCTGCCCTTTTCAGTCCGATCACCATGCCCCTCTTGAAAGCGTCTGTCTGCTTGAACTGCCTCTGTTTACGATGACCAGGCATTCTATGTTATTACACGTGTCTTTTGACACAAGAACAAAATTTCTACAATGATTTTCCTTGAAGAAATAACGACACGAATACTGTCCTTTCTGCAAGTTCCTTCCCTTATATCTTACTCCATGTGCGCACGAGAGCTGCGCATTTCACATCATTTGCATAACTCGGTTAGGCGCGTCTACCCTGAAATTTGCATAAATTTCTGGCCACTATTTCTTGGTGTTCCATTTTCAATGTCACGCAGTGTATATAAACAAAAGTATTAAACATAGGTTAATTCTTCAAAATATATCTAACAGTAAAGGTCGTTGTTGGATGAGGAAGTAATGTTCAACGTTCTATTCATCCAGAGATCCGAAAGTCTTATTTCTAACTTTCGTAATATTCATTTAATATTTTCCCATTTTTATAACAAAATTCCCGGTAAATAATTTGCTGAATTGCCAATATATATCAAATATAAAATATTTTAACATTATTTATTTGTGAAAAATATAAAGAAAATTGGTTGGCTAAATATCATATCAAGATTGGTCGTCAGTTTAATTTTTTCCTCTCATTTTTCAGATATATGGATCATTAAAAGGCATTTCCATTTGTAACATGGGGCAGTAGACAAACTGGTATGTAAACTTTTAATTCTGTTAAAGCCTTGATGATACCCTAGTATAAAGTAATTTGATATAGAAATTTAATCAGTATACAATTTGTTTATGACAATCCAAGTTGCGCAAAAAAGAAAGTATACATCTACCACCGCCATTTGTTCAATATGATGAAGAAAATAGCTGGGAAGTTTGGAGAAAAAAACTTGAAAACTAAGAAACGGCGGTGGATATAGACTTTAATATTTTACACAAATAAATTTACTGGCAATGCGTTTCTTTTAAAAGAAACGCATTGCCAGTAAATTTATTTGTGTAAAATATTAACGATAGATAGCAATAAAATTTAATTCACTAGGATATAGACTTGTAGCCTATTTTTAGACAAAGAGCGTTATTCAAGCACATTGTGGGTAAACTTACGATTCAAATATTAAAACCTCTACACAAGTTGTAGAAAATCAATAAATTACAATATTGAACGAAAATTTTAATCTTTTGTTGAATCACTCAAAACCCTACAAAAATACCATACAAAAAAGAAATATATTTTTCATGTAAGAAAAGGCTCAAGATAACTATTAGCGATTTTGTTACTCATTTAAAATCTTTGGCCCAGGATTGGCGAATATGAAGATCTAGTTGGTTCACTTCATAAAGAATAGATTGAAATTTGGTATCGCCCTATAAAAATGTGGAAAAGAAACTTTTACAAGATCCCGAATTAACACTATCTAAAGCAATTAGCGCAAATTGCAGCTTTTTCCGAGCGGGGCATTGATCATGAAAATGCGAAAAGGGACTAGACATACGTCAAATAATTTGATACAGCACTATCGTTTGTCGGTTAAGCAACAAATGAAAAATGAGGGCAAATGCGAATGGTGTGGACAAGAGCAAGTTTATGGTAAATGTGCCACTTTTGGAAAACGTTCAAGCTGCCAACAAATGAATCACTATGATAGAGTATGTCGTTCAAAGGGAATAAAAAATGTTGAAGATGGAATATAAAATGAGGAGAAAAATGAGCATAATATTGATGTAAATAAAATAATGTTGAATACTATTAAAACTGATAAAAGGTAAACTACTATATCAATCAATGGCAATATAACACCAGTACATCTGGATACTGGAACATGGGTTATTTTATTCCCTGGAGAAGTTTTGAATCTTGGCGGGTGAAACCTTGGATTGTAGGAATAAATAAAAGAGCTATTGCATATGACAGCACAGAATAGCCCCTGTTGGGACAATGCAGCGAGAAATGTAAGCACAACGGAAAAGAAGGAACCTTTGAATTTAATGTGACTGAGTTAAACGCTAATACCCCCTTATCTCGTGTATTACTTCGGAACCACTCATAATGACTAAAGAATTCAATGCAATAAGTTACAATAGTAGTGTCTAGGCTATTTTGAATAAATATCAGAGCGTGTTTCATGTAACAGAAGTAATTACAGAAAAATTCAAATTAAGAGTAAATCCTGAAAACCCCAGAGTACTCGTGCTACCGAAAAGGATTTCCTCACACCTATGTAAAGATGTGCAATGTGAATTGGACAATATGGTCAATCAAGATATCGTAACCAAAATCAACCATGATACTGATTGGGTGCATCCTATGGTAATGGTAAGGAAGAAAAGTGACATCATACGGATTTGCTTGGATCCTCGTAAATTAAGTGAAGCCTTGGTTGATGAGCAATTTCAAATCCCACCCCCTGAAAAAATCATTCATCGGATACCTAAAGTAAAATACGTGGATATAATACATGGTCAAATTAAATAATATATATATTTAAAATTTGAATCGGAAAAAATAGCATTCAATTGTTTTTTTTTCTTATATTTATTAATATTTATATTTAAATATTGTTTCTATTTCAAAGAAAATGTCTAGAAATAAGAAATAAATAGTATTTAACCTTACAATGTGTTTATATTTATTGCAATGAAGATTTATTTTTGTTATTGGTTATGCCTGGTAAAGTAGAATTAAGAGTTTCCGATTAAAATTCGGAAGACAAATTTTAATAAATATGAATATATATATAAATATATAGATAATAATTATATATGATATACACATTAGCGCGTGATAAAAGGTGCATTAGCGCGCCATCTGGTATTGGAAATTTGAACTATTTATGACCCCGTTTGATTCTTTGAAAAATATATATTAATGTCCTCACTGAACAATATATATGATGATATAAAAATTTTATTTAGAATTGTAAATGTTTCTCATTCATGTCTAATTTTTGACACGTTATTGGAAAAATAACTGATTTAAATTCATTGGCTACTTATTAATAATTGATATTTTCGCTCGTGTTAATCACATTCTATGACAGTATATAAAGCACAGCTATAATATATATAATATCCTTTACACTCTCGTATTTCTCTCTCTAAAACGCTTAATTTATTATAAGAACTTATATGAACTTATTGTTTGCGGAAGAGCATTGATCGATGCAAATATCTGGTTGTAATTCTACTGTCCAAAAAGCTTATGTCCATAGTTTGCTTAAATACCATTTCTAAGATTCCACCCTTCAGTGCAGTATATAAAAGCACAATGAAACAATACAGTATTGGATCTCAAAAGAAGCGGTCTGGTAAATTAAATTGGCGAAACCGCAGAGAGGGTTCGCCACAGATGAGACAAGCCCTCCCAATATATATTTTTGATCGCAGTAAGGACAGTAAAAGTTTGATTTGTGAAAAGAAACATTGTCGTCTTAATGTCTCCATTCGTTATAGATATTGTTACATGGGTGACAAGGCCAAGATACTAGAGTACAGTTGGTGAAAGAGGGGTGGCCTCCAGCTGCCATGTGGCAGGCGCTTTAATTGGCATTCCTGTGTGGGGAAGGACAGAGTCTGGTTACATCTAAGGCAAGGAGAAGACGTGGCGATTTGCCTCCGGGCGTGTGGATGATCCTACAAGGCGGTGTAAGTCCAGGCTGGACTTGAATAGTGTGGAACGGAGGTTCCATAAAAGGACATCCACAGCACCAAGAATATTTCTGACGGGGAGTTGAAGGCAAGTCCCACTCATTGTATTCCTTCTGTTAGTGAGACATAATATAGCGCTAAATTTAGCTGCAATCCCTTCGAATTCACGTGTGTATCTTTGTGGTATCCTGAGTAGACAAAGTACACGAATAGCGTCTGGGTACGACGTAACAATATAATGTGTTATAGAAAACCTGCTTTTTGCAATAATATAGTTTTCAAAATTTTCTTTACATCTCTATATCTCAATTTTGGAAACAGATACTTTTTTAAATGGCCCAAAATATTTACTACAACATTTATAAAAGTTGAAGTGTGTAAATTTTATATTGAATACAACTATAGATAGAATAAGATATGGAAATGCTTATTATATATTATTGCTTAGCTTATAACACTTTTACTTGATTTATGAAAATAAAATATAATCTACTTATATAATTGCCTTATTCTGTCTGTGTGAAGTTCACTGTGTGAAGTTCACGGATAGATTTTGGTCAGAATGGATAAAATAAAAAAAGTGTCAAGGGATGGGAATCGAACCCACGACCTTCCGCTTACCAGGCAGATGCCATGACCACTAGGCCACATGACCACAATTTATAGTTGTGACAAATAGTATTTGAATCAAAACATTCAATCGGGTAAAACACGGGCGTTGCCCGGGTCATTCGGCTAGTAAAATATAAATGTGAGAAAAATATTTCCTAAAAAAAACTATTCTAAAGCTATTTCTAGGGTCAAAAAGTGTTTAAAAAAGGCAGATAAGTGCTTATGAATGCTTATCTCCCTATTCTCCATAGAAGAAGACATACAGGTCGGGGAGAAGAGTTATTTTAAACGAGGTCTTTCGTACAAACTTTCGAAAAAGACGCCATTTTACGGGCAAAAAAATAGAATGGTACAAAACTTGTACGATCGTCCTCTTATTAAAAAAAAACTTTCCCCGGCTTGTTTTTCTACATCTATATAGATGATTTTTTAATTAATATTCAGAAGTTTTTATCGATAAACATACAAATTAGTTTTTTACTTATTATGATTTAGATAAGCCATATCTTTAGATAGTTGGCGACATATACGCTCCAGGAACATGGGTTAATAAAATATATTATACCTTTGACGCCTTGCAATATTTCTTGAATATTTTATAATACAGTAGAACTTTGATAATTCGAAAGTCTTTAATTCGAAAACCTCTTCAATTCGAATATTTATCTTGTTCCCTATAATTTCCTATGAATATAATTTGTTTTTAATTCGAATTTTTTGATAATTCGATTTTTTTTCCTAGGACTTCGAAATATCCAATTTCAACTGTAATAGAAATATAGATTAATGATGGAATGAGAAAAATGAATTGTAATAAATAAAATATTTTGAAATGTTTTTCTTGGATATAAAGGGAAATTAAATAGTAGCCAGAAAATATCACAAAAAAAGCCCCAAGACATTCCTTGAGGTTTCAAATGGTCAAATGGCAAGTCGCAATAGATAGAGATAAAAAAAATATATAGATATTAAAAATCAAAATTCCTTTTAAATATGAAACATTCGTGCTTCAATGCACCCATTTCTCATATATAGATGGCACCTTGTCGCCTTATAGTTATGCCTAACTGGCCTTGTACTTATTGTTTGCGCAAAGGTATTGCTCGATGAAAATATTTATATGTAATTCTGATGTTCTAAAAGCTTATGTTCATAGTTTCCTTGAAATATATTTCTAATATTCCCCCTTCATTGCAAAATATATAAGCAGTATGATCCAATAAAGTATTAGAGCTTTATGAGAGGCGGTCTGATAGATTTAATTGGCAAAACAGCTGGGAGAGTTTACCATTGATAAACCAAGTTCCCTCAATATTTTAATCGCAGTAAAGACAATGGAAATTTATTTCATATTTAAAAAAAATATTGTGCTTTAATGCTTCAATTTATCATCATATTGATGCGTATATGTTATTTTTGATGGCTTCTAAATATTGATTAATTGCAATTTAACATCAAATTTTATTCATATGACCTAATTACACAGCCTGGAAACTAGGTATATATAAGCCAAGATCCAGGTAGACCTATGCTAGATGAAATATCTTCACAGTTAACCACTCCCCAAAACGGTACATCTTGGTGATTGAGCTCCTACAGCATAATTATTTTGGTTTACCGTCCAGTAAATATTTGTAACAATCTATGCAGAATTAAAAATTATTAGCTCTAGTAAGCAAAATAATAATCAATCAGCGCTTATAAAAAAAAATCACCCAGCGCTCACAGTATATGTCAGTAGCTTCTTTGATAAAATATGTGATAACAGCATTCGCAAGATCGAAGATGAAATAGGCCAATTATTTGTCCGTTCATATAATTACGATAGGTTCAAGATCCTGACCAAGATTAGAGTAAATTGCTCCTTGCTGTTTTATAGACCTCATATATTTTTGAAATCCTAACAGTGATTAACAAAATTTGACTGCAATTTTCAAGATCATAACCTATATGAAAACAAAATGTCTACCCATGTAGTTGATTCAGGATTATAAAAAGAGATTAAAAATGTTTGCCCCCTTGTGGGTAATTATAATATTGAAGATAAAAAAAAATAACCAATTAATGTGATAGAAAATAAGTATTTTATTGTGTAAGTTACAGAATTCAATCACATAACAAATATTATAACAAAATATTTGCGCTTTTAGCAAATAATATCTATGGACTATTAGAGATCATAACCGATATTAGATCAAGATGTCTTGCTACTATTCAATCAAAATCATAGCTGATGATTACCATAATTTCTCGATCTTGAATATATAATTTTAATGCTCAAGATTTGGACTGAGAGTATCAAAATGATTTGACTTTCTAGTATTCCAAAGTGATTAAGATGACAATATGAGGTTCTTGTAGGTGGTGCTACAGTTCTTTAATTTATATTCAAGTGTTGAAACCTGCTTCGCTCTCTTGAAATATAATTAAAAAGATTAATTCCAGATGTTGAGCACTTTCTTGAATTTTGATAAATATTTTTCGAAATTTATAAAAGAGAGAAGACAGTTTGAATTATTAATCAATAAACATGTGAGCAAACTTAGACAGATAATGGTTCAAGAGAAAGGCTTTATAAGAGAAAGCTGGTACAACAATGAGGAAAGATATAAATCATATATTCACCATTGATTGGCAATTGCATGAAGGGGGCTGTATGACATCAGGCTCGTGCACGGCGAAGAGTGACGTTTCCTCTAAAGCTATGGGCCGTTGTGGCCAGGAAATTCCCAAGAAACACCAACCTACTCTGGGCCCGGTGGGGGGGGAAGTTTACCATCGAACCAACAAGATCAAGTTCAGCCGTGAGCTGCAGTTCCGGGAGTTCTCGGCAGCGGAGGCGCCAAACTATTTGAAATCCCGGCTGTGGAAGCGGATGGCTAAAAATTATTTCTTCAGTCCTGGGGAGGAACGCAATCCACCACCATGTCAGCCTCAACTCCCCAGGACACTGAGACGCTGCGGTGGAGGGAGCCATCAGATCAACTCTTCAAGACGGCGGCGAGGAAGCTGCAGCACATCCACCAACAGCAGCTGCAGCAGGAGGCCCAGTATAGGACGGAGAAAGCCAGGACGAAATGCCAGCGACGGGCCATAATGGCTCCGTCCGCCCTCGAGTTCCGCCAGCTCGAGGGTGAGACGTGAGCCCCGGGTGGCAGCGAGGTGAGTCAACTTCAATTTTCTTGATTTCTTGTAGACTAACGTGGTGTGTTGATGTCTCCAGGAGCTGCCCCCGGCGTCCACCTGCCGGACACCGTGGACCCGCCCCTCAGTCCACGGTGCGGCGCTCCTCGTCAGTCACCCCGCCCGTCGCCCCGTCCAGCTCCGTTCTTGGACCTCCCCTCGCCGCCAGACCTCCGCCGCAGCCCGCCATCCGCCTCCCGCCCCGCTGTCCGTGGACTCCAGGAATTGTAGCTCCGGCCTCCCCCCACCGGCTGGTCACAGCGGCCCGGCCGTGTACGGGCCTCCGCCCCCTTCATGCCCAAAATTCTATATATATATGTATATATTTTATTAAAAATAAAAATTATTAAAAAGCTGGATTTATATTACATTTGAAAGAAATATTTACGCCCTAGAACACATTGGCCCTTTACAACCGAAACAGATAAATCTAGAATATATATATCTAAACCGAAGTACTAAACATGGTTTAACTCTTCAAAATTGATGAAACAGTAAAGGCCGTTGTTGGATGATGAGGTAAAATTCAACGTTCTGGTCATCCAGAGATCCCAAAGTCTTATTTCTAACTTTTATAATATTCATTTAATATTTAATCATTTTTATATTAAAGAATGCCCTGAAAATGATATGCTGAATTGCTAAAAGGTATCAAATATGAATTATTTTTCACATTATATATTTGTGAAAAATTATAAAGAAAATGGGTTGGGCAAATATCATATCAAGATTGTTTGTCATTTAATTTTTGTCTCCTATTTTTCATATATATGTATAATCAAAAGGGATTTCAATTTGTAATATGGCGCAGTCGATAAAATGGTATGTATACCCTATTTTGATTTTGTAAAAGCGTTAAGTAATATCCTGTTATAATATATTTTGATCATAGAAATTTCATCATTATACAATTTCCTCAATGAAAATTCAAGTTGCGCAATAATGCAAAATATACGTCCACCACTGCCATTTGTTCTATATGATGAAGGAAATAGCTGGAAGGTTTGGAGACAAAATTTTGAAAATTATGAAACGGCGGCTGAAATCGACTTGAAGCCAATTTATAGACAAAGAGCGTTATTCAAGCACATTGTGGGTAAACCTGCGATATAAATATAAAATGCCTGCACAGATTGTTGAAAATTACCAAAATCCAATATTAATAGAAATTCTTCATCTTTTGTTGAATCATCTAAAATCCTACAAAAAAAAAAAAAAAAACATGCAAAAACGACATAAAATTTCAAGTCAGAACAGGCTCAAGATCAAACTATTAATGAATTTGTCACTCATTTAAAATCTTTGGCCTAGAATTGCAAATTTGAAAATCTGGCTGATTCACTTATAAGGAATAGATTTAGCAATGGTGTTGCTGATAAAAATGTGGAAAAGAAACTTTTACAGTATCCCGAATTAACACTAACTAAAGCAATTGGCGTCGCTACTGCTGCAGGGGTTTCTGATATACAAATTATAGCCTTTTCCGAGCAAGGCATTGATCATGAAAATGCGAAAAAGTCACTAGACATGCGTCAAATAAATCGCTACAGAAAAATCCTTTGTCGTTTAAGCAACAAGTGAGAAATGAGGGTAAATGCGAATGGTGTGGAAAAGAGAAAGTTTATGGTAAACGTGCCACTTTTGGAAAACCTTCTTCAAATTGCCAACAAATGAATCACTATATGATAGAGAATGTCGTTGAAATCGAATAAAAATGTTGAATCAGTAAATAAAAATGAGGATAAAAAGATTTTTACACACATGAATAAAGTAATGTTAATACTATTAAAACTGATAAAAATGCAAGCTATTATATCAATCATTGGTAATATAATTCCAGTACATCTGGATACTGGAACACGGGTGATTTTACCCTCTGGAGACGTTTTAAGTCAGGGCGGGTGAAACCTCGGATTGTAAGAACAAATATAAAAGCGTTTGTCTATATCGGCACAGGATTTCCCCTAGTGGGACAATGTAGCGTGAAATGTAAGCACAATGGAAAAGAAGGAACCTTTGAATTTATTGTGGCTGAGGTAGAGGCTAACACCTTTATCTCGGATATTTCTTCGGAATCACTCGGAATGATTGAAATAATCAAAGCAAAAAGCTACCATAGTAGTGTCCAGGCTATTTTGAATAAATATCAGAGCGGGTTTCAAGGAACAGCAACAATCACAGAAAAATGCAAATTGAAATTTTATTTATTTATTTATTTCCCCTCAAATTTAAAGTGTACCATTCGAGCATAAAGCTCACGAGTCACTTTGTCGTGGATGTTAGGCATCAAGAATTTCTAAAAAATGGCCTTCAGAACTGACTGGAAGGTCACAGTTCAGGTAGAGTGAAGTCCAGGTCTTTTATGTCTTGGATTGAGGTCTCCATCAAATTGGAACAATTCTTGTATAACTGGATTTTTGGAAGTAGAGAGTTTTAGATATAATTTCTGGGTCGAGGATATGTATATTTCTTCTATATTAGGCTGGTTTAAGTCCTGCTTTAAAATTGCATTTGATAGATTAAATGGGGCATTTACAGTACTTCTTAAACAAATTCTCATGAATGCATCTATTATTTTCCTATCAGTCAAGGTTATGTATTTAAACCATACAGGCAATGCGTATGTTACTATAGGGAGAATACAGCTTCTGTATAAAGTAAATTTTTGGTTAACAGATAAACCACTTTTTGAACTGAACATATTGGATAATGAGGCTTTGGCTATTTTAGATTTTCTTATTATATCCTTCACGTGGCTGGTGAATTCCAGTTTAGAATCGAAAGTGACTCCCAAATATTTGACCGGCTGGGTCCAATTTATGGGAGATGAGTAAATTATAAGATTTGTCCTGGGTGTGAACTTGAAGCTATTTCGTGGAGGAAAGATAATTGCTTGAGATTTCTTTTGATTCAGATTGAGTTTCCATTTATCACACCAATCGCAAATGATTTCAAGATAGTTTTGAAGGCGGGAAATTAAAATATCTGGGGAACGCGAGCTGGATAACAGGGCAGTATCATCAGCGAAAAGAGCTAGTCAGCATTGTGGGATATGTGGAATATCATTGATGTATAAATTGAAAAGTATAGGACTCAATATTGAGCCTTGAGGAACACCAGATTCTATTTGCCGAGGACTTGATATATATGTTCCAACTTTTACGAAGAACGTTCTATCCTGAAGATAATTCTTCAGGAACCTGATGAATTTCTGAGGAAAATTATAAGAAGATAATTTTATGATGAGGCCTCTGTGCCAAACCAAATCGAAAGCCTTTTTTAAGTCTAAAAACTGTACTCCAACAGTTTCGTTAAGGGATTTGCGAGTTTGTATGAAATCAATAACGGTAATCAATTGGTGAGTTGTTGAATGATTTGCTCTAAACCCAAATTGCTGTGGAATTAGAACATTTCTTGTATCTATATAGGTCTGGAGTCTTTTGAGGATGATCCGCTCAAATATTTTTCCAAATATCGGCAAGAGACTAATTGACCTAAAATCATCCAGGGATTTAGATAGTTGCTTTTTTGGTATGGGAATAACTATAGCATGCTTCCATATATTTGGAAAGTAGCAAAGATTAATAGATGCATTGAAAATGTTAGTTAAAAATACAATCCATTTTATAGGTAGGTTTTTGATTAATTTGGTAGTTATTTCATCTTGACCAGGCGCCTTGTTTTCAGAAAGTTTTGTTATTTCTTGTTTTACTTCTTGTGGTGATGTAAGTTTCAAAATATTGCCACGTGGAAAATTAGGGAAGACAAAAACTTCAGGAGGAAACAACAATTTATTTCAGGGAAGGGCAAACTCCCAAAGGTAAACAAAAAGATAAGCCACGAGGGAAATTTACAGAGTCGCAAGATATAAAACATAAAAATGACCACTCTGTTGAATAAAAAATAATAAAATTAAGAAATACCATGTTACATTTTTCGTTGTTATCAAGAGTCATTTGAGTTTCATTTAAGGTTGGATGATTTGTTAGGGCTTCTTTTGAAACTATGGAAAAGTGTTTTGAGAAATTAAATGACAAAGCCTTGCCAATTTCTTCAGCTGAATGTAGAATATCACCATCTACATTAATATTTTTAATTTCCGATTTTTTTTCGAGTTGACTTCACTAGTCTTCAGAAGGTGTTTGGAGTATTTAACGCGCTGTTGATAAGATCATTTTGACTTTGCTGGTTCTACTTTTGTAATATAATATTCACTTTCTTTTGAAAATGTAGATAAATTTCTCTGTGTCTGGGGTCCCATGTTGACTGCCATTTCTTTCTAGCTTTATTCTTTTCTCTGATAATGTTTTTAATAAAAATAGGCACATGCGGTTTAACTATGGGAGAAACTATTGTATTTTTAGAATAAGTATTAAGAATGGTTTTGTTGAGGTTCCAATTTCAAGATCGATATTTATAGTAGAATTTAAAGGGGATCTGGGAGGTGGATTATTGATTAAATCTTGCTGAAAATATATCCAGTTTGTGTTTTTATTTACTTTCATAGAAAAATCATATTTAGGACATGCCAGCCTTAAAACCACAGGTAAGTGATCAGACGATAATGCATCTACTGTGGTAATTTCAAAATTCCACGGCACATTTTTGAAAACCGCAAAGTCCAAGAAGTCATGATGACCAATATGACTGTAGTGAGTAGCCAAGGAAGGAACTATTATGTCCAACCCTGCAGATTCCGAAAACTCATGAAGAACCATTCCACTCGGATTACTTTTCTAGAGCCCCATTATGGATGTTTGGAGTTCCAGTCTCCTGCAGCGATGACAAGATTATTTTGAAATAATTTACTCAAATCCTCACATTTCAATAGTTGATCTGGTTTGCGATAAACAGAAGAAATTTGCAGGCTGGTTTTTCCATCAGGTTTAAAATTTATAGTAGTATTTTCCAAATAATCAGTCTTAACAATAATCTTTCTATACTTGAAGAAATTTCTGAGGATAATAGCCGTTCCTCCTCCTCTCCCAATAAGACGGTCCATCCTAATAACGTCGTAATTTCTAAGATTAAGAGTTTTAGAATTTTTCTAACGAGTTTCTGAGATTAGTGCTATATCGATTTTATTATATTCCAAAAAATAGAGTAGTTAATCTTTTTTAGTTAAAATTCCATTGGCATTCCAGATTACTAATTTTAAAATCATATTTATATTCATTTTAGGACTTCGCCAATAATGCTTAATAGCTTTTCGCAAAGAGTTTTAATATTTTGAATCGCAAAGTTTTGTTTCGATACACTTGCATAACTAGGCTTAAAAGTACTTTCCTGCACTGCGCTGTTATCTTTGGTAACATTGCTATGAATATATCAATATACCTTAGGAATTTGTGGTCGTTGGTTAAGAGACTGGTTGGGAATTTTTGGGAACGCAGGGCAGCAACGATAATTGGCCGTGTGAGCTTGCCCGCAGTTTACACACTTGGGTGAACATTGCTTCGATTTTTTCGGGCAATCTTTGGTATGATGAGCTTCGGCGCATTTGACACATTTAGGTTTTAGAAAGCAATTCAATTGCCCATGGCCAAACCCTTGGAAATTGAAACATTGGGTGACCTTTTTGGGAGATCTGAAGGATTCAACGACCACTTTCTGGTACAGCAGGTCAGTCAGATTATAAATATTCTTGTTGGAATCAGATTTTGGAAGTTCAACAAGAACTATGTTCATTGCCTGCTTTGACGATTGGCGGTGAAGCCTTTTTACTGAAGCCTCTTTAAAGCCTAAGTGGAATAATTCAACTGCAATGTCTTCAATTTTAAAACTGGTTGAAACGCCTTTTATGACTACCTTTAAAGGTTTTTCTTCTTGTAATTTATAGGAGTAGCCGCCGTTATTTAAACGAATATTTTAATGGATCTTTTTGAAGTCTCCTATATTCTTAGCTTTGATAATATGCTTAGGTCCTGATATGGTGGCTTGGAATGGTTCATCAGCTAAGTTGTTTAGTTCTTTACAAAGCAATTTCCAATCGTTCACATTTTCAACAATAACAGGAGAAATTATGATTTTTCTACTTTTTGGGACATCACACTCAGGTCCTTCCTCATCGTGACCCTCCTACACTTCGTCCAAATAATTTTTATTATTACGGCTCTGATTGTCTAATTGAATTCTAGGATTCTTTGGATTTTCTTCATCATCAGAGGATGAAATGCAATGTTCTTTTGATTGTCGTTGTCGTTTTCGTGCAGTAACTGCCTCATCTTCAAACACATATGAGATTTGACAACGATCTAAAATTTGTTTTAAAAGCGTGGCATCAATTGTGCATAATTTTTCTCCATTCAGGCCTTTTTTAGTTTTTATATAAATTGGAGTCAGGACTTCTGATTGTTCTATTTCTTCCGCCCATAATAATTTCCTTTTATCATCAGACATTTTTTCTATATTTACTTATTTAAAGAAAAGAAAACAATTTGAATTTAAATTTTGAGGAGGAAACAAATCCCTTGCATCCTTGTTGGCTCGTGCGCGCGTAAAGATGTGAAATGAACAATATGGTTCATCAAGATATCGTAACCAAAATCAACCCTGATTCTGATTGGGTGTATCCTATGGTAATTTTAAGGAAGAAAAGCGGCAGCATACGTATTTGCTTGGATCCTCGTAGATTGAATCTAGCCTTGTGGTTGATGAGAAATTTCAAATCCCACTCCCTGAGGAAATAACTCATCATATACCCAAAGCTAAATACGTGGATATAATCCAGCGTTAAAAATATATAATATATATATATTGACAAATTGAATCGATAAAAATTAGCATTTAACTGCTTTTTCTTAAATATATTGATAATGAATTTGATTTTTGTTTCTATCTCAAAGAAAATGTCTAGAAATTGGAATACAAAATTTAAACCTTAGAACGTGTTTAAATTTATTATAAAGAATATATTTTTGTTATTGATCATGCCTGGTAAAGTAGATTCAGGAGTTTTCGATAAAAATTCGAAAAACAAATTTTAATATTAATGTGTATATGATATACACCTTAGCGCGCGATACAAAGTGCATTAGGTCACCATCTGGTATTGGAAATTTGAACTATTTATAACCCTGTATGATTCTTTAAAAATATATATATTAACGTGTCCTTACTAAACAATATATATGATTATAGAGAGATTTTATTCAAGTTAATAAAAGTTGAGGTGTAAAGTTTTATTTTGAATTAAACTATAGAAAGAAAATAGATAGATACAAATTTTATATATAATAGCTTAGTTTTATATCATTCTTACTTGTTATTTGGAAATAAAATTGAAATGAAAAAATACAATTTCTAAAAAAATGATTCGAAAGCATTTCTAGGGTCAAAAGGGGTTAAATAGAAAGTTGGCAGATAATTGCTTAGACAATGTTTATCTTCCTGTTCGTTATAGAAGAATAAACACGAGTCGGTGAGAAGAGCTTCTTATGTACGAAGATGATCGTATAAGATTTCGGGAAAGACGCTCTTATACTGCTTTTTTATTTGTTGTTTTTGTACCCGTAGAAGGGCGTCTTGCCCGAATGCTTGTACCATCGTCTTCTTATTAAAAAAAAGGCTCTTTTCCTCTAATTGTTTTTCTTCATCTATAGTTAATTTCTTCATTTATTTTAGATTTCATCGATAAAAATGCAAATTAATTTTACTTTTTATCATTTATTTAAACCATATCTTTGGATAATTGGCTACATATGTACGCTTTGGGAACCTGGGTTAATAAAATATATTATTAATTTGACACTGTGCAATATTTCCTTTAATTTATTATAATAATATAAATATAGAAAAATCATGAAAGAGAAAACTAATTTGTGATAAAAAAAGTTTTTCTCGAATTTTGGGATATTAAATAGTTGCGAGAAAAAATCTTACAAAAATGCCCTAAGGCAGGGGTTAGCAAACTTTTGAGTTGGAAGAGTCAAAAATAACAATTTACAAAATTTCAAAGTTTTTTTAAGAGTTCTAAATATTTTCTTGCCTACAATAAATAATACTCGCATAAAAAATATTTGCGTATGGAACTATATAAAGAACCGCAGCTTCCCATACAAAGAGCCGCATTTGGCTCGCGAGCTGCAGTTTGCCGACATCTGCCCTAAAACTTTCCTCGAGGTTCCAAATGGTCACATAGCACGTGGCAATAGATATCGATATTAAAAATCAAAATTATTTGTTATTAAAAATTCTATTGATTCTTTGGAAGTGGTATAGAAACCAAACGTTATATTTCTTTAAAAATATCCAAAAACAATTTCAGTGTAAATAGGTGTTATATGGAAAAAAGGTATTTCAAGAGTTCATTAATGAACAGACGAACAATGTTTAATATTTATACTGATATATATGTGAAAAATGATTCAAAAAAAAATAATATTTTTAAATATCATTTTGATATAAGACGATGACGTGCCATCTATATATAATAAATGGAGTCATTAGAGCATGAATGTTTCTTTTAAAATTGAAGCATTATGTAATTTATCTGTGGTATGCTTGAAACAATATTTTTCATTGCAGTAAAGACAGTAGAAGTTTGTTTCATATTCAAAATAATCATTCCTAATTTGATGCAGCCATTTCTTATCATATTGATGAGTATATGTTTTTTTAATAGATACAAGATGTATCAAGTTATTCTAAGGTAACATCAATTTTTCTTAATATGACCTAGGTCCACGGGCTGTAATAGGTAAGCCTGATTCCAGGTAGACCTATGCTATATGTAATATCTACACAGTTCCCCAAGTCCCAAAACGGGACATTTCTAGTGATTGAGCTCCTACAGCATACTTATTTTAGTGGCCTGTCAGGTAAATTTTTATAACACCCTATGCAGAATAATAAATCACTAGTTCTAGTTATCAAAATGATAATTTAAAAATATTTTTAGATTATCAGCGTGTGTAAGAAAATCCCCTACCGCTAAGAGAATATGTCAGTAGCTGTTTTCATAATATATGTGATAACAGCACCTGCAAGATCAAAGATGAAATAAGATAATTATTTGAACATGTGTATAATTATGATAAGTTCAAGATTCTGACCAAGATTATAGTTAATTGATCTTTGCTGTTTTATAGGTATTTTTATGTATATATATATATATGTGACAATATAGAGGTAAATGTGGTGAGGAGAGAAATAATCACACGACGAGTTGTTAGAGCAATCATCCGGGCAGCCAGCCGAGAGAGAGCGAGCGGGACGTTATCAGCTGAACGACTGTTTTTCCCTGTGTAAACAACCGGGGGCTAACCAGGAAAGTCGCCAGGTGGTGACGCCCCCCCCCCCCTCAGGAATGTGGTCAAAATGGTCGTGAGTTAGTTGTCTAAAGTGTCTCGCTTTAGCTGCTCATCTCTCTCTCGTTGGCTGTTGGTTTGTTTTATTAATCCTGGAAGAGCATATATTATGACATATATATATACAGGGTGTACCAGGTAAATTGGGAATTTCAACAATGGTATTTTAACTGAAATTTTTTGCAAGTAAAAATTAAAATATCCGAATGAAATTTGACACAGTAGTAGATAAAAGGATATAGTTTTTATTTATTCAATGTAGTTTCCATTATTAGCTACAACAGTCTCGAGGCGAGTGCGGAATGAAGCACAGGCCTTGGCGACGATGACCTTGTCCATTTGGGTCATCACCGTGTGAACTGCTTTCTTGACAGACTGGATGGTGGTATGAGGAGCTTTGTTGACATCTCTCTCAACAACGCCCCATACATAGTAGTCGAGGGGATTGCAATCTGGAGAATTAGGGGGCCAAATATCAGGACCCCAGTGACTAGGGACGTTAAGTGTCAGCCACGATTGTGTCTTTTTTGCCTTATGGGCTGGAGCTGAGTCCTGTTGGAAGACATACTTCCTTCCTGCGGCCACCATGTCCATCCAAGGCTTCACAACGGTCTCCAGAACATTGGTGTAGGTGTCAGCGTTCATCCTAAGGCCCTTCTCAAAGAAATGGGGAGGCATGACATCACCTTCACTGCTGATAACGCCAAGGACCATTACGGATGCAGGGAATTTCGTGTGCATCACGACAGGTATCTCTGAGGGGTCTTTACAGATCCAGCGATCATTCCTGGGATTTACCTTTTGGTCCACGTCAAAGTTCTTTTCGTCAGAGAAGAACCTTAGCATGCCAAAAGAGTCGTGTTTCAGGTTGTTGAGGAGGGCAGCAGCCTTTCCTTTTCTGTTATTCTTCATATTCTCAGTCAGCAACTGACCTTTCCGAAGGGCATAAGACTTGAGACCAAGATCCTCATGGATAGTTCTGACAATTGTCATAGAGCCAACGTCCATTTCCTTGGCTATGGCCCTCATGCTCTTCCCAGGGTTTCCATCAATCTTCTCCTTGACATTTTTGACAAATTCTTCGCCTCTTACCCTGTCCGATCGACGCGAGTGCTTTTTCCTTGTAGCTATCCCCTCTTTGTTACTGTCGGCCTCATCAAACTGCTTCTTGACACGATAAATAGTGGTTTTGGGCAACTTAAGAAAATCCACTATCTCTTTGGGGCTCCTTCCGGCGCGCAGAGCAACGATGATGGCAGCTCGATTTTCAAATTCTCGGTTACTGTTCATCACTACATTGCGCACACATGTACTGTTGCATTTTACATGAATATGGCTACGTAATGAAAAAAAAAACAAGTTTTTAATCTCAAGTAGTTTTTGTTTTATGGACTGTCAAAGTTAGTCCCAATTTACCTGGTACACCCTGGGTGTATATCTAGTCTATATATATAAAAATGAATGTTTGTATGTTTGTCTGTTGGTTGGTTTGTATGTCCGGTATACAAATTCGCAGTAGTTCACTAATTCAAACCAAAATTTCCATACATAGGTAAAAAATAACGAGGATGACGATAGGCTATTTTAAAAAATATATAAATCAATTATTAAAACTATATATTCAAATTATTCTAAATAGCTCATCTAGAACGCGGTTGATCTGATGGCGGGGCGCGCCCATTGGCCGCCTGCGACACGTGGCTTCCCTGTGCGCGCGCATGCGCCGGGAAGCCACTCGCACGCCGGCAGCCGACGGGAGCAGTCGCTTGCTCGCCGGGAGTCAACGGGCGCCGACATTTACTCGCTTGCAGCCAACGGGCACATGTTTAATGTGTTTGAATAATACATTTAATCATGTAAACCCGGGCGTTGCCGGGCAACCCTAGGAAGCAAGATGTATACAAGGTGTAGACAAGATGAAGATCTAGATGAAGATTAAAACGTTTTTAAAATATATTCGCACTCGGGTAAAACCCGGGCGTTGCCCGGGCCATTCGTCTAGTATATATATATATTTCAAATTCCTAACTGTGATTAACAAAATTCTCACTTTTAGATGACTGCATTATAAAAACAAAATGATTTCCCTTGTATATGATTCTAGATTATGATAAGAGGATAAAATATTTTGCCCCCTTGTAGGTAATTATAATATTGAAGATCATATTACCAATATATGTGATAAAAATAATTATTGTTATTGTGTAAGTTACAGAATTCAACATCATAACAAATATTATAACAAAATATTTGATCTTTTAGCAAAATTTATTTGTGCACTATTGAATATCACAACTGTGATTAGATCAAGAAGTTTTGCTACTATTCAATCAAAATCATAGCTGATGATTACCATAATTTCTCGATCTTGTATATATCGTTTTAATGCTCAAGATTTGGACTAAGAGTATCATAATGATTTGGGTTTTGGTATTCCAAAGTAATATAGATGACAATATGAGGTTCTTGTAGGTGGTACTACATCTCTTAAATTCATATTCAAGTTTTGAAACTGCTTCGCTCTTTAAAAAAAAAATATAATAAAACAGATTAATTTCAGATGTTGAGATCATTGGTTGTGCACTTCCTTGAATTTTTAACATTTATTGGTGCAGTGTTAAAAGAAAAAGATAGAAGACAATTTGAATAATTAATTAATAAACATGTGAGTAAATTTAGACAGATAATGGTTAAAGAGAAAGGCTTTATAAGTGAAACCTGGTACAACAATGAGGAAAGAAAGAAATCAAATACAAGGTGCGTTCATTAATTTCCAGGACTGCTCTCTATCTTTGAAAAAATAAAACAAATAAAAAAACTAATTCAATATTTTTCAATATATGCCCCTCCTGCCTCAATACACCCGTTCCATCTTTTTTTCCAATTGTCGAAGCAGGAGATAAAATCACTTTTTGAGAGGTTCCTCAAGGTTGCCTTCGATTCAGCTTGTATCATATCGACGTTGTCAAATTTCCCTCCTTTCAAGTTAATTTTCAATTTAGGATAGAGGAAAAAGTCATTGGGGGCTAAGTCGGGGGAATAGGGTGGATGAGGGAACTGTATGGTTGAATGCTTGGCCAAAAACTGCAAAACAACATGGGCTGTGTGCGGCCGCGCATTACCGACGTGAAGTATCTAGTCATTGTTTTGCCATCTTTCAGGTCTTTTAAGGCGCACTGCCTCCCTTAAGCACCTCATTATCCCCAAATAAACAGATATTCCAGTCACTGAAGATAATTCTTCTGTTAGATTTAATTAACTCCTTTATTTTGATCTTGTTTTCCTCGCAACGAAATGATCTTGGACGCCCAGTATGCTGATCATCGTTTACCTTTTCCCGACCTTTTTGGAAGCGTGAAAATCATTCAAAAGTTCTTGAACGGGATAAAGCTGCATCGCCAAAAGCTTCTTTAATCAATTCATACGTCTCAGTATAACTTTTTTTTTTCAATTTAAAACAAAATTTAAAATAGATTCTCTGCTCTTCGAAAATGGCCATTTTAAAATTAGAAATGCGAACCTTACAAGGAAGTTGTTTTGTTCTATTTTAAGATCGGCGCGTGCGCCACGAGACTCGTGCTTTCAGTCAGGTGTGGTCGAATGTCCAATATTCAACTCTGTAAAAAATATTTTCTCTAGCTTTTTTATTTATTTTATTTTTTTAACCAGTCCTGGAAATTAATGAACGCACCTTGTATTTAACATGGATTGACAATTGCATGAAGGGGGCCGTATACCATCGGGCTCGTGCACGGCGAAGAGTAATAATTTCTCTAAAGCTATGGGCCGTTGTGGCCAGGAAATTCCCAAGAAACACCAACCTACTCTGGGCCCGGTGGGGGGAAGTTTACCAACGAACCACCAAGATCAAGTTCGGCCGTGATCTGCAGTTCCGGGAATTCTCGAAGCGGAGGCACCAAACCATTTGACATCCCGGCTGTGGAGTCGGATGGCAGAATATTCTTTCATCAGTCCTGGGGAGAAACGCAAACCACCACCATTCCAGCTTCAACTCCCCAGGACACTGAGACGCTGCGGTGGAGGGGCCACCACATGAACTCTTCAAGACAGCGGCGAGGAAGCTGCAGCGAATCCACCAACAGCAACTGCAGCAGGAGGCCCAGTAGAGGACAGAGAAAGCCAGGACGAAAGTCAGCGACGGGCCATAATGGCCCCGTCCGCCCTCGAGTTCCGCCAGCTCGAGGGTGAGACGTGAGCCCCGGGTGGCAGCGAGGTGGGTCAACTTAATCTTCTTATTCTCTTCTAGAATAACGTGGTGTGTTGATGTCTCCAGGAGCTGCCACCGGCGTCCACCTGCCGGACATCGTGGACCCGCCCCTCAGTCCACGGTGCGGCGCTCCTCGTCAGTCACCCCGCCCGTCGCCCCGTCCATCTCCGTCCTCGGGCCTCACCTCGCCGCCAGTCCTCCGCCGCAGTCCGCCATCCGTCTTCCGCCCCGCTGTTCGTGGACTCCTGGAATTGTAGCTCCTGCCTCCCCCCACCGGCTGGTCACAGCGGCCCGGCCGTGTACGGGCCCCCGCCCCCTTTATGCCCAAAATTCTGAATAAAAATGTATATTTTTTTAAATAAATAAAATTAATGAAAAAGTTGGATTTATCTAACTTTAAAAAATATACAGGGTGTACCAGGTAAATTGGGACTAACTTTGACAGTCCATAAAACAAAAACTACTTGAGATTAAAAACTTGTTTTTTTTTCATTACGTAGCCATATTCATGTAAAATGCAACAGTACATGTTTGCGCAGTGTAGTGATGAAGAGTAACCGATAATTTGAAAATCGAGCTGCCATCATCGTTGCTCTGCGCGCCGGAAGGAGCCCCAAAGAGATAGTGGATTTTCTTAAGTTGCCCAAAACCACTATTTATCGTGTCAAGAAGCAGTTTGATGAGGCCGACAGTAACAAAGAGGGGATAGCTACAAGGAAAAAGCACTCGCGTCGATCGGACAGGGTAAGAGGCGAAGAATTTGTCAAAAATGTCAAGGAGAAGATTGATGGAAACCCTGGGAAGAGCATGAGGGCCATAGCCAAGGAAATGGACGTTGGCTCTATGACAATTGTCAGAACTATCCATGAGGATCTTGGTCTCAAGTCTTATGCCCTTCGGAAAGGTCAGTTGCTGACTGAGAATATGAAGAATAACAGAAAAGGAAAGGCTGCTGCCCTCCTCAACAACCTGAAACACGACTCTTTTGGCATGCTAAGGTTCTTCTCTGACGAAAAGAACTTTGACGTGGACCAAAAGGTAAATCCCAGGAATGATCGCTGGATCTGTAAAGACCCCTCAGAGATACCTGTCGTGATGCACACGAAATTTCCTGCATCCGTAATGGTCCTTGGCGTTATCAGCAGTGAAGGTGATGTCATGCCTCCCCATTTCTTTGAGAAGGGCCTTAGGATGAACGCTGACACCTACATCAATGTTCTGGAGACCGTTGTGAAGCCTTGGATGGACATGGTGGCCGCAGGAAGGAAGTATGTCTTCCAACAGGACTCAGCTCCAGCCCATAAGGCAAAAAAGACACAATCGTGGCTGACACTTAACGTCCCTAGTCACTGGGGTCCTGATATTTGGCCCCTCTAATTCTCCAGATTGCAATCCCCTCGACTACTATGTATGGGGCGTTGTTGAGAGAGATGTCAACAAAGCTCCTCATACCACCATCCAGTCTGTCAAGAAAGCAGTTCACACGGTGATGACCCAAATGGACAAGGTCATCGTCGCCAAGGCCTGTGCTTCATTCCGCACTCGCCTCGAGACTGTTGTAGCTAATAATGGAAACTACATTGAATAAATAAAAACTATATCCTTTTATCTACTACTGTGTCAAATTTCATTCGGATATTTTAATTTTTACTTGCAAAAAATTTCAGTTAAAATACCATTGTTGAAATTCCCAATTTACCTGGTACACCCTGGGTGTATATACGCCCCAGAACATTGGCCCTTCACACCCGAACAAATGAATCTAGAATATATATATATGTATATATATAAAAAACAGTAGAAAAAATAAGAAGGTCAGGTGTTGATAATAAAAATAAAAAAGGCATAACTTGACTAGGAGCACATGGGCTTTTCAGAAGGCAGAGCGCTATCTGGTGGAACAGAAATCAACTATTCATCGATATAATCTGTTCCATGATATTTGGCCAAACCAATTGAAAAGAACATGTTTTCCTGGTCAGGATATGCCTTTTTTATTTTTAATATCAACACCTGACATTTTTTAGACACTTTTCTTTCTATTGTTTTTTCATGTGTTAAGCGTATTCACCCAAGTTTGGCCCTAAATACCCATTTTGTGGTTTTTCGGGAAGCCACTGGGACCAAAAATCTTTTTGGTCGCAGTGGTACAGCCTACTCCACGCTGACGAGCGCCAAAAGCGCGAAACGCGTTCGTGGATAGCTTTTCTTGATTTATCAAGAAATTGGGTTGGTCAAATTTCAGGAAACAGGCTAAATCAATATTTAGTTGATATCTGTTCCACCAGATGGGGCTCTACCTTCTGTAAAGCACATGTGCTCCTGGTCACGACATGCCATTTTTATTTTTGATTTCCACACCTGACCTTTTTATCTTTTTTAAAAAAATGTTTCAAATATGTACATATATATCTGTAGGATTGTTGCGTGATGTGTTGGTGTGGCTTGTGGAAAGGCCGCTGATAAAATTATAAATAAAATTAATTTATTTAAAGCAAGAAATTATAAAGAGAAAAGAAGCAACGGTTGAAATAACGGCCGCCAGCTTTAGCCTTGTTGTTTACCGCGTGAGTGCCAGATCAAGTGTCGGAAGAAGCCAGCCGCTAGAAAGTTCCGGATGACGCCCGCGCATGCGTAGTGAAGTGTTCTCCCAACACGTGCTTGCTGAGGCAAAATGGGGCCGCCATTTTTCTGCCCGTATGTGTTTTGAAGCTTTGTCCCAGTTCGCTGAAGCAAAGTGCGGTCGCCACATATCTAAACCAAAACCTTTCGAAATAGATCGAACAGTAAAAGTCGTTGTTGGATGATGAGGTAATGTTCAACGTTTTGGTCATCCAGGGATCCCCACGTCTCATTTCTAACTTTGGTAATTTTCATTTAATATTTCCCCATTTTCTATTGAAAATACCCGGAAAATGATATGCTGAATTGCCAATAGATATCAAATATAAATTATTTTAACATTATATATTTGTTAAAAATTATAATGTAAATGGGTTGGCCAAATATATCAAGATTGTTCGTCAGTTAATTTTTTGTCTCCTATTTTTCAGATATATGGATCATTAAAAAAATTACCATTTGTAACATGGCGCAGTCGACAAACTGGTATGTAAACCCTCTTTTATTGTTGTAAAAGCGTTATATGATATCGTAGTATAAAGTATTTTGATATAAAAATTTCATCAGTATACAATTTGTCAATGAAAATCCAAATTAGGCAATAATGCAAAATATACATCCAACCACCGACATTTGTTCCATTTGATAAAGGAAATAGCTGGGAAGTTTGGAAACAAAATTTTAAAATTATGCAACGGCGGTGGAAATCTTTACACAAAGAGCGTTGTTCAAGTACATTGAGGATAAACCTACGATTCAAACAGAAAAAAACCTGCACAGGCTGTGGAAAATCACCAAACCCCAATATTGAACGAAATTCTTAATATTTTTTAATCATCTAAAACCCTACAAAAATAACATACAAAAACGACATACATTTTTCACGTCAGAACAGGCTCAAGATCAAACTATTAGTTAATTTGTCACTCATTTATAATCTTTGGCTCAGGATTGCGAATTTGAAAATCTAGCTGAATCACTTATAAGGAATAGATTGATAATTGTGGAAAATAAACTTTTACAGGATCCCAAATTAACACTAGCTAAAGCAATTGGCGTTGCTACTGCTGCAGAGATTTTTGATATACAAATTTTAGCCTTTTCTGAGCAAGGCATTGATCATGAAAATGCGAAAAGGGGACTAGACTTGACTCGCTAATTTTGATTTGGTTGACTAATGTTGCGTTTATTATTTCTTCCTCTAAATAGATTTGTTTTTAAAATAATATATTCAACTTTTATATATCTTATTTTCATTTATGAAATCGAAATAATATATTTTACATCTATATTTTATTTTAATTGAAAAATATATTGTATTCAATTTTAAATCTATAAAGTTGTTTTTTTTTAAAACAAACATAAAATATCGTCGGGAGGCCGGAAGCGAGGTGGACGAAGTTGTTTACCCTCTTCAAGATCAAGGCCTAAAATACGTATTTATTTATTCCAATTACATTACTATCTGTTTGTTTTAACAATAAGAATTTAATCATTACACTTACTATACCATTTATAATTCTATCCTGACACGAAGAAAAATTATTCCCAAATTTGCAAAATCCCAATTTAGTTTGCCGTTATGATGGTAACTTGCATACGCTACTGGAAAAGGATATTCAACTGAAATTCTTTAAAAGATCACATAAACTTATATGTATTATTCTAATGTTATTTTTTTAGAGCTGGGATTGAGCAAAATCCAGGGTCAAAGGGAACTAAACAAACTACGTTAGAAACACGTTTATATAAAGGTAGTAAATTCCACGAAACGTTAACTGCACTGGCAAATAATATTGACAAATGGGGTGAAAAGTTGGAAACACAACTGTCGCTAATTAGGGAAGAGGTCACGAAAACAAGCCAAAGATTACAGAACCTAGAAGGATCGATGCAGGATACCACAAAAAAAGTGATGCAAAATACTAAAGAAATAACAGTGCTGGAAAATCGTCTTGAATATATGGAGTCAAAAATCAGAGAGAATAATTTAGTGTTTTATGGAATTGCAAACGAAGGAGATGACTGTATGGCAGTAATAAGAAATGTCATCGAAATAAATATGCAAATTAGTGCACAACTCAACAAAACAAAATGCCACAATTTGTCAAGGCGGCCTTTGACGTATTTTAAACGCTAAAAGAAAAGAACCTTTTGAGAGGGGAATAATGGCTACGTTGAGAGATAATAAACTCATCCTCAACGGAGTTACGTATCGGGTTTCTGAGAGGAATATCATTGCTGCAAATGGGGGGGGGGGACCTTGTAGCAACCAAAAAACGATGGAACTCATGTAAACAAACAAACAGAATCGAAGGGTAAACCAACAAAAAAAAAGTGAATTTACAGCGCGTAAACAACACAAAAATTAAAATCTTTAATTATAATATTAATGGATATAATAGAATGCTAACGACGTTTAACCTTATTGATTACCTTAAAAAATACGAAATATTTGTACAAACGGAAACATGGTTCACTAAGGAAATTGATCTCATGATAGAAGGTTACCAGATAATTCAAACACAAGCAACCAAGATAGAATTGAGGGGAAGAGGAATACCTATGGGCATAAAAAATGACATATATCATAAATACAATAAAATAGATTGCAACCCTTGCTGGATATCTATAAATGTCGAAAAATTGTTGAATGAAACTAATATAAATTTTTGCCTGATTGCTGTATACTTAGCTCCGAGCTCTACTCATGAGCAAAATATGAATAAACTATTAGACCACATAAATTATCAGTTAAACGAAGGTAACGAAGTTTTATTAATTGGAGATTTAAACATAAGAACAGGTAATATGGGGAATTTGCATAATCCCAAACAATTATACACACCGCTAAACAAATATAGACAATCCAAAGACGCCATATCTACCCCTTATTTTTCTAATAGACTTATCACATTTATAGAAGATAACTCAATAACGATAGCAAAATGGAAGAACTAAGGGTGATCCATGTGGATCATTTACATACATATCGGAAAGAGGCTCGTCAGTTTAGGACTACTACATGTTTACACAAGGTCTAATGGAGAACATTACAGATATATGGATTGAAGACCTCCCCTATTTGGATCATCTACCAGTGATACTAGAAATGAATACAGGAAATTATATACTGGATTTAACAAAAGTAAGAGACCACTCTATCATAAAACTTATATGGACTGAAGAAAAGGACGTATTGCTGAGCAATAAATTGAGTAAACTAGAGAGTATTAATGTTTCTGATATACACATAATGACTGAGTCCAAACCACTCAAATCTACCAGGCAATGGAAGCAGCAAACATACTCAAAGTTGTATATATACGCAACCAAACTTCCAAACCTTGGTACGACAATGAATGTTATCAATTAAACAATACGACCAACTTATGTTTGAAAAGGTATTTTAAAAATCAAATTCAGATCAGAATCGAAAAGGATATATCGAAACACGGAGAGAATACTTGAAATTGTTGGAAATAAAGAGGAATAAATTTAATAAGGATAGGCAAGAAAAGATTAAAAATGCCACCGATTCTCGGACCTTCTGGAGTGCCATGGAAACTCTTAGAAAAAGAGTTTCGATATCAGGAGATATTAAGATTGATGACTGGTATACATTTTACAAGAAATAATTTAAATACAGGCAATAAGGAGATCAAATATAATTTAAATTTGTGTTTAAGCGGGCCAGACCCAATACTAGATATAGATATAACTATAGATGAGGTAAAGGATGGAATTAAGCAACTAGCGAATGGAAAAGCAGTCAGCCCGAATAAGAAATATATTTAATAAAATAATAAGCTCAGAGAAATACCCGGAAATATGCACGCAAAGCATAATACACCCTATATACAAAAATAGCGATAGCAATAACCCAACAAACTATAGAGGTATTGCACTGTGCAGTAATTTCTCTAAATTATTCAATATTATTTTAAAAAACAGGCTTACAATATGGTCTGAAGAAAGACAAATTATCCCTGAAAATCAAGCCGGATTTCGAAAAACCGCTTCTGCATGGATCATATATTTACACTTAACTCATCGCTTCAATTGGCGCTATATAAAAACGGGGCAAACTATATGCTTTTTTCGTTGACTTGACCAAAGCATTTGATACGATCTCTTACTCTCTACTATGGAAAAATTACTGAAAATGGGATTAAGTCCTAAATTTTTAACAATATAAAAAATCTATTATGAAGAGGCAAAAGTTTCAATTAGATGACAAGGTCAATATTCAAATTATTTAAAAATTAACGCAGGTATATACAGCAAGGTGACCCAGTTTCCCTATTGTTATTTATACACCACGGATTTAGCAGATCTCTACAATACGTCTTTACTCCCGGGAATTTAGCTACCAGAATACGGATACCTCCACTGTCTCATGTATATGGATGATATAGTAATTATAGGGGAATCAAAAATTAATTTGAAGAGCAAGATCAATTTATAAAGTCCTAACTGGATGATAACCTACTGGTTCTGAATCAGATTAAGTCGAAAATGATGGCATTCCGAAATTGGGGGAAGACTTTCTAGAAACTAAATCTGGTACAATGGCAATAATCCATTGACTGTCACATCGAGAATGATATATTTAGGATTCTCATTTACCAGCACAAATGACACTAAATGCGCAGCAATATATTATAAATCAAACGCTAATACTGCAATGATTTAAATTATTAAAATGGTGAAGAAGCAAAGGATAAATAACTAAATATCGCATTAAAATTATTTTATGCGATAATTATATCAATATTAATGTATGCTGCGCCGATTTGGGCAGCTGACAATGTAAATATTATAGACCAATTACAAAATATTTTATTAAAAGTCTTCTCAATTTACCAAGATATACCCCTGGCTACATTGTTAGATTGGAAACGGGTATAATATCACTTACACTAAACGCCACTAAATTAACCATGAAATACCTTTTAAGATTACAAAGAATGAGTAACCATAGGTTTCTAAAGATATGCTGGAATAGGTTAAGAAAAATATCCATAAATACAGGAAAACCTATTGGACTCTACAGGACTATTTTAGCAATTTACCATCAGTGCAGCCTTGCCTGGACAAACAATGCTATTGACTATGAGACCCTTCAAAACGAATTACCAGGGATTTTTGGTACAAACACTAAACAATTAATTAAGCAGGACTTAGCAAAAATGGATCATACAAGATTATATTCTAATTATAAATTATTATATAACTATTTAATGCCTGAACAATTTTTATCCTGGAACCTATCATTAGACATAAATGGTTACATTACCCAAACAAGAATCACTTCGATTCTACTAAGAGAAAGTCACAATAAAATATTCAAAAAGGATGATGTAATTTGTAAATTCTGCAAAACTGAAAGCATAGAATAAATGACCCACTACAACTCTGAATACACTATTGTTAACGAGGAACGGAATAAGATCTTAAAGAACTTTATCCAAGTCTACGTGAACTCAGTTCAGCTAATCAGAATAATGTCCGAGAAAAAATACATAGCGATAGAATTGTTTAATTTTCATAAAGCCTTGGAGAACAAGGTAATCTCTAAAAACTAAAATTACATAATAATTTTCATCCATAGTTAATGCAATAACTTTAGTGAAACGAAAAAAGAAAACTTTTATTTTTGGCGTACCTTTTGCACCATTGAAAATTTGAATATTTAATCAAAAGAAATAAACACAAAAATATTAAATTAAATGAATGCAATAAAGAAGAAAATAATGCAAATTATATATACTCAAAACAACTATGATGATAACAACTTGAGAATTCCTCAAGCAAACAATATTCACAAAATATTTCACGCTGATATATTACAGTTAATTTGTATAGTTATGTTGAATACTTCGATTTCCTTTTCATTTTCCCTTCTCTCCTTTATTATTTTTTTTTAATTTCTATTCTTCATGAAAATGAGTATGGCGAGTCCTTACAGGATGGAAATGTCCTAATAAAGCAGTTGATGTTGATAAATAGAAAATTTGCAGATAATTTATTAAGAATACGATAATCTCCCTATTAGCTATAGAAGTAGAAACACAAGTTGGGGAGAAGATTTTAATTGAAAAGGACGATCGTACAAGATATCAGGCAAGACTGCTTTTTACTGCATCTTTTTGTCTTCTATATAAATTCGTTTAATTAATTCAGGAGTTTATCAATAAACATAAAAATTAGATTTTACTTTATTATCATATAGGCATGTCATATCTTTGGATAGTTGACGACATATATGTCGTAGCTAAATGAAGAGGCGCAGCCGTTATGCCTAGCGAACAGCGCACCCGCGATGTCTGCCACCTTTATTTTTTTTCCCGCTTTTATACATGGATGAATTTACATATTTACATTTTAACACCAGCGTAACATATTTACATACTTAGTTTGACGGAAATAAATTATATCTCTTGGCATTAACTATACAAATTATGACATATATATACTCCAGGAATTTGGGTTAATAAAAGATATCATGCCTTTGACACTGTGCCATATTTCCTTAAATATATATTTAAAATATGAATATAGAATATAATGATGAAAAGAGAAAACTGATTTGTAATTTATGAAGTATTTTTAAAACCTTTTCTTTTGGATTCTGAGAAATTGAATAGTAGCAGTAAAAACAAAATTACAAAAATGCTCTAAGACTTTTCTCGAGGTTCCAAATGGTAACCTGGAAAGTGGTACTTTATATATATCGATAAATATGAGATATTCTTCAATAATCAAAATTATTTGGCTATTAACAATTCAATTGATTTTTTAGAAGCTATCTTGAAATCAACCGGTATATGTTTCAAAAAAATGCCCAAAAACATCTACAGGTTAAATAGGTGTTATATGAGAAAATAAATATTTCAAGAGTTTATCGATAAACAGACGAGCAGTTTTTTTATAATTAATAATAATATATTTATGAAAATTTGATAAAAAATATAAAAATAATATTTATAAACATCATATGGATATAAGGTGATGACTGCCCATCTATATATAACAAAGGGAAACATCAAAGCATGAATGTTTCTTTTAAATATGAAGCATTCTTGTTTTAACGCTTCCATTTATTATATATATATATAGATGATACGTTATCGCCTTATAGTTAACTATCCTTGTATTTAATGTTTGCTGAAGAGCATTGCTCGTTGCAATACTTATATGTAATTCTGCTGTCTTAAAAGCCTATGTCTATTTTTGCTTGAGAACCATTTATAAGATTCCACACTTCAGTGTAGCATATATAAGCTGAATCGTCCAATACAGTATTAGAGCTCTAAGAAGCGGTCTGGTAGATTAAAACACTGGGGAGGTACATCACTGATGAACCAAGCTCTCCCAATATTTTTCATCACAGTAAGGACAGTAGAGGTTTGTTTCATATTCAGAAGAAACATTCATGGCTTCTAAAGGTATCAAGTTACACTAAGATAACATCAAATTTTATTCATATAACCTGGGTATACAGCCTGGGCTAGGTAAGCCTGATTCCAGGTAGAACTATGCTAAATGAAATGTCTGCACAGTTCCCCACTCCCCAAAATCGGGACATCTCTGTGATTGAGCTCCTACTGCATACTTATTTTGGTGGCCCTTCCATTACATTTTATAACAACCTAGGCAGAATTACAAAAAAAAAATCACTAGCTCTATTATAATCAAAATAATAATTTAAATATATTTTTAGATTATCAGTGTATAAAAATGCACCAAGCGCCCACAGAATATGTCAGTAGCTATTTCCATAATATTGGTGATAACAGCACTCGCAAAATCATAGATGAAATAAGTCAATTATTTATCCGTGAAGATACACTGCGTGACATTGAAAATGGAACACCAAGAAATAGTGGCCAGAAAATTATGCAAATGTCAGGGTAGACGCGCCTAACCGAGTTATGCAAATGATGTAAAATGCGCAGCTCTCGTGCGCACATGGAGTAAGATATAAGGGAAGGAACTTGCAGAAAGGACAGTATTCATGTCGTTATTTCTTCAAGGAAAATCATTGTAGAAATTTTGTTCTTGTGTCAAAAGACACGTGTAATAACAGAAAATGCCAGGTCATCGTAAACGGAGGCAGTTCAAGCAGACAGACGCTTTTATGAGGGACATGGTGATCGGACTGAAAAGGGCAGGTTGGTTCATACGTCAAATCGCAGCTGATACACACCTTGGTGCGTCCACGGTGCACCGACTGTGGAGAAGATGGTTGGAACAAGGAAATGTGGCAATTTATAGGAATGTCGGTGCAACCAGAGTGACGTCAGCACGTGTGGATCGGCGTATCCTTCGACAAGCAGTGGCGGCCCCACAAGCCACTTGTACCGCCATCCTGCAACATGTGCAAGACACCCTAGATCATTCCATCTCGACCAGAACCATTTCCCGTCGATTGGTTGCTAATGGCTTGCATTCATGCCGTCCGCTAAGAAGACTGCCATTGACCCCACCGAATAGGCGCCAACGTTTGGAATGGTGCCGGGCTAGTTCGACGTGGATGACGGAATGGCACAGGGTCGTGTTCTCAGATGAGTCGCGTTTCTGCTTGTCCAGTGATAGTCGCCGTGTACGCGTGTGGCGTCGACGTGGAGAAAGTTCCAATCCGGCAGCAATTGTGGAACGCCCCACCGTGCGACAACGTGGAATCATGGTTTGGGGCGTAATCGCGTATGATTCCAGGTCACCTTTACTTCGTATTCAGGGCACTATGACGGCCCAACGATACGTTGATGATGTGCTGCGACCGGTGACACTCCCCTACCTTCAGGGGGTACCCAATGCCCTTTATAAGCAGGATAACGCCCGACCGCACACTGCTCGCATTAGCCAACAAGCTCTGCAAGATGTACAGATGCTTCCCTGGCCACCGTACTCTCCTGATCTCTCACCAATCGAGCACGTCTGGGACATCATTGGACGCCGTTTGCATGCCTTGCCACAGCCGCGTTCAGAAGACGAACTGTGGCAAATGGTTGAGAGGGAATGGAGAGCCATCCATCAGGACCCCATCCGTACTCTGATTGACTCTCTACCTAGACGTGTTGCTGCGTGCATCGCCGTCCGCGGTGGTCCTACTTGGTACTAAGCCGATGCCGTTCTCGCTCTGTATTATGACTAAAATTTTGAAATAAAGATCACTTATTGTTCGTCCCTGTCTCTCTCTGTCTGCCGAGTTTCATCACTTTCTGGCCACTATTTCTTGGTGTTCCATTTTCAATGTCACGCAGTGTATATGCTATTACAATATTTTCAAGATCAGGACCAAAATTCTAATAATTTGCCTCTTACTGTTGTATAGATCCTTATATTATATGAAATTCTAATTGTGATTATCAAAATGTTCACTTTTAGCTGATTAGAAACTTCAAGATCATAATAATTATTAAAACAAAATTTCGAACCTTGTAGATCATAACGTTGTTCAAGATTATAACAAAAGCATAATAAATCTTTTTCCTGATCGGATATTATAATATTTTAAAGGTAGATCATAGATGATAGAATATGTTGTTGCCCTTGTAGATGATTACGATGAACAAGATCCTAACCAATATTATAACAAATTTTTGCCTTTTCAGATTATTACAATGTTCAATGTCATGGAACCAATATGATAGAAAATGTTATTGTCCTTATATAGATGATTATAATGATCAAAATCATAACCAATATTATAACAAATTATTTACGATTCTAGATTATTACAATGTTAAATGTCATGGAAAATGTCTTGCTGCACTCTTGAAAATCATAATCGAGATTGTAGAAAATTGTTTTTCTGCTTCTCAATCAAAATAAAAGCTGATGATTACCAAATTTATTGATCTTGTATATAATTATAGTGCCCAAGATACTAAGAGTATCAAAATGATTTGACTTTTTGATATTTCAAAGTTATTTAAATGACAAATATTGGTTTCTTTTAGGTGGCGCTACAGTTCTTAAATTACTATTCAAGCTTTGAAACTGCTTCGCGATTAAAATATGCTTGAAAATATTGCATCCCAGATGTTGATAATATTTAGTTCAGCAATTCCTTGAAATTTGTAATTTCTTGGCCAAAGGTTGAAACAAAAAGAGAAGAATTTGAATAAGAACACTTAGGCCGATAATGGTGAAAGAAAAAGGTTCGATCGAGAAAGCTAGTACAACAATGGGGAGAAAGAAATAATTTAACTATTCATCGGCAATTGCATGAAGGGGGCCGTAGAACATCAGGCTCGTGCACGGCGAAGAGTGCCAATTCCTCTGAAGCTATGGGCCGTTGTGGCCAGGAAATGCCATGGAAGCACCAACTTACTCGGGGCCCGGTGGGGGAAGTTTACCATCCAACCAACAAGATAAAGTTCGGCCGTGAGCTGCAGTTCCGGGGGTTCTCGGCAGCGGAGGCGCCAAACCATTCGACATCCCGGCCGTGGAGGCGGATGGCAGAAAATTCTTTCTTCAGTCCTGGGGAGGAATGCAATCCACCACCATGCCAGCCTCTACTCCCCAGGACACTGAGACGCTGCGGTGGAGGGGCCAACGCATGAACTCTTCAAGATGGCGGCGAGGAAGCTGCAGCACATCTACCACCAGCAGCTGCAGCAGGAGGCCCAGGAGAGGACGGAGAAAGCCAGGACAAAACGCCAGCGACGGGTCAAAATGGCCTCGTCCGCCCTCGAGTTCCGCCAGCTCGAGGGTGAGACTTGAGCCCCGGGTTGCAGCGAGGTGAGTCAACTTCATCTTCTTGTTTTCTTGTAGACTAACATGGTGTATTGATGTCTCCAGAAGCTGCCCCCGTCGACCAACTGCCGGACACCGTGGGCCCGCCCCTCAGTCCACGGTGCGGCGCTCCTCGCCAGCCACCCCGCCCGTCGCCCCGTCCAGCTCCGTCCTCGGACCTCTCCTCGCCGCCAGGCCTCCGCCGCAGTCCGCCATCCACCTCCCGCCCCGCTGTCCGTGGACTCCTGAAATTGTAGCTACGGCCTCCCCCCACCGGCTGGTCACAGCGGCCCGGCCGTGTACGAGCCCCCGCCCCCTTCATGCCCAAAATTCTATTTATTTGTGTATATATGTTTGTGAAAAAGTAATAAAATATATAAAAATGGTCAGGTGTTGATACTAAAAATATAAATGCATATCCTTGCCCTGCTCACATGAGCATTTCTAAATGTAATACGTCATCTAGTGGAACAAAAATGAACTAAACGTTTATTCAACTTGTTCCGTGATATTCGGTCAACCCAATTTCTTTATAAATCAATAAAGGATAGCCACAAATGAGTTTCTGCTGTTGGCCCTCTTCAGCGAGGTGCAGACTACCTCTACGACCAAATATTTGGTCGTGATGGGTTTTCTTGATTTCTAAGAAAGCCTCTGGGGTCAAATATTTGGTCGTAGAGGTACAGTCTGCACCACGCTGACCTGGGTCAACAACCCTAAACGCGTTCGTGATTGACCTTTCTTTATTTATCAATGAATTGTGTTGGCCAAATATCACGAAACATGTTAAATAAACGTTTAGTTTATTTATGTTCCACTAGATGGCTCTCTGCCATCTAGAAATTCTCATGTGTGCACGGTCAGGATATGCCTTTTTAAATTTTAATATATATGCATATATATTTTTTAAATAAATAAAAAAAAATAAAAAGTAGGATTTATTTGACTTTGAAAATACATATATACGCTTCAGAACATTGACCCTTCACACCTGAACAAATAAATCTAGAATATATATCTAAACCAAAGTACCAAGCATGGATTAACTCTTCAAAATAGATGGAACAGTAAAGGTCGTTGTTGTGTGAGGAGGTAATGTTCAACGTTTTGGTCATCCAGGGATCTCAAAGTCTTATCTCTAACTTTTGTAAAATACAAGTCGAGAGATGAGGCTTCACACTACCACCTCACTTTCTATTCTTGATTTGAAAGTAACTATTAGAAAAAAGTGTATTCCCGAACACCTCGAAAACCCCGAATTCTGGAATTGCTTCAACTTTCAATGTCATCAGGTTATAACAGATGTTCCAAATCAAAAATATCCATGTGCTATATGTAAGTAAGTACGTGAAGATTTGATGATCACAAGATTTGTAGACGGATAGGAAAGCAAATCAAAAACATTTCTAAAGAGAGACGTTTGGCCGCTCGAAATATTATTTTGTTATAAATCAATATTTCAGTCGAATTCAAGATACTCCTATATTCATACCAAGGTACAAAGAGCATTTACTCAGAATAAATAAAAAAGTGGTGAATTTCTGAATATGATCTTACCTACCTCATTCAAAGAACCCGTAGGCTGACAGATATACGTACGTTGGCCATAGATGTGATGTTCTCCAGGAAGGGCAGAACATGGTTGGTGGGATGGAAAGCTGGACGATGTTTCGGCAGAGGTGGCCTGAACTTGGCGGTGCAGTAGCGGGCCTTGACCGGGCCTCGCAGCCGGTAGCCCAGCTCCAGGCACTGGTGGTAGTTGCCCAGGTGGGAGAGGTGCCCAGCCATCATCCCGGCTCCAGGCTTCCCAGAGGCATCCACCACTGCAACCATGGCTAAGATCAGTTCTACCGCTACAAGGAAATGCTATGTCCTTGTTTCCTCCTATTCAAGCTCAAGAATCATCCAAAGTTCAAGAGATAAAATTCCCTTATATAATAACTAGGAATTTGTATTTTCCTAAACCATTTTCTAGTCTTTTTAAATGATTGCTATATAATTTTGGCTATATCATTCAGGTTCAAAAGTCATCCATAGTTCAAAAGCTAAAATTCCCTTATATAATAACTAGGAATTGGTGTCTTCCATAATCGTTTTCTAGTCTTTTTAAGTGATCGCTATATCATTTTGGCTATATCATTAAGGCTCAAAAATCGTCCAAAGTTAAAAAGAAAAAATCCCTTATACAACATTTAGGAATTTGTAGCTTCCAAAATCGTTTTCTAGTCCGTTTATGTGATTGCTATATCACTTTGTATTAGTTATTTGCAGCCACCCTCCAAAGTCATACGCTATTTATAACCTTTTTGTTTGCCCAGATAACCTTCGCTTCAAGCTTAAGAATCAGTCAAAAAGTCAAAGCTATGATTTAATCATATAGTGAATAGGAGAGATATTTTGATAGGGTAAAGGCGCGCCATCTATATTTAAAACTAGGAACTATGTAGAGTAATTGTTT
Organism: Cordylochernes scorpioides; assembly: GCA_030710605.1. Taxonomy (NCBI): domain Eukaryota; kingdom Metazoa; phylum Arthropoda; class Arachnida; order Pseudoscorpiones; family Chernetidae; genus Cordylochernes; species Cordylochernes scorpioides. Next base: position 20,835,500 of record CP092872.1, on the reverse strand, counting down.
TTTTTTTTCATTAAAATATTTTCTTATTTCCCTTAAGTACCTTCACCAAGTAAAAATGTGTCTCAAAAGAGCCGTGTATAAAAGCAAAGCAGAACAATACGATATTAGAGAAGACTGGTAAATAGACGAAACCGCTCGGCAATAAACCCAGTAGTAAATTTCTTTATTTAAAAAATATATACAAAATCGCTCTAAATATTAATATTTTTATTATGTATTTCCCAAAATTATTTGATAGATTTTTTTTTCTGCAATTGAAAAATAATATTTATATTATTTATATGTAAATATAATTCTACTGTTTTTTTCTGTGTTTGTGTCATTAAAGCTTATGTCCATAGTTTTCTTGAATACCATTTCTGAAATTCCACGCTTTAGTGTTGCATATAAAATCAGAATGATCCAATACAAAATTAGAGCTCTAAGAAGCGGTCTGGTAGATTAAATTGACGAAACCGCTGATAGGGTTAACCACTGCTGCGCCAAGCCCCTCCAATATTTATCCATCGAAGTAAGGACAGTTTTATGTTTAAAGAAACATTCGTGCTTTAATGATTTCAGTTCTCATATATTAAAAACGCGTCAGGCTTTATATAATAACATGAAATTTCCAAAATTTAACAGGGTATTTTGTCGAAAAATAAACTTTTAGTTATAGAATACATATTTTACCTTTTTAGGAGTAGAGGTGTATATGTATCGTTCCAATTTTAGTATATGTACCGCCGAACAAGCGTATAGAGGTGTATATGGAAAATTGCAAATATAAACATTGAAAAGTACAGAGGGTCAGGATACAAGGTTTCTAGATTTGATAAAGAATCAATAGGGAATGCTAAAACAGCCTAACGCAATCATTCAGTCACCCAGAGAAATGTCTGTTAGGCCAATTTAAGATTATAGGGCTGAATTTTATAGAGAAGCACTCATTATAATCATTTTAAAAATATAAAGTTAAGTACCAGGAGAAAATGTTTTTTATTAATCGAATACACGAGCTTTCGGGCAGTCACGCCCTTCAACGCTAAGAATAGGTGATCCGGTACGAAACGCATACTCGAAGAAAACTGTTGACAAAGCCCAGAAGCAGTTACTGAAGGCCAGAACACAGGGATGCTATTCGCAGATCAGGAAGGTCTCTAAAACCATCAAGAACCTTATCGCCATAGTTATCGCAGTTGTCCCCCAACCTGTTATGACTTCATTCCTGACTCTCACCACGGCTGATGTCAAGCGCCAAGAAGGCATTTGCAGAACCCGACACCTTTCTAAATTGTTCCACTGGACCACCAAGTATGGCTTCCCTGCTGAATACTTGCCCTGCAAACCCCACGCTCCCACATTCGTTAACCTAGCTAACTTTGTGCCATCTCCCAACCAAAGGGAGATCCTATCCTACGGCCTCAAATACAGACCCCCAACCATGGCAGATATACCTAGGATCATCGCTGGGGTTGAGCCCGCCATCAGCCCGCTTCCCCACGCCACCCAACACACCATACGACAATCTGTGACCCAAGTCCTACGTAAACCAGCCCCCCAGTTTTTAATAAAAAAAAAAAAAAAAAAAAAAAAAAAAAAAGACCAGTTGAAGGGCGTGACTGCCCGAAAGCTCGTGTATTCGATTAATAAAAAGCATTTTCTCCTGGTACTTAACTTTATATTTTTAATATCCCAAGGAGAAAGTTTCTACGATTAAATAATCATTTTACATTCGATGCTTTTTTTCTTTCACCTACCAAAACATATTTCTTGGGATAAATCTATTTATTAAACCTCTTAGCTTCAATTAGCTTTCTTCGTTCTTAATGTTGGAATCAGAATATATATATATATATTAATTGAATAGCATATTTTGGATCAAAAATAAAATAAACATTTTATTTAATATAAATGCCAATATTTCAATAGGCTATACGCCTAACTTCGTCAGGGCTTTTCTTGTTTTTGAACTGCTTTGGTTCATCACGTGATGCCTATATATAAATATTTGCAACTCTGTGGGGTTAAAATTTAAAATATATACACACAAAAAATATTAATAAGAATAGACTATATATGTACACATTTATAAAAATTAAAAATAATATATGATTCCTAATAAGTATAATAAAATAATTTTAAATCGATTTGAACTGTAGATATAACGGAGGTATGTCAATTTTTCTATTAATGCTGTTGGTATCTTTCATTGAGGACCAACTTTCTAAAAAGAGTCTTGAGTGTTTATCTTGAATGTTGTTATATATAATTTCTGTTTTTTCAAAATTTGGTATATGGTCCTGTTTGAGTGCGTGATCTACTAAAAGTGATAATGGGCTATGGTTTTTAAAAGCTGTTTTGTGTTGATAATATATATATATATTAATAGTAATTATTTTTATATTTGGAAAAAAAAAAGAGGAAAAGTAAAATATTAAGAACTACAGATTTTGAATCAATTTTGAGTCAGAACAGCAAGCTAATTCTGTATTAAATAGTATAGTTATGAAAATTTTGAGGTTATTATTTTTTTTTTTATTTAATTTAAATGTGTGAGGTTTGTTTTATTATTTTTTGTAATAAATAATTAGTTAGATTATATTTAAAAAAAAAAAAGAAAAAAAAAGGTAACACCAGCAAAGCATCGGCAGTTGCGCGTCATAGGCTGGGTGAAAAAAGGAATAAGCGAAGAGAAAGTTTTAAAGAGAAGGGCAAAGACAGAACCATGATTTTTTTTTCCAAATATAAAAAAGGCTTATTTAAGAGAGAGAAAGAAGTATTTTTTTGCTTTATTTCCCACAAAAAAAAAATCACAAAAATCTATCTTCTTTCATCAAGAGAGAAAATAGAGCAAAAAAATACTTCTCTCTCTAATTAGCTTCATTTTATATTTGGAAAATTATTATCATGGTTCTTGTCTTTGCTCTTCTCTTTAAAACTTACTCTTCACTTATTTCTTTTTTCACCCAGCCTATGACGCGTAACTGCCGATGCTTTGCTGGTGTTACCTTTTTTTCTTTCTTTTTTTTTTAATATAATCTAACTAATTACTTATTACAAAAAAAAATAATAAACAAACTTCACACACATTTAAATTAAATAAAAAAAAATTATTAAATTCAAAATTCTCATAACTATACTATATATATATATATATAAGAACTTGAATGAAAGACATTCAGAGATGTATTAAAGAAGGCATGGTGATTTCGAACCCGGAGGTTATGTAGAGTATGAAGGAATCGGGGAGTTTGAAAAAATAGATGCAGAGACTTACTGGATAGGGCATGGTATTTAAAAGCCCCCAGATTACTCAAATAAATGGTAACCAGGAAGTTGAGAGAAAATAAAAGTAAATATAGAGTCGAAGTATGTATTGAAGAAGTGATGATACTCAAAAGCACTCAGATCATATAATCGACTCATGAAACAGCGGGTAGTAGGTTACGAAAAAGAAATATGGAGACAGAATGGCTTCTGAAGAGACATGGCACTGCAGAACACTCATAAATATTTGGGGCTTCATTAATGTGTATAAGTAAAAATAGAAATGTAGGGACTTACCGAAGAACATATGGTAATTCGATGTTTTCAAGCTACGTAGGATACACAGGAATCGAGGTATATGGATTTATCAAATAGAAAGGTAAGGACCTAACGAACAAAATATGTTCCAACAATTTGTTCAATTCAGGTAGCAAAAACACGAATCCATATGTATGGAGTACAAAAAGAAAAAATGGTCCTTCAATGCCCTAAGATCCAGAGAAATCGAGGTGTTTGGATTCATCATATAGAAATGTAGGGACTTAATGAACAATATATGGTCTTAAAATGCCCTCAATTCACGTACAAAACACAAAAATCGATATGTATGGGGTTAACAAAAATAAAAAATGGTGTTTTAATTCCATCAAGTTACATAGGAACCATAGGAATTGACGTGTATGGATTTAGCGAATAGAAACAAAGGGACTTGTAAACAAGATATGATCTTTAAAGGTTCTCAATTTACGTATCAACTACATGAATTGATGTTGAGTTAACAAATAAAAATGTAGGAGTCTAGTGATAAAACACTGTGCTTGAAATCCCTTAAATAACGTAGAACTATCAGGAATCAAGGTTTATGGAGTTAAAGGATGTAGAGACTTACTGAAGAAAGCATGGTACTTCAATGCTCTCAGGTCACCAAGTAGCCTCAGCAAGGCGGCCTGGCAGGAAGTGGAGATGGTGACGTTTCCGGAGTTCCTAAGCAAGTAGGGAAGAAAACGTTGAATCAGGGATCTGACGGAGGTTCGCATGCGGGACTCGAGGTTGTTCCAGAAGTCCAGCACTGAGTCCTCCGGAGCCGTGGAGGCGGCAGCGACGCCCAGGACCAGCAGGATGATCCACGGTGACATGGCGAGAGAATAGAAGTGACGAGCGTGGGTCTCTCCTTGTTTGAGTCGCCAGCTTGTAGCGCCTGGTTACACACCTCAGTACCCTTGTTCGTGCCTTCCGCTTCTAACTAGGGGTGCTTACAAGTGTTTGTATGTATTTACCTCTACAGTAAATCCTTTCTACTAGCGACCCATTTGCACATCTGTAACAACAAAACCTGACCATTTCTATTTTTTTCACATGTTCAGATTAATTAAGCTAATCTGGTGAATCAATTTGGCAAATTTATCGGGAAGTTCACCGCAATGAACCAAAATTTCTCTCAAAATTTTTGTTTCTCAATCTCAGTTAACTAATTTTGTGAAAACAGGTCTCATATAATGTATTATTAAATCGATTTGCCTACTGTAGATAGGGCATTCTCTTGAATTAGGTTAATGTTATAAATTCCTTTATTTTTAATACGGTATTTTGAGCAATTACAAAAATTCATATGGCTGGAGCATTGATGTAGGCCCTTCCAGACATCATTTTATGCATTTTTTAGTAATTTGGTAGTTGCCTTTGCGATGGTTAGGATTAAACTCATAGAAAATTATGTCATTGATTTACCAGTACTTTATCCCGTACTTCACAGCGTTGAATGTCCGTATATATTTTGTTATTTTTATTGATAATTTGGTACACTCGCGGAGAAACTCTCAACACGATGTCAAGTTCTTGTCTATTGGATTTAATAGGAAAAAGTACTTTAATTTCGTTTTCACAGTCATTCATTTCTAAATTCATCCCGAATATAATAGTTGGAAAATTTACTATGTCTGTAATTTTATTAAACGATTTGATAACTACAGTTCGGTTTCGCATTTTAAGTTTGTATATTTTACTAAAAGAATTGATTTCATCAGATTTATTAAATTTATCAATCAACTGATCAATGTCTTTTCATCAGGTAATTTTATGATCGTGTCTTTCTTTGTATTGATAATTTTGGTAATTTTTGCTTTATTCCTATTCTTGGCGTAGATGTTTTACATATTCACATACTAATATCTTGATATTCTCTTTGGGGGGTTTTCTTTGCAATGTTTTAATTAGCTCTTGATACAATTTCACCAGGTGCCATTATCGAAAGCAATTGTAAATATTTGGATTTCTTTTTCTGTCTCTTTCGATTTTGTTTATTTGTTCTTTTTAAAAATATTTGTTATTATTATATACTGAATATATATCTTTGATCGATATTTATTAGCGGATGTATATAGAGAATAATTTTGTCGATTTTGCATTTATTTAAAAATATATATTTTTTATTCGGTTATAGTTAGATTAAAATAGAATTTAGGGTGGTTTGGTTCAGTTGCTCTGTTGTTGTTGCGAAGTTTTAATTTAGGCTTCCTTCTTGAACTTTAGATATTTGTAATGGACAAATATTTAGAAATTAGTAGTTTTGAATTTGTTTATTGATTAAAAAGGTAAAAAAAGATGCAAACTTTTTTTATGTCTAAAGTGAATGAAAGAACACGTAAACTCAACCCTTGATAGTTGCGTGCGTGTTGCATTTTGATCCACACGGTCGAAACACTAATGATTAAACTGTTACCGTGTCTTAGCTCCATACGAAAAAGATTGTTTCTAGTGGCTTCAATGAACTGAAGTGGAATGTAATTAAGAAACTAATCCTTTTAATGCTCTTTGCTAAATTTCGTCAATGTTAAACTACACATTCCGAGTCAGAAATTGGCATCTTTTCTTTCCATATAAATATATATATAGGTAAATTGGTTTAATTTAGCATCAACTGAGGTACAACATTTTATTGACTAGATTTATCCATTCGTTTCTCTCATCACACTATATATATATATATATAATAAAAGGATTTGAAAGCGCGAATGTCTCCTTTATACATAAAACGAACTTCTACTGTCCTTACTGCGATGAAAAAATATATTGGGAGGGCCTGGCTCATCAGTGGTGAACCCTCCCAGCGGTTTCGCCAATTTAATCCACCAGACCGCTTCTCAGAGCTCTAATACTGCATTGGATCATTCTGCTTTTATATGCTACACTGAAGGATGGAATCTTAGAAATGGTTTTCAAGTAAACTATGGACATAAGCTTATAAGACAGTAGAATTACATTCAAATATTTGCTTCGAGCAATGCTCTTCAGCAAACTATAAAGACAAGGCCAACTAGGAATAAATTAACACAAAGCAATAACGCGCCATCTATACATATAAAATAAAAGAATTTAAAAGCGCGAATGTCTCCTTTATACATAAAACGAACTTCTACTGTCCTTACTGCGATGAAAAAATATATTGGGAGGGCCTGGCTCATCAGTGGTGAACCCCCCAGCGGTTTCGCCAATTTTATGATATATATATATATATATATCATAACTAACTATAATAGTAATTAGACAAAAGAATTGCTATAAATTATTAAATAAAAACAAACGATAGCAATGCGTCTCTTCATACATAAAACTTTTAATATGCTAGCTTTCGGATCTTATCGATCCTTCAACAGGCCAAGCTGTAATCTTATCGATCCTTCAACAGGCCAAGCTGTAATTACAGCTTGGCCTGTTGAAGGATCGATAAGATCCGAAAGCTAGCATATTAAAAATTTTATGTATGAAGAGACGCATTGCTATCGTTTGTTTTTATTTATAATAGTAATGTAAGTATATATGTATAATTGACACCAGACTATATTCACAACACATCACAATATATATATATATGGGTAAGACAACAAGTGTGTTGAAGGCAGTTGGAGTTGAGTGACAAGGCGTGCAGAGTGGGAAGTCCGCACGGGACAGTAACGACAAAGTTTGGGGTTAAAAGGCGCTCTCCTAGTACGTCTCACGTGGCACCAGGACAAGGGGAAAGTTGAGAATTAACTGTGGAAAAGCTCGGCGTCCAGCCTGAAGCTGCCGGGACCGTCGTGAGATGATGATGCCCTAGCACTGCGCGGGGCTGTCCGAAAATATCCCCTGTAACCTAAATAATAGTCAACATCGGGATCAACGCCCTTTTTCCTCCCACCTGGATCCCCCAGGTGTCCGGTCGCAAGCTGGTGTCACTTTGAGGACGTCATACTTTATTACTTACATATCATATATATCATAACTAACTATAATAGTAATGTAAGTATATATGTATAATTGACACCAGACTATATTCACAACACATCACAATATTTATTGCACAGCACAACATTGATAAGGAATAAATAAAATAATTTTGGTTGAATCGCCAATGGGAATATTTCTCTTCTCCTCTGGGAAGACGTGGGGCACGTGTCCACGGGCTCAGCAGGGGCTGTCCTCGGGCCTCCTTCCCCGACGGCGGCGTGCCTGGTAGTACACGCCGATGGCCAATCCGGCCGCGATGATGGACTCCACCATCGTCAATATCAGCTCTGGGCGGTCCTGCAGCTCGACCAGGGGACCTTCTTTCTCCTGGCTGCTGGGGGGTGGTGGGACGGGACTCCACCGTATCGGCATTGACGTGCCGAAGCTCGCGATGACTACGAGCAGAAAGGCTACGAGCATGGCCATAATATCTTTGAAAGCAGATATCAGCAAGGGATAGCAAGTCAAGCTCGACTGGGAAACAATTGATTTCTAAACTCTTAATTGTTGAACTCCATGGCAACTCGTAGAGAAATAACATCTATCACAAGTGAAAATTTCATTCAAGCAATTTTTTTCTTCAAATTCTCAAAAATGTTATATTAAACAATATTAATATATTTCAAATCAGTAAATTTATATATTTGAAGAAGAATAAAATTAAAGAGAGATTAAAGAAAGTTATAATTTTACCTATCTTTAGAAGAGATGAGAGATAATTTACTATGTTAAATATTGTCAAATATTCTCAAAGAATTCATGTGTATTCTTCACAGAGGATATATTCACATAGCACGTACTTTAGGCAGATTAGATAATTGATTTAAACTTTTAGTAAAAATATCAATTATTAGAATAGATAATGGTGATTAAAAAGTATACATCCCAAGCATTGGAAATTAAGTTGATAACTTCACGATATTTCTTTTAGGTACAGAACTAGAATATGATCAGATTTCCCTTTAATAAACATATTGAATCTATGTAGTTTAACGTTTGATTATAGGGTGTCTGTGACCTATATTATTGTGATATATATATATTTTTTTGAAAATATGTTCTTTGTAGTGTCTATTTCAGCTCTTATTTAAGCGTAAATTCAATCATATACAGAAGAAGAATAAAATATAAACGATAGCAATGCGTTTCTTTATTCTTAAAAAGCGCAATCTTTCGGATCTTTATAATCCTTCCACAGGCATAACTATAAATTGTGAGAATGAGTATTCATACAACTTCTCTCAACTTGTCCCCCGTGACCCCTCCGGTTCTCTGCGACGATGCGCTTCTTCCGCTGTGGATCACCGGCCCGGACTCCCGTTGATCTCCCTAGTAGCTCCTCCCTGCAGGCAACCCGAAGACGTCCAGAAGAGCAGTAGCAACGATGATGGCGATGGCAAGAGTAACGACAGAAGGCGGCACGGAGACTTTAAACACTGCTTTATTGTCATCCACTACTAAACATTACATTTAAATGAGATAATAAACAATGGGTATTTACATTAGCTTACATCCTGGGGCCAACATAAAAGTGTATTTACAATTACCTTCCTCAGGAAACAGGACCACAGCAGTCGGCGATTCCCACATCAGTTACAGAAGGGAAACAGGCGAAAGCGCCATCTATTGGCGGAGGTCGAAGTCATTTGGAGGCCTTACACGCGACAATATTATATCTATATAAATTTCTCTATATTTTTGTGTATGTCCTCCGATAAACTCATATTAAGAGCCGATTGTGGAGTTGTCTTTATCCATCGTCATGCTGAAAGTCTAAAGTGCTTACTGAATAATTGATATATACATAGTGTGATCAATAATTTCTAGGAATGCTAAATATTTTGAGAAATACAAAAGTATAATGAATTTTTATTTTAAATTTCTCAATATAATCACCGTCACTATCTATACACTTGTTCCATTTTTTTTCCTGATATCAAAACACCTCTGAAAATACTCATCTTTCAGGCTTTTCAAAATATTCTCCGTATTCTCCTTTATTTCAGATATTGAGTCAAATCGACGTACTTTTAAGACTTTTTTATTTTAGGGTAAAGGAAAAAGTCGTTGGGAGCAAGGTCAAGAGAATAGGGTGGCTGGAGTAGTAAAGCAATTCCGTGTTTAGCCAAATAGAGTTGTACAGTGACGGCCGTATGTGGCATTGCGTTGTCATGATGTGAGAGCACATTTTCTGAATCCATTTTTCGGGTCGTTTCTGACGGACAGCCTCCCTTAAACGTCGCAATACATCAATATAGTAATGTTGATTAATGGTCTGACCCTCGGGCATGAATTCATTGTGTACCAATCCCTTTACATCAATGAAAGTGATAAGAAGACACTTAAGCTTCGATTTGATCATCCTTGCTTTCTTAAATCTTAGTTCTCCAGGTTCTAGCCACTGGCTCGATTGCCTCTTAGCCTCGGGATCATATCCGTACACCCATGTTTAATCTCCCGTGATAACATATTTGAGCCAATGGGGATCAGAATAAAACATTTCGACCATGTTTTTGCACGTTTATTTGAGATGCTCTTTCTGCTCATCGGTTAAGAGATGTGGGACAAATTCAGCCGGGTATCGTTTAAGAAGCAGATCATTCTTTATGATGGTTTGGCATGTTCCAAAAGAGATATCTAAGTCTTTTGATAGATCTCTGATAGTTATTCTTGGGTTTCTTTGATCGATGACTTTATTTTGAGTGCATTTTCGGGGTTTCTTATCGATAAAGGTCTGCCAGTGTGTAGATCATTCCTGACGCTTGTTCGACTAGCTTTAAATCGTTTAAACCATTCAAATGTTCTCGATTGTGATAGGACATTTTCTTTAAAAGCCTGCTCCAACATTTGAAATGATTCGGAAGCTGTTTTCCCTCATTTAAAGCAAAACTCTATGCAGACTCGCTGTTTTTCAATACAGTCCATGCTAAAGTTAGAAATTTTCTAATATACTCGACTTAAAACTTTGAAAAAACGTAAGCGCGTGCGTCTGTGCGATTTTTTTCTACGTGTTGATAAATGTTTTATCTATAAGGTCCTTATAAAATTATTTCATTATTTTGAATATTTTACGTGATCTCATTCCTGGAAATTATTGATCACACGTTGTATTTATAAACCTACAAAATGGAATTCGAAAAAATGATATGAATATCAGTAGAGCAATCTATACAGATAGCTTGAGTGGAAATACAACTCTTATCACTATAGCCACGATAAACATATAAAACATATTTATAACTGAAGAGCTCTAACATTCTAATCTCTCAGTGCAAATGAAGAGGATCTCAGCACAACAAATAATATTCTGTTAATTTTCTTTCGAAAATCATTTAGAATTCTAGAAGAAATACTGTGGCCCTCTTGAATTGCAGCAGGCGAGGATATCCTATAGTTATCTTAATTGTCGAACAAATGCTACAGGTTTCTGGAGATGAGTATCTTTATCTTTATTAAATATAATCTCGAGCTTTTGGGCATCTCTGTCCTTCTACAGGAGTACATAGAAACATATAAATGCCGTTAAGATGCTAACTGATTTATATATACATTCAAATATGAAGATAGATTTTGCATATGGAACACACATCAAAATCAAAGAAGGAGCAGGGCAGATTTCGTCAAACTTCACTTGTGAACTGACAGCTATCTGGAAAGCCCTTGAGCTTGAAGCTGGTTAAATTGATTAGGAAGGAAGGTTCACCTTCCACCGCTATCATAGAGGTCACTAAGGGTATCGAGGAAGCTCTCCTTGCACGCGGCCGCGTCACTGTTGACTTCCTGTCCCTCAGGCTCGCCCGGGCGAAACGCGTCTTCCCATGTGGTATCTGCGGTAGCCTCTCTCACAGGACGAACACTGATGGTAAAAAGTGCACCAAAGCGCCCAAGTGCCAATTGTGCAGGTGCACATTTTACCACTGCCTGTGAAAATAAAAGCGTGCTTAAGTGTCACAGGTGCGGTGACAAGCACAATGCCAACTCCATGATGTGCAAGCACATGCGAGATGCCCAGGATCAGTTCAATAAGTTGATGGTCAAATGAATGTTTTCAAGTGCCTACAAATCAATATAAGACGCTCTCAGCCTTGCTTGTATTCAGTATTGAATGAATGTCGTGAGGAGAACATAGATTTACTACTTTTACAAGAGCTTCCAGCCGCGCGCGGCAAAATCCAATCGCTGACAATCCCATCTAACAGAGTTTGCTATGGCCCTATTACAAACTCTAGGTTGGGAGCTATGGTCATTGTAGTAAAGCCTAGCCTTAAATTTGTCCATTTGTCTCAATTGTCCAGTGTTAATGTCGTGTTTGTCATGTGTGAATTAAGTGGTAAATGTATTCTTCTTTGTGATGTTTACCTTCCGCCATCATGTGACCCCTCCCCTCTTCTCGATAAGATAAATTATAGCCTTAATTCTCTGAACTATGACGAGGTCATTTTTTGCGGCGATCTAAATGTTGAATCTTTTAGGTGGTCGGATAAACCTCTGCTCCTCAGGCATCACTCACCTAAGAGAGATCTAGTTGAAAACTTTATAGATGCCAACTATTTGCATGTGCTCAACACTCACGGCGCGGTGACGCGGGTGGAAGGCAACCGCTCTTCTTCCATCGACGTCACTTGCTGTAGTGCTTGCCTTGTAAATAGCGTTACCGATTGGCATCCTGAGTACCAGGAGTTGTCTGACCACAAACGCCTCGTCTTTAACCTAAATTTCGCTCCCTCTTCACAGGACAACACCAGATTTAAATTGAATAAATTTAGCGAGACAATTGACAATTGAAACACTTTTATTGACGTCTAGTCAATTTTTACAAAATGATTATGATAAAAGTAATGAATAAATAATGGGAATTTACAATGATTTTAGGAGCTAGGGAGGCTCCACCACCTTGACAAGGTTCTCCTCCAGACAAGGAGGGGGTCTTCTTGGACTCCCCGCATCTCCAGGCCCAGGAAGTGCTTGTAGATGCGGGTCTTGGCGGACGCCATGATGGCCAGGGCGTCGTCCTCCAGGTCATGCCCGAAGATCCAGCTTTGCAGGTCAGGAGGCCGTTGGAGGATGGTGAAGGCCTCCAGGATGACAGGCCTGATCCGACTGCAGGACCAGTAGCGGTGGGCCAGTGACAGGTCTCCGGACCCACAGGCGATGCAGGACTCCCGGGCTGAAGCCGGATGTGCTGGATGGGGAAGGGCGTGCAGGGCCAGCCGCGAGATATACTTCAGCTTTGGTCGCGCTGACTGGGATAGAGTTTTTGAACATTTCAGCCGAAAAATAGAAATATTATTTTTTTTAGAAAACGTGCGTGACTCATCCTCCCTCGACGATGTAATTAATTTACTCGGCGAAGAGATTTTTCACACATGTCTAAACACCATTCCATCCCGTCCCAGAAGTGATAAATACCTCAAGTCCATCTCTTGGTGGAAATCTGATTTGAATCCTCTCAAAAGGGCCACTCAAAAGGCACAGCGGGCCTTTATAAAGGCGCGCGGTGTCGTTAAGGGTGTGCTGGAGGTCTTTTACAAAAGACTGAAGGCAAGATATCGCCGTGCGAGGAGACTGGGTAAGAAAGAAGCATGGAGGGCAGCCTGCTCGCGTTGCGAAATCAGCCCTTGGGGAGGAATCTACAGTTTCATCAAGGGAAATTTTAAGCGCAAACCCCTCTCAGCTCTCCCAGTTGGTAGCGGCTTCACTGAAGGTCCGCGGGACACATTAAATTACGTATTAGATTACTATTTCGGCCGCGTCCCGCCCTATACCATGTTAGAACACAATGATTTAAGCAAAGTCATCACACACATCGTCATCAGATAACGACCCTTTGTTTACAGATAACGAGTTGTTGTTGACAGCGGATAAGGTAAACTTATCTTCTTCTCCTGGTAGTGATGGCATGCCACCTCTTCTTATCGTAAAACTAGTTAAACATTTTCGGACGTTTTTTCTAAGTATTTTCAACAAGTGTTTAACCACTGGCCGCTTTCCATCTACATGGAAGCTGGGGTACGTCGTTCTCGTCCCCAAGCGAAGTGGGGAGGACTTTCTCGCATCACACCGTCCAATCACGATGCTGCCTGGTTTGGGCAAGATCCTTGAGCGTCTAATTCTTGCTAGGGTGTCGTGGATGGCCGATAGGATGTGTAAAGCGCCTCCAAACCAGTTCGAATTTAAGCCTTGTAGATCTACTACAGCCGCACTCTTAAATCTAAAATCAACTATAACCCGGACGATTAAAAATAGGAAATCTTGTCTTCTTCTTTCTTTTGATGTTAAAGGCGCTTTTGACAACGTGCTCCATTCCAGTATCTTGAGAGCGTTGCACAAAAGCGTTTGTCCCAGAAACATTTATCACCTGATAAACTCGTTTCTATGTAACCGTGTTGTGAGACTGTCTATGAATGGTTGTACTGTGTCGAGACGAATTTCCAAAGGATGTCCCCAGGGTTCAGTTCTCGGCCCTTTCCTTTGGAATATTGTCTTTGACGAACTCCTCACGGTGGACTACAGGAATAATGTTTTCCCGCAAGCCTACGCGGATGATCTGGTCGTGGTGGTCTCGGGATGCCGACCTAGTCAACTCCCGCGGCCCAACACACCATAGATATGATCGCTAGGTGGTGCAGTTTGCATAAACTGGAACTCAGCGTGGGGAAGTGCCAGGCTATGGTTCTCCTCAGACCACACGGGAGACTGCCTGAACCGCGCCGGGATCTGGTTATCCACGGACGGCCAATCCAATGATGCGACTCAATTAAGGTGCTGGGAGTGAGATTTGATCAACGTCTATCTTTCCACCAGCACGTAGTTGAAGTATGCGCCAAGGTCCGCGGCATGTTGCCGCGTTTGACCGCAGCTGCTAATCTCAACTTTGGTTTTGGTTACCGTGCCTTGAGAACTCTGTATCTGCAAGTGGTTGTTCCGGCCATTGCCTATGCCCCGGCGGTATGGTTTCCTAATCTTTCTCAAAGCTCCTTAAATGTTCTACTGAGTGCTCAAAGGCCTTTCCTAGTGAGAGCTTGTAGAGCTTTCAGATCAACCAGCAACGCTGCTCTTATCTCCCTCTCTAGAGTCCTTCCTCTCGATCTGGAGATCTCGGCTAAAACTGAGCTATACCTTAAAAAGTATGGATTGGTTGACGCTGAAATTCCACTCGAGCCTCCTCCCTTTCCACATCCTCTCCCTTACCCCCCTATTACTCCGCTCCCAGTAATATTCCTGCTCATTTCTTCCACGTGGCATACTATACAGATGGTTCCAAAACCAGAGATGGAGTTGGCGCCGGCGTGTACAGGTTCTCTTGTCTCGATTACACCTGAAATACGTGAATATCATGTTCTGTCCCCTCATTGTTCTGTCTTTCAGGCGGAAGCCCTTGGATTGGTTAAGGCACTTGAAAACGCAACCACTTTACCAAATCATCTAACCTTAGGATTCTTCCTGGACAACCTCTCAGTCGTGAAGTAAGTTCTGAACTCTAAGACTGGTAATTACCTTATCGACAGAGCTCTGCCACTGATTTCGCGATTGAATCGCAATGGGGACAGATGCACCATACAATGGATCAAGGGCCACAGTGGGAACGTGGGTAATGACATTGAGGACACACTCGCAAAGCGGGGTGCTGAGTCTGCTGACCCAAGCTGTTACAAACTCGCTCCTTTGTCGTTTGTAAAATCGGCAATCTACGGCCGGGCGCGTGAAGCATGGGAAAGCAGATTCCTCTCTAGCTCCTTCTATCCACACCCGCTTTGGCCTTACTCCAATGAGTCTTTTAGACAAAAGGTATGCGTACATCGTCCCTAGCGAGCACATTGTGGTTGGCCTGCTATCGGGACACACGTGGACGGACAGTTTCGCCCACAGGATAGGCCCCATTGACGATCCTTCCTGCCCTTACTGCGACGCTGACAGGGAAGAAACTCTGTATCACAAGGTGCTTGAGTCCAGCAGCCTTGATGCCCTTAGATTCCCCCTTCTTTCCACCTGTGCAGAAGAATTAGGGTACACTCCGCGGTCACTCAAAGACTTTATTTTCAACAGGAGCACTTGGCGAGCCTGCCTGGAGTTCCTAAAGGCCTCTGATAGACTTAAGCCACGCGTCCGCGCGGAGGTTTCCGATCACCTGAGTGACTCGGACTCCTCACATCATGGTTAACACCGGCCATTGGCGGCCGCTCGTAGACGTAACTCTGGCATGTGCCGCTGTTCAAGATAGGTTTCGCGACCTGCCCTGCGTATGTGATCGCCCCTGACGCTGTCTCTGTAACCCAAGGACAGAGGGCAAATGGTTTGGCGATTCGACGGCGCGGGCTGCTCGAGAAATCGACTTACGCGCTATGCAATCTATGGTGTACTTTTCTGGTTGGTTGTCTTAGCACTGGTACCCTCACCAGTAATCTTATCTAAAACTTTTATATATTCATTTTTACAAAAAAAAACTATCTTTTCCCATCAGTTGCTGAATCATTCTCGCTTTATCTAATATTCTTATTTAAACAACAGCTGTCTTTCTTTTATTTTCCCTGGCCTGGGGAATCTAACCTTTTTGAACAGCCTTGGTTGCGTGCAGCACCTTGGTACCTGATATTGTGCATTGCGGCTTGTCTGCCTGCTACACCTTTTGGGTTTAAAAAAAATCATATACTTTAATCATTGCGGTATGTCTGCTCACCACGGTCACCCCTGGGCTCAACACCATTGAACCCGTCTCTGCCACCCCCTGAACTCCGCGGATCACCACCCTGCCCCCCCCCCCCCCCCCTGGTCCTCCTCTACATCCCGGCTCTCCTGGCCTCACCTGGCGATGATCCCCTGGCCACCCATCCCCAGGCCCCTCCAACTGTGCTTTGTATATATTCCGCTTTATGCGTCCATCGGGGCTCAAAATCATTCATTTTGGTTAGCAGCCCCGTAAAATAAAGATATTTTCTCTCTTCCCCGTTTGCCGGCTCAAAACTTTTGTAAATTATGTAAATAATCTTTTTTTTTTCCTTATTCTACTCGCCTTAAGCCAGGCATTACTTTTATCTAATTGTTTTTTATATATTCCTTTAACTAAATTAAATAACTGATCAAAACTATTTTTTCATTATTATACTTTAAAGATTTCAACCACGACTGTATCACCATTACCATAATCCTCAACATGATCTAAATTCAAGCAGGAAATCTCATTCATCTTTATTAAATATAATTCTGTATATTTCAAGATAATCAGCGGAAAATATTTTTTATATAATATATATATAACTCATGTTCTACCAGGCTCAAGTGTCCCTTACGGAACATAGCTTTTTGCTGTTAAAATAAATAAAAGAGGCCTTGGATTTTTTTACGCTTTTGAAAATTAAACTTTAACCGTCATAAAATGGTCATAATCATTAAAATTATTAGTTAAAATGTAATGCTGCTTGTAGATGATTAATGATAAAAAGTGATTATTTTTCCTTCATAAATGACCATACTTTATTCGGGTTATTAACAATTTAATTATATATTTGTTTGCAGATGATTATTAAAGATGAAAGAAGTGATAATGTATACACCCACACAAATAATAACTTTTCACTGGTACACTGGTTAGTGTAGCTGACCAATAACAATGCAAAGGTGTTAGCAAGTTGGGTGTAAGCTAACGTTAATGCAATCGCCATGAATCACAATATTATATTTCAGATGTATCCCTTATTTACTTATTTATCAACTTTATACCAAGATTGTTTACTGTTGCGTTGCCTCTGTGTGGGTTGCTCATTACCAGGCCACTACATTCTCTTAGAATTTATTAGAACACTATCTTCTACAATATGGACTGACTGACTGACTGCTAACAACTTGTAGCGCTATTTATACATGAAGTCAGAAATGAGTATGCAAAGAGAATATTTGCAATTTCTGCAAATATCCCAAGTATGCAAATATACAACATTTACCTTACTCTAATACAAGGATTCAAATAACTGGTTTATTTCTCAATTTCTAATTCTACCTGAGTTACTAATTTGTATATATCTTGGCTATCAATGTACGTCTATATAATTGTACGCATCTCACATCACACCTTGTCTTTACGCCCGTTGAAGAACGATGTCGTTCGAAAGCTAGCGAAATAAACATGCTATATAGAAGAAGCTCCTTTTGAGTTTATAATATTACAATTTAGGTATGATAATCGAAATTGATGTTTATATCATAACGTTAAGCTGTTTAAAAAATATGGCTGATGTTCTTAAAAGGAAAATGACTTCCAGAAATTGAGAACACAACGAATGGAAAGGTCTGAGAGAATTTGAAAGCATTTCCAAATATTTAAAGTGCATCCTAAAAGACCAATAATTATCACATAATTCATTCTATTTAATGTTGCGCTGAATATAGTCAGTCCATTAGTTATATACGATCAATAATATAGTGATTTTTTGATTCATTCGTAGCATTTTTTATCTAAATATAAGCACGTTAAAATTCGATAAATTGAACCTTTTCCTTTTTCAAGCAGTTACGAATCTTACTTGCGTCTCTGTATCGCTGTTAAGGTGGGCTCTTCTGGTGGAGGTCGTGCCCATAGATAGGCCAGGCAAGAAAAATTATAAAAGGGATTTCTTTATTCTTATTATTCGAAAGAAACGCATCGCGCGCGTTTACATATATCATATATATTATTTAACCAAAAGGGGGTTAAAAATTCCAATATTCACATATATTATTCGAAACCCTCCTTTGCTGGTCCTACCCATCTGTATACAAATAGGAGAAACAGATAAATACTTAGAAGAACGAGTAAAGTAACTCAAATCCGCCTTTAGAATTATAGAGTTTTTTTTTTCTAGTCGAGCAAGCCATTCTAAATAACCATAGTCTAAACTGGAACAACAGTGAAATCGTATACCA
Organism: Cordylochernes scorpioides; assembly: GCA_030710605.1. Taxonomy (NCBI): domain Eukaryota; kingdom Metazoa; phylum Arthropoda; class Arachnida; order Pseudoscorpiones; family Chernetidae; genus Cordylochernes; species Cordylochernes scorpioides. The sequence goes on along the minus strand of CP092872.1, from coordinate 20,817,092 downwards.
TAATCTCTCTATACAACAGGAAAGTAAATTTATGCAAAGTTGGACCTTAACAGGTGACAAGAACAGCGAAAAAAGAAGATAAAATCCAGATTCCTCTCAAGTCCACATTCAATCAGAAAATCTCACTAAATATTCACTTCAACAGCGATACAGAGGGGTATGTAGAACTGGTGAACTGTTTGATTAGGGAAACGTTCCTCCAAAATTCGTCTTTATATTGAGATAAACCAAATTCCTTAGTATTGATGATGGATTTTACACCAGAATTCGACGCTGACATTTGTGGTAGATAACTTTCCTATTTTATTTTATTATGATAAATTATATGAAATTATCTAGACTATATGAATTCGCATCGAAAAATTTCATAAAATATGATATTCAGCTATTTTTAAAGTTGTACAAATTTCAGTAGAAGTAGAATAGTATATATGTGTAGTATTCGAGAGTTTGGACAGAACATAAGAGTTTAAACATGGATTATATATATGTACCTAAAGAGGCACCTCTCCCTTTAATTACTCATCAGAGAGCTGGCATTATGCCTCGTCTTAGTAAAAATAATTGACTGCTGATGATATAAATAATGAGCCATACCACTAGTTTTGGTGAGTTCAAACAAAAAGCTAATCTGTAAAACATGATTTCGGGATTTGACACTCATCCATACAGGGGCGGCTTCGATTTCACACATCCTACACCATATGTATTGCATACACCATATACATATATACTTTATTAATATATATAGACTAGCCGAATGATTACAAATGGTTACAACTGGCCGAATGGTTACAATTATAAATCGGCGCCGTGGATGTCATTCTTGTATAATATATAAATGAGTTTTAAAAATTGTAAAAAAAAAAAAAATGCATCGGCCGGGAACAAACCCGGGCCGCCCGCGTGGCAGGCGAGCATTCTACCACTGAATCATCGATGGTTATGAGAAATGGCCATATTTGGGTATTTATTCCATTCACAAAAGCAAACGGTGACAGAATTGATTAAGAATTGTTGCTTGATGAATCTGATACTTGTATATTTTAATTGTTTTATATTTTAAATATATAATTATTATCCCTTTTAATTTTTCTACTGCTGTTTTTTTTATTTTATTTATTAATCAACTAGGCGCGATATTGAAATATTTGCGCTAATACTAAGGAAACAAAACAACAAACAAATTAGAACTTAGAATTAAAATTCCTTTTAGTTTTATGTTTAGAGAATTTTCCAAAAAGAGTATAAGAAGAGAGCTCGACAAATGTTATATCGAATCACTACATACTGGTATGTGCTAGTTTAAAATGAAACAAGTGAAATGTGAGGGGCTGAACCATGACGTAGCCCGACCCCCCCAGGGGCAATTATAGCCGGCAAGTGTTATACAACCGCTACGTTTGAAGCAATTGGTGACGTAACCTGGATCCACCAGGTAGATTCTCCACCTTGGCCCAGTACTCCACTTGGCGACACTAAATACTTCTCCTGCAATAACACTTATTATCCAACTTTCTTGTTGCTTTTTTAATCTCATTTTTACGAAGGTTACTAAATAGTTACCTCAATTGGGTTAACACACGAAAGTGTTTAATACTTCCTTACAATTTAGAATATAACCCTTTGCTAGCAATTTTAGATAATAAAGTATACGGGATAACGCCCTACTACAGGAAAATTGATACAAATAGTTTTTTGTATTAATTTTCCTGTAGAAGGGCGTTATTCCGAAAGCTCGAAAAACGTTTAATTAAAAAGATAATTATCCTTAGACGTTTCATTGGTCCATTTGGATGAGTAAATCTAAGACTAAAACGCGGGTGATTCCCCCCCCCCTTTTCAGTGATAAAATAATTTATGCACGGTGGATTCTGTGGCCACTGGACATACGTCGGACCTGGAGGCTGTTGGGTGCTGCGCTGCCTGGAGTATAGGAGCTCCATCTATGTTTCTTTCCTGTGGTGAATCTGTATAAGACCGCTGGTCTTAATAAAGCTGTATGTGTGTATAAATCAAATATAAAATAATTAACTAATTTTCTAATATTCAAATATGTTTTCGTAATTTTATATAAACCTGCTCAGTATTTTAAACAACGTGCCAATCAGGAAATATACACAACAATAATTAGCACTCTTCTTAGAAATTTATTTCTAAACTATCAAATTGGTGAAGTTACTGTTATATAAGAATTACTTCAACTTACGGTTGACCTGAATGTAAGACAATTAATGTACCGGAGTTAAAGCTACCTGAACTAAAGCTAAATGTTTTAATGCTCTCGTTTGGAAAGCCAATTTTTAAAAGTTCTGATCCGTGTCTGACAACACGTTTTAGATTTATCTCTTAGACACGAAGGTTAGAGATTTTTGAAATTAAAATATTTTAAAATAAACTTATTCATGAAAGCCTGATAGTTCCACCGTTATCTTGATCTATATGCTCGTGAAAGATGAGATATATCTATGTGAAAGATGAGATTTCAGAATTTTAGAAATAAGTCAAAAACACGATTATTCAAAACTTTTTTTTTTTTATTATATAACATGTATTAGTTTTCAAATCGAAGATTATTTATTTATTTTTTTTAATAAATTTGACCAAATAATTAATAGGTATAAGAATTATAATATATATTCACTATACAATAGAAACTCTTACATAGGATGTTCCTTAACCTATGAATACAGATAGTCCTTTTGGAGAGGTGGACGTTCAATAGAGTTTATTTATATTATGACAATTGAAATTTGATGTTATAAAATTGGTGTTCAGTGAGATGGTAGTTTTTCATAGGGGTCGTACATTGGAGGTTTTTTTACAATAATATCGTTATCTAGATATTGTGGATTAAACACATATTCTTCGCTATTACTATATTGGGTATTGATGGGAATTTTGCTGCGGGAGGATGCTGATTTACAAAAATAGAGGTCATCTTTCTAGTAAAATAGACGCTGAAACCAAGTTCAATCATTTCTGATCTTCTACACTAACTAGCGGAATGTGGCCGGTGACAACGCCACAACACCAGCTTTGGTAACATCAGACCGTCCACCAGGAGATCATGCTTTCAGGCTAATGTCAGTACAGGTGCGAGCTTTGATTTCAAAAGGTTCATTAGGGATCAAAATACGTATTTATCTAGTAAAGTGGCTAGTCTAATTCCATGGATAAAATAGGTATATTATAAGGCGATAACGGACCATATATATGTTATATAAAGGTATTATTTAAAATGTTATATTAAAATATTTTATTTAAAATTATAATATATATAGATATAAATACTCTGTTTAAATCGACCGCCAGAGGTCAAACTTTGCATATAAAAACTCGTTGTTGTTCTTCCCCGTTGGTCGGCTCAAAACCTTTTGTACATTATGTACATAAGTTATTCATTTTTTAAATTCTTACGCCTTAAGCCAGGCAGTACTTTTTACCAAATTATGTTTTTATATATTCCTTTAGCAAAATAAAAGCAATTACTGATCAAAACCATTTTTATTATTATTCTTTCAAGAATTTAACCACGACTGCAATCACCATAGCATAATCCTCAAAACAATTCTAAAATACAACAGAAAATCTCATTAATATTTTTTTTTAATATAACACTAGACGAATGGCCCGGGCAACGCCCGGGTTTTACCCGAGTGCGTATATATTTTAAAAACGTTTTAATTCAAATACTATTCGTTACAATTATAAATTGGCGCCATGGATGTCACTCTTGTGAAACGTCCCGTTCCAAACTGTGTGTTTCAAAAATGTTTTAATTAAAATACTATTCGTTACAATTATAAATTGGCGCCGTGGATGTCTCTCTTGTGAAACGTCCCGCCCCAAACTGTGTGTGTCTTGAAAATATAAAAATAAAAATGTGAATTTTCATAAAGATTTCATCATGTCGATTTTTTTTTGCATTTATATATTAACTTTATGAACGGAAAAATATGTCCAGGGTAGCCTAGTGGTCATGGCATCTGCCTGGTAAGCGGAAGGTCGTGGGTTCGATTCCCATCCCTTGACACTTTTTTTATTTTATCCATTCTGACCAAAATCTATCCGTGAACTTCACACAGTGAACTTCACACAGACAGAATAAGGCAATTGTATAAGTAGATAGAAAATAATAATTATTATTATTATCATTAGATAATGATAATGATCATAATGATGATGCGCGCGTTGATGACCAAAGTTGATACCCGATTAAATGCTTTTATTCAAATATTATAAATTGGCGCCGTAGATGTCATTCTTGTATAATATATAAATGAGTTTCAAAAATTGTAAAAAAAAAAAAAATGCATCGGCCGGGAATCGAACCCGGGCCGCCCGCGTGGCAGGCGAGCATTCTACCACTGAACCACCGATGGTTATGAAAAAACCCATCCGTGAGCTTCAAACAGACAAACAGACAGAATAAGGCAAATATATAAGTAGATATATATTAAAGAAATGAAAGCAAAAAAGTACGAATGTTTATTTTAAACATAAATCAAACTTCTTCTACCCTTACTGCGGTGAAAAAATATTGGGAGGGCTTGGCTTATCAGTGATGAACCCTGCCAGCGGTTTCGCCAATTTAATCTACCAGACCGCTTCTTAGAGCTCTAATACTGTATTTGACGGAGTGGAGGGTTCACCACTGATGAGCCAAGCCCTCTCAATATTTTTTCATCCTAATGAGGATAGTAAAATATTTTGCTTTATGTTTAAAAAAAAAACATCCGTGCTCTAATGCCTCCATTCCTAAAAAATAATAGGGATATATATTTTGGCGAGAGAAAAATATTCTCTACAATTAAAGGCCATCATTCCCTTCAAAATATATGCTAAAATTCAGCTACAGACCCGACTCTGCTAGATTGCGAAGTGAGAGTTTAATTTTAAAGTTTTTTAAGCGGTAGAGAGGTGAGCTTTATTTTTATATAAATTGATGTGAGTAAAATTGGAAGCGAATTATTGAAAATCCCTTTCAAATAAATTAACAATAAATGTGAAGATTTTAAATACCGTAGATA